>CM054114.1:121305306-121905306 GCA_028673005.1 Tanypteryx hageni | reverse complement strand
GTTCTTGATTTTTTTCAGCTATAAGACGAATTTGATAATTCTCTGTTGATCTAGTAACTAGAAATATACTGGACAAACTAAGCGAAAGCAATTCTAGTCTGTTTATTTTTTTAAGGGAAACGCGAAAGATGTGCTTTTCAGTAGGGTCGCGAAAGGTTTTCGGAAGGATGCAATTTCTTTTGTTTATTTTTTTGAATTTCATGCATGAATATCTTTAGAATAAAATTAATTTTTGCGCAATTAAATGATTTATTTATAAACTTTGAAATCAACACTATATTTATTGCTCAATGGACGAGAGTTACAGCATTGCGATAAAGGTCGGCTGCCTTAATAGGGGGTCTCGATAAGTTCGGCGGCCTTGAGAGACGGTCGCAGTTTGGGAACTTCTATCCTATACGATATCCCCAAGTTTTTCAAACGTGCTTCCTATATTCTTAGTATATATATATATATATATATATATATATATATATATATATATATATATATATATATATATATATATATATATATAGTACATATAAATGTAAATCATATTAAAATTTTTAATGAGGTTCTTCTTATTCTGGTCACCCCGAGTGTCACAAATGGCAAGTGAAACTTTTCGGTAGATGGTCAGGAAACAAAATCTTATGATCTTATTCCAGTAGATTTTTCGTCGTTCGTATTTTTTTAAATTTCTCATGCATGAAGTAGAGAAATTATTATTGTTACTTAGGAAAAATTAGGTTTCTTTTTACGTTCACCTGAGTCCGAAAAAGTGTTTCTTTTGTGCGATTCCTTCTGTACAAGAAAATAACGAGCATCTTGTGGTGGATTTTATAAAACCATATTTTCTGTCTAGTTTTTAGTCTTGTTTGAATATTTTCCTTTAATAACTTACTTTTCATACGTTCAGCGATTTTAAATGACGATTTTCTCTTTTAACTCTCTTGAGGTCAGTTCAGTGCCGCAACCATAGAAATTTTTCACACCCTCATCCTTATGCGATCTTATCGATATGTTAAGACCGTTTTCGGACAGACAATAATGGAACGCAAAATTCCCCGCTTGTCTATGGTGGAACCAAAGGTGGGGAAGAGGTGAAGGTGCTGATCGGCGGCCATGGAATCATGCATGTTAAGAATTTGAGGTGGGAAGTATCTACAAATGCCCTGGTTTTCTTCCATTATAGAGAATTAGGTGAAATTTAACGTGTGCGAATGCAATATTATTGGGAAAGTCATTTTAGATAAGAATAAAATATGTACGCATTATATTGGGGCAAATACGGTAAGTAGGAGCTTCATCTATTTCGAGTACTTCCTCGGCTAAGCTTTCTGATCTTTATTTCTCTAGGACAGGCATGTCAAACTGGCGGCCCGCATGGGGCCCCTTCTGTGCCTTACTGCGGCCCGATAGCTAACTTTTGTCTCTAGCAAATCATGCGGGATTTCATATAAATACTTTATTTTGGCGAAAAGGAGAAAATATTTTTTCATATTAACCGAATTACAAGAGAACGCTTCTCTAAATTATTATTTTTAATCGCAGAAAAGGCGTGCAATCTTCTAGCAAAAGTCTCGTTCCAGCTCTGGCCCTCATTAAACAACTGCGGTCCTTCATTAACATCCATCGCTTTAATGCGACCCGGACCCCTCTTCGAGCTTTACATGCCTCCTCTAGAAGTTTCAGTTTAGCGTTCATTCGGCGTCTAGATCCGCTCTTGATAAAATGTCAAAGAATAAATGTTAAAGAGTTCGTTGCCGATTAAACGCGTCCATAGAACTCAAGGTTCAGTCTTCTGGAGAAATATAGACCGAAATGCCTAAAATACGAGGTTGTAGGAATAACTGAAGCACCAACGTATATAGGTAGGAACGACCGTGACGATAAGATACGTGAGATCTCGATTGTAGGACGGATCGTTATCTAGGCTCGTTCTTTCCGAGGACAATACGAGATCGCAATAGAAAATTTCAACCTGCGATGGACAATCTTTAGGTAGGTTTTGGTGCATTGCACCCCCTGCCACCCACCAATTAGGTGAATTGCAGGGTAACATGTAGATGTAGATGTTTACGCGGCGATCCGACACCGCTCTCTCAGGCAGAAGTAGAAGATTTCTTCAGATGGCGCTTTGATTTCCGTCGCGTCGCTTTTTATCTCGTTTCTCGAGACTCCATTTTCGAAACCACTCGTGGCGACTCCTCTTTCCGTTTTTGAATTTTTTTTCCGCCTCGCGTACTTATCGGCTGTTAGAGAGAGAGAGAGGGTGACAGGAGGCAGCCGGTTCCGATGCGCAGAGTTGCAGTCGGAAAGAACTGTATGAAGCATCCCGTTTTCGGACGTATTCCACTCGTTCAGATTCCGGTTAACCCTCTTTTTAAATGCCAATTTTGTTATTAACTAATAAGGGCGATCGCGTTTCGATTTAACCGTGCATCTTAAAATTATTGATACACCTGTTTTAATGACTTAAGCCCATTCTTTTAAAAATCGTTAAAGATATTTCATTGCATAAAATTCTTTTGTTTCAGCCATGTTTGACTTTTTACATTGGAAATAACAACCAAGTAAATTTATGAGTGAAGAAGACTAGAAGTTTATATATATTATATTAGAGATTACAGTAAAAAAAACTATAAATGGGGATTGCTAGGGACATATTCAGTGCATTGCATCCTCTGCCATCCACCAGGACTTGGTAACTTGCATAGTATGATGCAGATAGGATCGCATTTTGCAGCTGGAAATAGCATTGCGCAGGGCAGCCGCATCTGTAAAAATAAATTACGAAATAAAATGGAGTATTTCGTCATTTTTTCTGAATTTAGACTGGATATAGCGGAATGAACACTGAATGAATGTTGTATCGAAGCTCTACTATAGAAATGCAGATAGGTGGAAACGACCGGAGGAGGCTTCCCACCTATGTGTCACAAGGAATGACCGTTAATATGCTCAAGATCGATTACAGGAACAGAACGATATAAGATTCACTTTCCCCTGTGGCTGTATTGATTGTATGTGATCAAAATAGAAGTAAAAGCAATTTAAAAATATTTTCGCATTCCTCGCCCTAACATCCATCTACCCGTTGATTTTATTTATTTATAATAATTTTGACAAACTTCTTCCCTCTCGCTATGATCTTCTTAAGAATAGCAATTTCATGCACGTCCGCGGACATCGAACCCGCGACCTTTATACGGTGAGGAAGACTTGTACCCGCCCCACTTCCAAGACTAGTAATTTGGGATATTTAATCCTGATTGACAGTTCAAATAATTGTCATTCTCGTCTTATGGATAAGATTAAACTGACGAATCATAATTTTGCTAAAGCCGTAAAATGGTTGTGAAAATCAATGTGCATTTCGACTACAAGAAACCCGTAATCAATGGTGATTCTCCGATAGCGAGTTCTAGAAACTACCATCTTATGGTTTTTGGAGAATTCTGCTTCGTTTGGTGATTGGCAGGTTTGCAAAAATAAAATACAATCCACAACACAGATGAAATCGCAATAACAGTGACATAATTTTATTGAAAATAGAAACAAACTATATAACAGAAATATTCACAGTAACAGAGTATATGCGTAGATATTAAATTCAGAAGGTATTTTACATGCTCCAAGTTTTTTTTTACAGATAACGTGTGTTTAGAATTAAAAATAACTTTTAAAATGGGCATTTCATTTTGAGACACTTGCAAGAAATCCATTTTAATCTTTCAAATACATCACTAGACACTTTCTACCTGATTCTTATATCGAAACCACTTAATATTTCATATACAAAGAAAGAGCTCTTCGGATTATTTTTTTGCAGCCTCACCGAAGAATTCCGACATTACGCGTCAAGCTATAGGTACGCTTTTTTCATTTACGAGTTTACATATGATTTCCGAAGTACGTACTCCTTTGATAAAGTCCCGTTATAATTACCTATTTCCAGGAAAATCGCATTAAAACTAATGCGCTGACTTTTTACGACTTAGCAAAAGTGAACTTTTCAAATCATCTTTCGTGACGTCATCAGAACGGCATCTCATTTCTTCCGAGAAAACATACAAAAAAGAGCGTAATACATTGGAAGCACATAATAGCCACTTAAAAAGAAACGACCCGCTGCCTAAATAATGTACACGTTCACAATTAGAAGGTTTTCGTTCACCTAAAAGTTTTTAGAAATAAAACACGTTTTAATTCACCATCCTCTGCTTCATGTAGCTAGCTTCTTGATAAAAAAACATCTCCAAGAGTGTCACTCTTACCTATGCCTGAGCAATTACAGTATAACTTCCAAAATTCGAACCTCTATAAATCAAACTTTCGATCACTCGAGTTAGATGTTCGTCACCTCCCGATACACTTATTCGTCGAATTCAAGACCTGAAGAACTGGGTTGGTTTATGTCCGTCACATTGTTATTTTCTTTTGTATGAACGGAAATTTTCAACTCTTTGCATAAAATCGCACGTGGCCTTCCGACTTTTCGTTTCGCTCCATCACTTAGCGCCCTCTTCCTCTTCTTCACTTCTTTAACCCTAATGCCGCCACCAACGATAATTTCACTCCCTAACAAGCTAATCCTGACGACGGGGATCATTCGTCCTTCTAGTATATCGCAGAGGAGTGGATTTTTTCTCAGTGTTTCCGCCATCTCCTCGTCTTCCGCAAGGAGCCTTTTTTCCTCCTCCATCAACCTCTCGGCTTCCTTGAAGGCGTCTTCCAAACATGCGTACTTCACATCTTGAGCGATTAGGCGACGTAGTATCTCGTCGACATCGGGTTCCTTGTGCACGGCAGCCGCTTCGGTACAGACCGCCATACCGCGAAGGGGGAGAAAGAAACGAATCAAGAAGAATCCGGGAAAGGGAAAGATCGGAAGGGATGGTCCCTTCAGAGATGCTCCGTCATCACGGGAAGTGCTAGACCGAATGACCGAAGGCTGGGTCGTCCGTTGAGGAATGACCGAGTCAGTCCGCTCGTCATCGCGTCGCTCGATCGGATGTCTCGTACATATTTGGCGAAGGCAAATATATAATCCCTTTTGTCCTTTGTTGCAGTATGGTTATGATTCAGGCAGCTTGGTCGCCTAGGTTTTTGTTCGAGGGGAGAGACTAATTAGCTGCGGGTAGCCAAGCGAGGTTGTGCAACGGGGGAAGGCATTCCGTGGACGGGAGTTGACCGGACCAAAGATAGTGGAATCTGTCGAAACTTTGTAGTCATTTAGGAGGTTTTCGGGAGGTTGGACGACCTTTCCTCCGTCTATTCGTTCATATCTCATTTAACGTCGACGCAATCTGTCCCGGAGATGATCGCAAATTTAGACTTCTCCCGCGGCATCATCGTACATTGGGATATGAATTTCAGGGTGACCACCAGCCCCGACGAAATGGTCTTAAACGAAGGTAATGGATAAGACAAGCTAACAGGCCTCTCCTTACGCTTAAGGAGGATTTCGGAGCAATACTGTAAATGCAAACGGAAACATTTTGCGCCGCTGTACACATTGGGGGGCTAACTTTATCGCTTAGCGCACGTTTAAAAACAGCATTTGAATATTTTGATTTATAGTTAATATTTTTATATCATCATCATAGGTAGTCTGTCCGTAGACAGGCCCGTGGATTATTCCTGGTTAAACCTGATTCTCCATATACTCCTATTTTCCGCTGTCCTCTTCATATCTTGATAACTCTCTTTCCCTTTCAAATCGTCTATCAGCTGAAACTTTTCATACCACTTTCCCTTTTGTATATATAAATGATTTATGTGAATATTTCCCGATTCAGTGCTAGCAACGAAGAAGAAAACTTGGGATAGTTTAAGAGCGAGTATTCGCTCATCATGGTTAAAATATGCTTTTATGAGTACAGTCAACCCCCGATTTAGCGCTCCCTAATATACTCTCATCCCCGAATACCGCCCACCAATCGTTGTGAACCAAACTTCCATCTTATGAATACATATACTTCGATTTATCGCCACTCCCGCTTTAGCGCCAATGTCAGTGATGGATAAACGGTGGCGCTAAATTGGGGTCTGACTGTAGTTGAAGTGTCAATGTACAGAGGGAAACACGATCATGAAGATAAAATACATGAGGTCGATTGTAGGAGAGTCAAACCTGCGAGAGAAAATTTATAAATTAATTACACTCACTGTCACTCACCACTTCAATGAATTGCAAGGCAATATGGAGATCAGGGGCGTAATTTTGGGTATACAGGTCCAAGCAGTGCGAGGGGACCCCTTGCTTTATGGGGCCCACGAAAAATGCTTAAAAGACAGAACTGACCGGAAATTAAAGAATATTCCCAAGAATTTTTAAAAATATATAACAAATTTATTGTCTCTCTCTATCAAAACTGTTGTAAAGATGAGATTAAAAACTGTACAGACATCAAGGAACTATTAGATTTAATAATGATTAAATACAGACTGGCATCAATCTATAGCAATGTATGCGCAGCATTGATGTATTTGACATTTGCCATTAACTGTGTCGTCAAATGAAAGATCCTTTTCAAAATTAAAGTTAATAAAGAGCTACCTACGCCCTTATGTGGCCAGAAGTACATTAGAGTATATATTATTTCTTTCCGTAAAAAAAACTCGGATGCATGCTGAATGAAAAGTGATGTTATTAGAGAAATCTTCAGGATTGAAATGACGAATAAATTAATTACAATCAAAATCAACTATAAAATTATTTTATAGAATTTTGAGAATTGAAATGTGAAAAAAACAATAAAAACATAAAATCATATAAAAATAATTTTAAAACTTTTTTACGCCAATGGGGGGCAGTGGCGGATCCGAGGGGAAGGGATGGGATGATCGCTCCCCCCTTGGTCGACCCCATTGTCCTCCACTGGGTGAATTCTTAAATTCATTCCACGCAATATTCTTTGTTTCTACCCAGAAGATTAAGTCTGTATGACAAGGAAAAGAAATATTCTGATGGAGATAGGGATTTTCAAAATGTACGGTCGTTCACAAAGACGGAATCAAGAAGAGATAGCGGAAATTTGGGCGATCGCTCTCCCATCAGTGGCGGATTAAGAATTCTGCCGCCTCTAGGCCCTGAAATAGTTGTCGCCCTATTTGAACTTATTTTAGTATTTACGAATTAGTGTGGCCTAAATATGAAACTAAAAATCATTATAATTGAGCATTCATAAGTTTTATTATATATCAAAACACCAGTACATTAATTATTTATTGTAATTAATTAAATGTTTTACGTCTACACTTTTGGTCGGTTCTCACTGACAGTATTGCCACATTTATTCTTATGCATTTACATTTTAGTGCAAAAATAAATTATTAGATTCGTAACGAACCGTCATTAACATTAAATAATAGTTTCAATTAGTGAAATTTCAGACAAAATTGTCGCTCCTACAAATTTGCCGCCCTAGGCCTGGGCCTTGTCGACCTAGGCGGTATTACGCCACTGCCTCCCTTGGGAAGTTTCTGGATCCGCCCCTGGTGGGGGATCCAAAAATTATACTTATCCAAAATCGTAGTTACGCCCCTGATGTAGATTTACGCTTTCAGCCGAATATTTAGTAATTAGGTTACAGCATTTGTCGTGGACTATCGTGGGATATGCATATTTGTCGTGTGGTCGGTATTGCCATCTAGAAGAATATTTCGAAATAACACCGGAAGAAATGCAAGAAACGTTTTATCTATCTGAAGATCAGCTACTGGCCTAAATACTCTTCTATTATTTACGATCAACATGAGAATTGCAAAATACTCCAGTTAGAAAAAAAATTAAAACAGGGCAGTTATTCGTGAAAATATATGATTCTTAAAAAACCATATTCAGATAACTTTAGAAAATGAATTTGATGCCACAAGAGGAAAGCTGAACGCTAGATTTAAGCTTATGGAAAAGTATAACCAGGAACTGAGGAGGTTGATGGAAAAATTGAAACTCCTATCTGTATCAGAAGACAACTGCCAGGATAAAGAATGCGAGATCGACTGTAGGACAACGACATCCAGGCCCGTTTCTTTTTTCGCAGAAAAATGGATCATAATAAGAAAGTCAATCGCGCATGCGAAAAATGCTGGAAACATTTTGGTGCATTGTACCCCCTGCCACCCACCAATCTTTTAAATAACAGGATCTTACGTATGGTGTTCTCTTTCTCTCTCTTACTCTCTCGCCGGTTATCTCTGTCTGCTCTCTCTCCACCTCTCCTATTCTCGTTCTTCCGCTGTTTGCATCCCCCTCTCTCCCCCTTCTCTTTCCATCCCTCTCTCTCCCCCTTCTCTTTCCATCCCTCTCTCTCCCTATCCAGTCCTGTCCTCCCTCCTCTCTATATTTCTCCCTCCCTCCTCTCTCTCTTTCTCCTTCCCTCCCACACTTTATTTCTCTTTATCTACCTTTCTTTCTTTAATCCTCTATTTCTACCTCTCTTCATTTCTCCAGCTCCCTTTATTCCACTCTTCATTCTTCTATTCCTATTCCGCTCTTTTTATTTCTCTTTCTCTTATCCTTTTTCCCTCTCTTTCTCTTCTTCCCCCTCTCTCCTATTTTCTCCTCTCATCATATCCCTCTTTCTCTTACCTTCCCTCTCTCTTCTCCTTCTTGCTCTCTTTATTTTTATTTTCTCCATTGATAAATTGTTCTCTTACTCATTAATTGTTATTTTATCTTAAAGATTTTTCTCGTATATTTATTATTTTTATTATTATTATTATATTTTTCACCTGATTCATTAAAATATAATTTTTGATTTTTCACTTTATTGTATCGTTCATATTGTTCTTTTATGTATCTAGGGTTTTTGTAGGTTTTTTACACCCCCCCCCCCCTTCACTTCGTGGGTGTTTTCCTGCATGGGTTTTTACTAGGGTGGCCAAGCCAGGTCCTTCCTTTTCTCATAAATACCTTGTCTTTCTTGTTTTCCTGAATATGTACCTATCTATCTCTCTTTATCTGTATTAGTCTTTTATTATCGTAATCGTTTTTGATCTAATTTAATGTTTTTTAATATAATGTAACTTAACACTGAAGAAGGGTTAAATGTAAGAGTGGACCTTATGGTCTAAATTTCTCTCGAATAAAGACATTTTTCTATCTATCTGTCTTCTACTTCTTCTCTCTTGGAACTTCTTACAATTTGTCTCAATCTCGCCCCAAATAAAGACCATATCAATCAATCTCTCCCCCCTCTCTTTCCCTTCTCTTTTTCTTTCTGTTCTCCTCCGTCTCTCATTTCTCCCTCTCTCCTAACGACTAAAATGTCTCCCTTCCATTCTCATTCTAACATTATCGCTCTCACGACAAGCTACTACCCATATTCTATGGGTCGACATCTCATCTCCTTCCTACCTTTTGCCTTCCCGAAAGAAAAAAAATACAAAATTAAGCATTCCCTCTTCCCGAATCGGTTCGGAAATGGAGGGGTCTCTCACTCAACTCCCCATCACTCTCCTCCCCTCCTTCTCTTCCCATCCCTCTCCCTCCTTCCTCTCCCTCCTTCCTCTCTCCCCTCCCTCTCTCCCCCTCTCTTCTCTCCCTCTCTCCTCTCCCTCTCTCCTCTCCCTCTCTCCTCTCCCTCTCTCCTCTCCCTCTCTCCTCTCCCTCTCTCCTCTCCCTCTCTCCTCTCCCTCTCTCCTCTCCCTCTCTCCTCCCCCTCTCTCTCTCTCCCTCTCTCCTCTCCCTCTCTCCCTCTCTCCTCTCCTCTCTCCTCTCCCTCTCTCCTCTCCCTCTCTCCTCTCCCTCTCTCCTCTCCCTCTCTCCTCTCCCTCTCTCCTCTCCCTCTCTCCTCTCCCTCTCTCCTCTCCCTCTCTCCTCTCCCTCTCTCCTCTCCCTCTCTCTTCCCCCTCTCTCCCCCACCTCTCTCCTCTCCCTCTCTCCTCTCCCTCTCTCCTCTCCCTCTCTCCTCTCCCTCTCTCCTCTCCCTCTCTCCTCTCCCTCTCCCTCTCTCCTCTCCCTTTCTCCTCTCCCTCTCTCTTCCCCCTCTCTCCCCCACCACTCTCCTCTCCCTCTCTACTCTCCCTCTCTCCTCTCCCTCTCTCCTCTCCCTCTCTCCTCTCCCTCTCTCCTCTCCCTCTCTCCTCTCCCTTTCTCCTCTCCCTCTCTCCTCCCTCTCTCCCCTCCCTCTCTTTTCTCCTCTCACCAGTCACTCCCCTCCCTCTCTCTCCCGTCTTTCTCTCTCTCTCCTCCCTTTCTTTCCTTCTCTATTCCTCTTTCAGATGGAATAGATCGTTGCACGTTTTTGAGCGATGGCCCCTAGCGCGCAGTGACTAGAGGGAATAGTTTTTTTTACTCCTCTGGGAGCTGAAGGAGGTTGAGGTAAGGTAGAGTCGGAGCTTGAGGAGACGAGATGGAGGAAAAAGGGGAAACGCCGAACTTCTTCTTCCCCCTCCCTCCTACCTTCTCCATCTCTTCCATAAAGGCGAATGCGGAACTCGTTCGATGGCAACGAAGACAGCGGAACTTCAAACGGCCCGAACGTGGCCGCCTTCTGCGAATCGCTCTGAACGAAATGGGGTAAGAGGGGCGGAAGAGGCGGGGAGGGTTTGTGAATTTTTTTCTCGTGGAGACGTACCCGAATCATATCCAGCCGCGTCCCCGCCATGCGCCTTTCCAATTATTTCTTTCGCGTGCGTTCGGGCGTGACACTTACGGAGCGTGAGGGGGAGGTTGCTGCACATCGCACAACAGCCCGAAAACGTATCGAGAGAGATACTCGCGACGCAAAGACGAACTCCGGTTCTATTACGGTTCGATGACGAAGGTTAATCGAATGGCGGCTAAAAACGATCGGTGAGAATCAGATGCGAGTTTCGATCGCGAAACAGGCGTCCTTAGTGGCGATCCACGCGTCGTCGATTTTTAAATTGTTTTTATGTGGAGTCAGCGATCAAACGACTCCTTTGCGGCTAAGGAAGTTATCAATTGAGGCCATAAGGTGAGATTTGCTTCACTTTAGGGAACTGGATGTCACTCTCCTGATTAAGGCACATCGTCTCCCGCTTTAACGCTAGGAAAACCAACATCCTTGCTGTCCCAAAAGAGGGTCTCAGTAGTCCGCTATCTAAAAATATAATAAAAGTCAAAATTATTTTTTGGCATTGTAATATATTTAAGTTATCTTAGGAATCTAAATATACAATTTTCATAATTAATCTGATATAGCGTTGTCTTAACATTCTATAAAGGCTTAAATATTAACGAAAACTTTTTATCACGTTTATCCTCACTATGTTCCCATGCCCGGATTACTATTACAATTAGATCCCAAACTACTCTCAGATTTATTATATATATTTCAAAATTTTCGCGAATTCTATTACAGAGAGACGAAATATCAAGCTGTGGACCTCGGAGCCTTCTTCCCTTCCCCATGGGATATTCCCAGCCATGACAAGGTTATAAGAACCAGATGCGCATATCAGCTACAATGCAGTCATATTCAGTGGCGATTCAGCGAAAGTAGATTCTAAAAGAGAAAAAAAAATTGACACTTAAGCGCTTATTATGGGATTAATTTTCCTGGTTGTCAACGGACACGCACATACATAAACATTCAATAGTTGCTGTGCTAGCATATCAAAAACAGTCACATCGAGAAGTGTACAGTTTCCAACCCAACCCAATCAATGTGTTCCTACAAGGGATGGCCTATTCCGACTTGATTTATGGATGAATCGATTCACTCTTTCCGACTAATCGGAATAGTTGAATCGATTCGAATGATTCCGTTTAAATGATTCGAAGTAATTAGATTCTCATTATTCGATTTATAGGTTTTTAAATAATATTTATGGGAAATTTTATAAGCTATCATAGAAACCCATTTGTATAGGATTCGATACAATTCGATCCACCAATCAGTTCTTTTCCGAAATCTGTACTTTTGATACCGTTGCACCTCTGCATTGTCACTATTCGTCCACCGGCATTGCAATTATTTTCTTGGAAGTTTTTTTGTTTTAAATTCTTTTTTCTATGCTATTATACTTGCATGCATTTTATTTCTAATGTTATTTTTGAAACTTGTTATTCTGACGATGGAACACAACATTGGATAATACTAAAAGTTTTGTTTTAATTTATGTTACATGCCATCCTAATAAAACTTCACTATTTTTGAGTGTATTTTCCTATTAGAAAATTCTATAAGAATCGAATGGAATGAATCTAGTGATAAATGATACGTTTCACGTACTTTTGCAATAAGAAAAAATATTTTTTCGGGTAATCGAAAATTCGAGTTGTAAACGGTCGATTTACTTCGACTTTGTGTCAAATCGTATTTTTTATTATTATTACCAAGTGGGTGCTAGAAAAAGGCGCAAACCTGGAAAAACTGGGAGATAAGAGAAGAAGGAGAGAGAAAGAAGGGAATAAGAGGAGGAAAGAGAGAAGACAGACAGACACTACTTTATTAAGGGCGAAGAAGACAATGTGAGATAGGATGAGGACAATGGTGAGAGAGAGGAATGAGTGGATTGATTTAGACAGAAACTCCGTCGTTAGATATCTCTCTGCTTCACTGCATTTAGTTCAGCGCTCCGGAGCGCATTCTCCCCCTCCTCCTTCCCCCTCTCCTTCCAACCTCCCCTCCCCCTCTGTATCCGCGTTCCTTCTCCTCGCCTGGGGAAGAATGCGTGCAAAATATGAAGCGTAGAGAGACTCATGCAGAAGTCAAATGAGTGCTTTGTGGTTCTTTCTCTCCGGCTCCCGCCTCCTTCCCTCCAGCATCCCTACACCTTTTTTCTTGTTTTCTTTCCCTTCCTTTTTTTCTTCCTCTCTCTCCCTCATATACCAAATAGCTCCTGGTGCGTGGGGCAAGGCTTTGAAACTCACTCCCCTTTTCCGAGTTGAAATCTATTCCACTGTCCACATTTAAAGCTCTCGTTTGTAAAGATTTAATGGCACAATGTGAGTTAACTGTACATATTTTATGTTCTTTAATGCTGTATTTTATTTTAAATTTTTTATTATTACTTTTTGTAAAATTAATTTATGCGTATATTTACGTATATCTTAACTTGACTACATTGTAAATTCTGTATTTTTTTATAATCTACATAATGTAGCGATATACGAAGCTAGGTGGTAAAGAGGCCCAACAGGGTCTCTCGCCAATAGAGGGTCCAATCAATCAATCAATCTTTTTCTTCCTCTCTCCCTCTCTTTTCCTTCCTTTCTCCATTCCTCGCTTTCTTCCTCTCCCCCTTCTCTTTCATCACTCCCTCATTTTATTCCTGTCTCTGTCCTCCTTTTCCTCCCTCCCACTCTCTTTCTTTGTCTCTCCCGGCTCTTTCCCTCTATCGCTCCTCTCTTTCCCTCTCTCTCCCTTACCTATCCACCTTTCTCTCCCTCTTTCTATTCCTTTCTCCCTCACTCTTCCACTTTCTTTCCCTCTTCCTCTCCATCTTCTTTTCTCTCTTCCTCTCTTTCCCTCACTTTCCCTTCCTCTCCCTCTCTTACTCATATTCTCTTCCTTCCATCTTCTCTCTCTTTCTCTCTCACTCTTTCTCTCTCTTCGCCTTTCTCTATACTTCTTTCACCCCATCCTTTCACTCGCTCCCTCGATCGTTTTTTCGTTTTATTCTTGACTATCTTCCTATCCATTCCAATCTAATTCTCCTCTTTTCTCCCATTTCTTACTCTCATTCGCTTCAATCTTCTCTCTCTCTCTCACCTTTAATCTCTCTCCCTCCATATCCCTACCTCCCCTTGCCGCAATAAATATAAAAAAGTCGAAAAATGCGTTCCGAAAGAGAGAGAGAGAGATAAGATAAACTCGTATTAACACAAACTCCTACCGTATTTTTCGACAGAGCGCGCGCGTGTTAATATATAAATAGTCGGTCGACCGCCATTTTGTCATTCATTGTGTCGTTTTTGTACTTTTCAACGTAGCGAACATGTTAACGATCAGGGACGTTTCTAACGTAGGTGAAATCGGAGCAACACACCGACGTGCCCCTCATATTGCGGGCTGTGTTGCCAATCTAGCGAATTTGTAGCTAGATATGGCTACTTTACATTCACACTACCTCCTAAATAAAGGCCCTAGCGACTTCTTAAAAATCTAGCGTATCGATAAAAAAATCTATCTATTTCTAGCGACTACCAAAAAAATCTTGTTTAAGCTGGAAATATGTAATCCAAGATAAATTTTCGTTAGATTTAACAGTCAAAATGGTCGTTGTCCGCATCTATTCCTTATAGAAAACCTTAAGAAAACGTCCTTTGTTATATTATGTACACAATCAAATTTAAAGATGAGTACATGAATAACAACGTGTTTTTCGTATTCGTATCATATAATGATTTGTAAACAACAATGGGAAATATACATTTTGCTATTAACCCATTATATGCATTGTAATGTATAGGTTAAATGATTTATTCGGACAGAGGAGATCACCAAAAAATCTGCGATAGCAGATAATTACGACATCGTTTTACGAGTTAAAAATTGGAGTATGCCCTGCTATATACCTCCCACGCAATTCTTTTACATTTTTAAGCAATATTTTGTCTTTCCCATTAATTGTAACGATTTTTTATTCACTATAAATCTGGCCTCAACTTCGTGGATTTCCATCATATACGGGAAAGAAAACAAATCAGTTTCGCGATAACTTGGTGTAATTACCATTAAATATAAAATAATGCAACCGTACGACCGCCCTTGGAGTTCTTGGAACCCTGGGCAAGGGAGCCATTTGAAGCACCTTACGCTGTATGCAAGTCAGACATTTCGTATTTAAATTCAACTTTGACCTACTCATGAAGCTGCTACGAAAGTATGTAAATTATGACTTCCTTTTACTCTAAAAAAGATGTGTAATTTGAGCCTTTTTAGTGCTTTTCGTAATTGCTGAAGAGCAGTATTATCTTCGTGATGCCCGTCCGTCCGTACGCATATATCAGGGAAAAATTGGGGAAAACGATTTCAACCAAATTTGGTATATAGAATCTTCATAAAAATCCATGACCAAAATAACAAATTTCAATAGGATCGACTAAGCAGGGGTGCTACAATTGCAAAATAAATCTTTTCAGTAATTATGAAATTGGAATGAATTGGCTACACCGATTTCAAAGAAATTTTATAAGAAGGAAGAATGCAGCATAAAAAAACAAAATCAATATTTTAAGTATAGATAAAAAACAGGGCTGCCACAGTACAAGTAATAAAATATTTCTTTTTACAAGTATTTGTGTTGGACTGCTCGCATCAATTTGAACCAACTTTAATATCAATAATGTAAACACAAATAAAAGTCATAATAGCATATTTGGACAGAATCAACTCAAAAGGCTTGCCATAATTACAAATTTAACTCTTTCAGTAGTTAAGGACTTAGAATTCTAAATCTACTTTCGGCGAATCGCCACTGAAGACACCTGAGATGATTAATTGATTTTTCAATTACTGACACTTAATTTTTTATTCCTGAAGAGAAAGTTTGATAGGTTATGCAAATTTTCCGAACATCCGAAATCTCTTTTCCCTCTTTTGTCTTCGAAATTAATTCTGCGAGCGTGTATAAGCTCGAGATATCGACTTAATCAAAAGGCATTCTTTTTTGTTTTGACACGGCCTCGGTCTCCTGCGTCTTTTTTGTGCGTTCAGGATGGAGAACAGAGCAATTTTTTTTCGTAGTTGTTCAGCAAATCAGCGGAAGCAGTTTCATGATGGAGAAGGCCTTTATGGGACAATTAATGCCCGAATTATTTTTTTTATGGGTTTTTGTTTTTAAATATCGCCTAGATGTTCTGGTAAAATGGAATGGAATAATGAATTCATTTAATTAATATTACGCGAATCGTCGCAATGCGCCCAAAAGAAGTCCTTATGATTCAAAAGACATGAAACCAGTCGTTTGTGAAACTATTTCTGAATAAATTTAAGGAAACTTGTTCGTTTAGATAAAATACAAATTACCGTTAAAGCTATCAAAAACAAAACTGCTCGGTATTTTTTTCATGCTTTTACAATACATTAGCTGGACGTAATTGGTTTACCGTGGTAGTTTTATTTATACTGCATAACCAATGAGAGACTTTTATGTAGTGGTTTCCGCTCAGTCGTATTCACTCGTTTGTCTTTATCGATCGAGGGCGTTTTTAATTTTTCCCTATAAATTTAATAAAAAATATCGCAAAATATATTTCTCTTTACATATAATTTCTTTAGAAATGCGTGGGCTTCCTAAATTGACTTTATAAGTAATTTTCTAAGGGTGGATTTTGCGTCATTATCTTCGGCGTTTCCTATCTCGTGTTGACGAAACGTGCGAGTTTTCAGAAAGTCATCGAGGAAAAGATGACGGAAAAGAGAGATTACGCGGACGTGAGAAACCTGGGATATTCGAAAAGGAGGGGTGCCGGTGGTGTAGTGGTTAGGACGCTGGCTGCTACTCGCCCGATGCTTGAAAAAGTCATCGGGTACGAATCCTGCGCGAGTAGGATTTTTCTCAAGGTCACCCTTGAGGTCAGCTGTTCCGTCTTTCGGAAGGGACGTTAAGCTGTTGGCCCCCCTGGTGTTCTTCGTAAGAGCAGGCAAATGCCGGCACCGGGTTTCCCCCATCCCTCCCCGGTTATTCATTGCACTCTGAGATACCCATTTTGTGCTGTAAGAGAGGCGAATTGACTGGGCATTCAAACAAACAATATTCGAAAATTACATTTTTTATGCAACAGAGATATCAGCTTCATTCATGTGAAATATTTCATTCGGAATTCTTTTTTTCGTATTATTCAATTATAGTGCAAGAGCCCGTCGTATATGACGGGTATGCGTGAATAAGTCAAAATAAATTTTAAATTACAAATTAATGAAACCAATTTTTATATACACCAAAAAGTAAAATATAGATGGAAAATCATTCTAACTATTCTCGGGTTATTTCGGACGTGGTCCCAGCAAATTAACTAGAACCAGTTATTCCACTAAAGATCCCGCCAAATCCTTCCCAGATAGTGGTGCTTTCCAGACAAACACACAAACAAACAGATCCAGACTACAGTTATAATAGATACCATAATTACCTACGTATAGGACGCAATCAGGAATTTGGAAGGAAAATTCAACTTACTCTGAATCTGAATAAATATCCCGCAAGCAAGCACCGCAATTGGTATGTGGCAGGGGAGAATATCACCGACCTATCATGTTATTCTCCAATTACGCTCTCTTATTGTCCAAGAAAAAAGATTCCTTTTATCTATACGTCCTACCATCATTTTCTCGTATCTTATCAGTTTGGTCGTGGCGTCTTACGTAAGATGCACTCTTAATTACATTTGATAAGTCATTATTAATTTCTTCTGATCAAAATCTCCGCCGTGTCTCCAGATTTACTTGCCTATCACATCGACGTTTCACGCTCCCTTTCGTTGAATTTTCTCTAACTCGTGAATAAGGCTTCTCTCATTCGGGTCCCATACGCTGCACGCGTACTCAATTAGCGGTCTAACCGGAGAAAAATAAACCTTACTTATCTTTTCATCACATACCCCTACTTTTCTACAAACAAATCCTAGCCTTTTACGAGCTGCTCCTACTACACATCGAATATGCTCCTTCCAACATAAACCGTTCGTCAATAGAATACCAAGATATGTATGAGTTTTCATGAGGCCAGTGTCGAGGAAGTAGTCACTGTTGATAACTTATCTCTGTATATCCTGATAAACATTAACTAAGGAACATTTACCACTGTTTAACTCTAACTGACACTGCTTACCATTCCGAAATGGAATGTGAATCACGTAGAAGGATCTGAACATCTCCTTCGTTACGAATTGTTCGATAAATTATGTTGCCCGTGAATAATCTATAACAGCTGCTTTCAATTTTTCTGAGATCGTTTATATATATATATATATATATATATATATATATATATATATAGCAATAAAATGAACTCATTTAACTTATTTTTTCTTTTCTACCAAACAAAGCACACGTGTCAGAGTAGAAAGTACAGGTATTGTGTAAACATCTGCCACACACTTTACACCGGATCGTCTGATGTAGACTGTATGTTAGAGTAAAGTTCAAGACACTCAACACATTCATCTGCGTTGTAGTCTTCGGATTGATCATCAGACAGGAGTCTTGGTTCTTCATTATCTTCTGACAATGACGACTCAAAATAACCTCTTTCGCCGCTTATCAGTTTTCTTATATGATTTGTCTTTATTTATTTTCTTCTGTTTTACCTTTTCGGCGTTTTTTCTGTTGTTTTAAGCATCCTTAAACTCCGACAGAAATTTTTCTTCTTCTTGCATTTGTCATCATTCTTCTGTGCTTGGATACTATTTTTCTTCTTCTTTTCTGTGATGTACGCTGAATCGGTAATGTTAGCAGCAGGTTGCTTCTGCAAGATGATACTTTTTATTTGATTATTATACTATCAGTAGTTCACGAGATACTTACATTTATTCAGAAATAGGCAAAACATTTTAAATACCGCGATTTAAATACGGAAGCCAGACCCTATAGGCGGAATTAAAATCCGGCGGATAAAGGTTAAGTACCTATCTGAGAAAGTAAAACAGCGTCTTCTATCCTCTATCCGTGAGCGGCCGTCTCTCCTAAAATGTTAGGATTGATGACGCACCCTTCTCCTCCGGACAAAACATGGCGAAACAGTATACAAGTAATAATGCCACGTGTCCACTTACCCAACTTCATCTACAGAAAACAAGTCTTTCATTATTGCCGCGATACACATGCAAAATGAAAATAATAGAAATAATATATGGAAATTCAGGCACTTACCAACAACAGCTGTGAATGAAATTCGTTTGTAAATCACACAAAAAACTGCACAATAAAGAATGAATTTGTCAACATGTACTTTCTACTTCACTGTATGCACTGCAGTGACCGCCGTTGCTGCCCCCTGTCTATGACTATGTAAACACAAAGGAAAACATCTGTGTTCAGAAACGAGAGAAAATGTTCTGCTACGATAGTTCAGGGGTAGAATATCCGCCCGGCAAGTGGAAGACCCGGGTTCAATTCCCGGTCATAGCAGACTTTTTTCTCGTTTCAAAAATTGTTCCAACTTTCACAGCTTATGCCTGTCTGCATAGGATCTTCGGATCATATCATTCCATCAATTTCATGTAAACTAGAGATTCGTCATCTCTCCTCGCTTTACCCTATATTAACTCAAGAGGTTGATTAGCAAGAAATTCCACAAACGCTATGGATGTCAGTGAGATAGGATACGTACCTGTATATAGGACGAATATTTATCGTAGTATCCCAAGACAGTCGAAGACGGGCGGATGTGCCACTCTCTGGACGCAAATGAGTCGCGCAAAGGGTCCCAGACAAAGAATTTCACGGATTTTAATTTGTGATTTTTAAATGTGCTTTCATTATATGCGTACAGGTAGACTGCATTCAAATTTTGTTATCCATTTATTAATACTCTATAATTCGTATCGCATGTCATTTAAAGTTTTTATTTTAAGAATGATGTTTAACTTTTCTTTTTTTACGACCTGCTAATTCCCTCTTGCCTACGCGTAATGGTATCTAAGAGGTAGTGCAATGAATAGCTGGTCAGTTTAAAAAATTTAGGAAGAAAGGCGACTTCCCGTTATTATAATCAAAGATGGCTCAAAACCCTTTTGGCGTAAACTGAAGGAAGGATAAGACTCCAGCCAAAAACAAGTGGTATTAGCCCGATGCATTTTGCCCACTAAGTGGGCATTTTCAAGGGCGATATTCCTTCGACAGCGACCAGGGTCGACTGTCGGATCCCTCTTCAACTTTATTGATGCAGGGTTTGGTGGAAGCCAGTCATCAACGGCTTTCCTAAATCAGCTTTCCAGCATAGCTACTAAGCTGTCAGTAGTGATTTTATTCATTACTTAAGTTTTGCTCATCGGCAAGTTATAGGCACCATGGCAGGCTGTGAAGCCACACTCGGTCCTAAGTCATCTGCATTCATAAGAGAAGGGAGGAGAGAAACCCAGTGCCGGCATTAGCCTATTCTTGCGAAATACACCAGGGGGGCCAACTGCTTAACGTCTCTTCCGAAGGACGAAGTGTCGATTTGTGCGATCTCCTCAATATTTCTCGTTGTCTCATTTTCTCATCCTCGTCACCTAATATCAACGCACAAATAGAGGGCCGGAATCGTAAGGTGAGGCCAACACTCAAACCACACCGCCGGAGCCCTCTCCTATGAATTACTTGTGTTTTGCCCAGCGGCAAGTTATAGGCACCATAGCAGGCTGTGAAGCGCCACTCGGTCCTAAGTCATCTCTAACTTTGTTTGTTTGTTTGAATGCCCAGTCAATTCGCCTCTCTTACAGCACAAATGGGTATCTCAGAGGTAGTGCAATGAATAACCGGGGAAGGGAAGAGGGAAACCTGGTGCCGGAATTTGCCTGCTCTTACGAAGAACACCAGGGGGGCCAACAGCTTAACGTCCCTTCCGAAGGACGGATCAGCTGAATTTGCGCGGTCTCCTCAAACTACGCAAACAGGGGGCCGGGTGACCTTGAGAAAAATCCTACTCGCGCAGGGTTCGTACCCGATGACTTTTTCAAGCATCGGGCGAGTAGCAGTCAGCGTCCTAACCACTACACTACCGGCACCCCCTTATCTAACTTTATTAGTGTTAGTGATATAAAAATAATGTTCTTGTAATGTGTGCACCTGAGATTTTCGCTTTATTTTTATTTGGAAATATTTATGTACCCTTGAAAAGGTGGCACCCCACTTTCTAGTCTAACGCTTTTGGGGAAAAAGTATGCATGGATATTTATGGTTTTAAATTTAATTTTAAGCCCGAACTATTGATAATTTGGCGTCTTTTTATTTAAGATTTCGTGCGGTCATCTGTGGACAGATTAATAAGCTAAAATTCAGCTGAAATACACCACTCTACTTATGCCATATTGAATACAAGTTTATATATGGGTTAATTTGGAGCTATACCAATTTTACTTTGATGGTGGGTATAGGAAAGGTGAACTTCTTTTAGAAAACATATTCGATAAAAGATATTGTAAATAGTTTCGTTTTCAATACGTTCATTTTAATTTTTGATTTTGACATTAAATAATTAATTTGTATGGAAATGTAAGCTTGCCAAAAAAAAAACAAGAAGTCCAAACCAGGACTAATGCAGACTGGTTTCCCAAAGTTGACGTCCCGAATTGATTACTTGTATTGATAGGAAATGTTTCAGTATGTGTTAGTCATTCCAAGGAATTCTCATACCATAAATACCGTTTGTAATTCATAGTTTATCAATGGTAGAGAAAAATTGGAATACTTATTAATAGAGCATTATTAGGTTTAAAATACTAAATGCAATATCAAAATCTCTCTCTGACATTATATTTTGCATGTATTTTTTAAATAAACGAATTTAATAAATGTTACTGTTTATACGCTACTATGTATGGATCAACTGTCCATTGCTGAAGAGTAGTCGAATGGAAAAGAAGACAAGTAGTTCTGGAAAGAACTAATCCGACTACTTTCCTTTCAATACAATTTTAATATATAAATACCACCTTAAAAATTGAAAAATTTTCCTGTTAATAGTAGCTGTAATTTGTATTCCCATAGGTATGAATCGACTTAAGGGTTGATTGTTATCTCGATAGCTATGAATCGATACGCGGCTGCAGTGTACATTCGGCTATGCTAAAGCCGAGTTCGGCAATAATCATCACCATAGCAGCAAATCGAAAAAATGGCTTACAAAACGCCGAAACGAAAGTTTTTGAGAGAAATTCAAACAAATACAATCGAAAATCAAAACTGTGTGATAAGAATAAGAATTTACACTTTTTTCCCTTAGAACAGTACACATCCCACTCCGATATCATAATTCTAAAATATTATAAAATGCAAAAGAAAAACTCTCTGCACGACGAATTTTTGATTGACCACATAAATCAAATGGGAAAATAACTCACCTGGAATCGAACTCGGGGCCTGTGAATTAGGAATATAAATTATGACCTGGAATAGTACTAGCCTTACACCAAGTTCCATGGAAATCGGACCATTCACGAAGAAGATGTTAGTGGGGGATACCATACACACACACATATACGCACACAAGGACAGCGAGGCGATCACATAAGACTACTTTCCATTTTTTGGAAAGTAGGCTAATAACCCATTTGTTCACTCGTCTATGCTCAAGCCGACTTCGGTAATAATTGTCTCCATGGCAACAATCCGATAAAATGCGATTTAAAACGCAAAACGCTGTTTTAGTAGAAATTCAATAAAATATAATCGATTATAAAAAATTTGTGATAAGAATTAGAATTTAAATTATTTTCCCCTTAGAACAGTACAAAACTCGCTCTGATATCTCAATTTTAAGATATTTTAAACTATTAAAGAAAACCTCTCTGCACGGTCGATTAGAGATTTCCTATATAAAACAAGTAGGGAAGAAACGTTCCTGGAATCGAACCCAGGACTTAATTCTTCGCCAAATAAAATATAGCCCCTGTCAGCACGCCAGGAGCACATAGTGGGATTATGTGCATAACTGAATAGAAAATCTCAAAAAAGTTAAATAATGCGGCCGCTACAAAATCGCACAGTTTTAAACAAATATTTAATGTTTATGTATCTCTGAATGTGCTACGAAGCTGAAATTTTTTGTAAAGGTAGAATTTGTAAAATAACTGAATTGGGATTATAGAAATTCTGATATATTAGTTTATTTGGCTGTTAAAAAATAGTGAAATCTTTAGGTATTAGGAGACGAGCTAGAAAGCTGAAAATTTTTAGTTTTTTCGAGCTTGGTACAAAAGCGAACATTAACATTTAAAAATGTCCAGGAAGTTGTTATTGGAGCCGTTAAAAGTTTTTAAAATTTAAGAAATTATATAAATATAATTGCACTTCTAGATGTGCTACAACATTAAAATTTGGCAGAAATGTGTGACATTAGTACCGAACAATTGAAAAAGTAAAATACTCTTAAAATTGCAAATCTTAGGGATTGCTTTGACTCCAATATCGTCCCATAAGGAAAAAAAGAAAATCGGTGCAGAAGTTCGAACTTTTGAATTAAAAAAAATATTTCTAATAATGCATAATGTAATGCAGAATGCAAGCACCAACTACTTTTTACTTTTATATGAATATAGTTACAAACATTTTGCACGAATGGCTTGTTTCTTGCCTGTTTTCGCATGCCTATTTATACAATTACAGCGATTGGTTTATTTGTAATTTATCTTCAGTAGTAATCATTTTCTATGGCCAAAAAAATTAGTATTCTATTATAAATCAAGTTTCTTTACTATTATTCTCGGGCATATAAGTAGGGAGTGACCGAGATGAATAGGCTTATCTTTCGCCTCTGCATCATTTACGCAATTAATGTCAACGCACGTGATGGAGGAAGTTATCTTACTGTTTGTACGTCAACTCGATCCCAGATGATTCTCTCAGTCTCTTCCCCCCTCACCCCCACACCTCCTCTCAAACGAAAGAGCTCGATTTTTATCACTTGAAAAGCAATTCCTTCGACAGACCGTTCCGTCGCCAATTAACAACAACCCGCCTTATTAGCTTGCCTCGGGCTGTACGGTTGCAATGTTCCGTTTGGCATCCCTGAGGTTCGGAAAACAATGAGTCGAAATAAAAAGAAGAGAAAAATTCGTTTTGCGTCTAGGTGTCCCAGATGGATCACAAATAGAGCGGCACGCGCTTTTTTTGTTTAGGAAGACAAAGATCATCCGGTTTCATGGCGGCGTTCGAGTAGCTGGGACGCCGTTTAAGTGGCTGGCTTTTTTTAAATCGAGCCGAGAAAAACATTATTCGTTTTAAAATATAGGAGAAGAACGACTGGTTTTGCTATCGAACGATGTGGCTACCCGGACGTGCGATCATATTCGTCTTTCCGAGAATGAAAAATTTCCAAATATTGACCGTAAATCGGAACATTTTACAATGGAAAGGTTATGTATATTTCATTCTTTTTATCTCTAATCCGACGATTTTAATGCATGATTTGCCAAATGGAGACGAACTCTCTCAAAATATCTTGAGTGCCACGACATGCAGTAAACATTTCGACTCTTATTATTGGGATAGCAATCTGCTTGGGGATATATGTAAATCAACGAATGTGGTCTGTTGCAAATATAGCGGCCCCATAAAAATGAAAGCCAGCCATAACTTACGCCGTGGCGAATAGATTTTTATCGCATGCAGCTATATTTTTATAAACCTTTTGTTAAAATAACAGCTATATCTAGTATATCTCCGTGAATGAAATGACCAGAGAAGGAAATTTTACCACCGGTGGCATTATAAAATTTAATTTTTCGGGTCATGCGAAATGATCGTTGAAAGAAGAGAGCGACCATTTTTTAAATTTAAAATATTTATTTTTATCGTAAAACCGTCTAACTCAGGGTTCCCCAGACTACGGCCCGCGAGCCGTACCTCCTCAATGACTTTGAGACATGCATATTCGTACATTTGCCACCGGGAGGCATCATTAGATCTCGTTCATGAAGTCTAAATGATATTTTTCGAACACGTGGGTGCAATGCACTTTTAATATAGTGGCATGACACATTATACAATTTTTTAAAAATTCACTCTTTGAAATATAATCATTTGAAAGTTCCTATGTGGCCCGAGCAGCGGTATATATAAATTTGGCGTTCCCCAGGCCAAAATAACGACATCGCCTGTTTGTTTCGCGTCGGTTCGAGGGAAACGTCAACCGTTCTTTTCCTTTCGGACACATGATCAAAACAGTGGTTTTTTTGCGGACCAACTGCGAAAAACTTTGAACGAAAAAAACAATCTCAGAGAGTGAGAGCGCGGAACCCGGAAATTAGTACTATATCCGCCGACGACAAACAAGTAACTCGAAAAAATGAGGCAAAAAATTGACAGGTGTGACACAAGCCGCGACTTTGACTCCATCCGAGAGCATGCCATGACAATCTTTTTGGCAGTAAAGGTGACGCGAACGAATAAACAGGGAGCGAAGAATTCGTCATCTCTACTCTTATCCTCCTTCCTTCGCCACTTCCCTCTTTCACACTCCCCTTCTTGTGTGGGTTTTCCTGCAGTGGGTTTTTTACATGGATTTCATTATTCAGCCGTCCTTATTTTTTCCCACAAAATTACATCTTTTCTTTTCCAATACTTGTATTTTTATCTTTACTTGTATTTACATAATGTTCTATGTATTATTGTATATGTTTCATGATGAGGGGTTAGGTGGAAGATTGGACTTCTTAGTCTCAATCTCGTCCCAAATAAAGACCACATTAATCTATCAATCATTCTCTCTCTCTCTCTCTTCCTGAATTTCGTCTATATACTCCAGTGTTTTCCAAACTGGGTTCAGCGGCACTCTGGGATGCCGTGAAAAAACTTTGTTCGGTAAATAAATGACGATTTCTAAATTTTGGCAGGTCATTAGGGCAATAACTCTCGCTCTAATGAATTAAATCTGGAGTTGTACAAACAACCAAGGGCCGCGATACCAGTATATATATATATATATATATATATATATATATATATATATATATATATAAACTTAAGGAAATGAAAAGGTAGTGATGAGGGTGGCAACAAGGTGTTGAAGGAAGCCCAGAGGACACTTACCAAGTCGGGGACCAAGATGGCAGGCTGCTGGGGGCGTCGAAGAGACACGTTGAACACACGAACAAAAAAAACACAAAAAACACGCAAGCTTATCGGGTCTATGCCCTTCTTCAGCGATAGAGTAACTATATATATATATATATATATATATATATATATATATATATATTCATTCATTCATTCGTGTTCTGTCTTACGACAGGTCCTACCAATTAACTAATTAATTGGTTTTGACTAGGGAATATACATACACGGTGTGGTGGTTTCCCGTTGCCTTCCACACCGGACACACACACAGAAGGGAGGAGGGAAACCCGGTGCCGGCATTTGCCTGCTCTTGCGAAGAACACCAGGGGGGCCAACGGCTTAACGTCCCTTCCGAAGGACGGAACAGCTGAATTTGCGCGGTCTCCTCAAACCACGCAAACAGGGGGCCGGATGACCTTGAGAAAAAATCCTACTCGCGCAGGATTCGTACCCGATGACTTTCAAGCATCGGGCGAGTAGCAGCCAGCGTCCTAACCACTACACCACCGGCACCCCTATATATATATATATATATATATATATATATATATATATATATAAAAGCTTGTTTCAATGTGGAGTGCCGCGAAATCCAGTTTATCTTTGAAAGTGTGCCGCGGCTACTAGAAGTTTGGGAACCCTATTTATCTACTCCTCGAAAGTAATTTCTCTCCATATCCCCTTCCCTCTCTCTCTCTCAATAATCTCCAAACTCCTCTCTTCGTAGCATCTCCATTACCTATTTACTCGTTCCCCGTTATCTTCCCCGTCGAGGTGAATACTAAGTGCCCCGAACTCATGGACTTGGGGAAAAAGGCTTAAAAACATCCTTAACGACCGGCACTTAAAGGTTGCATCGCTCTGGCGATTTAGTTAAATGTAATTTGATGTCTTGTGTATATCTTTATATTTATTATGTACCACGAGCCTTCGGAAGAAAAGCTTTCAAAATATACTTATCAAACGGCGCTGTAAGCTTGCGTTGTTATAAATTTATTTCGTTGATTTATTTATAGACGGTAGTCCCTCGCCAACTGCGGTTTTGTGTATCTGAGGTTAGTAAATTATACACCGTTTTACCAGCCGAGGTATCCAGTCTTGATCATCCGCAATTCCACGCGCGGTTGAGGCTAATTGGCTAATTTTACTTATAATAAAATTTACGCTAATGGAGAAGCTACGTGCTCTCTAGTCTCTACCAAAAGGAGAGACATGTGAAAGAGGAAATTTGCAGCTCCCGATATTTAGTCGGAAGTTGGAGGTTCGGGCGTTGGCTTTACCAGCGTTCTTTGAATTTGGGGGTGGGTTTCCCATGGTACAGCTGCGGCCATTTCCTCCTATGAAGTTGTATGTATGTATGTAGTCCAGGTTTGGAGGCAGGGGGTTATTAGCCTCTTTCTTAGGAATTCTCTCTATTTTTTATATAATAAACGTTTTTTTAAATATAACGTACTTATTATTACGCTTGAAGTTTATATTATGGGACTTTAAGTTTGTCTCTCAGGGATCATTCTCTCTAACCCCTCCCAATATTCCATAAACTCTGACCCTCACTAACCGCGGTTTTGCCAAGTCAGGAACACAACCTCCGTGGTTGGCGGGGAACTACTCTATTCGTATTGATCATGTAATTATAGTACTTTAGAATAAAAGTTTCAAAATTTACCTACCACCCGATACTGCAAACTTTCATCGCTCCATTAAATTTGATATATTTATTTAGCTGCATAATTCATGTATTCGTATTTATTGTCGAATTTATTTTTCTATTCATATCTTTTGTTAGGCTTATATTTATTGGTATGCGATAGTCCTCTGCGCAAAGCGAGGGTTGTGTTCTTTGATACGGCCGCGATAGGAGATACCGTGTTACCCATATTTAATAACTTATAGAAAAATCAGGTGTCAGCATAGGCATAGAAAGTAATTTCTCCCGTTACAAACATGCGGTGCTCCGCCCAATTCTGGATGATGGTTACATTTTATACGTGTTGGGAACATAAGTGTCAAATATATTCAACCACGTACAATAAAAACCGCAATATATACTATACTTATATTTATTGTTACGTTTACAAAAGTTGTTTACCGTTCTTTTATTTATAGTTATATTCAGCGCTGTAACTAGCTATTTTAGCCACCGGTGCAAACTATCATATAAAAATTCTCCATCACCCATATGGATTTAGGGTGAACAATTAATAAATAAAGATGAATTATAAATGATATAATTTTTACTATAAATGTGCATAATTTAAATACATAATTATAAATATAATTACATACATAATTAAGCACATACGTAATTTAAATACAGAAAGCATAAATATTTTAATATTAAAGAGTTATTCTATGTGATTTTAATGCAGCAAACTCATCAATAGCATCATCGAAATTTATAGTTTCTGCTATGCGTAATGTCTGGAACAAATATAATAGTGAAATCTCCCCTGTCCTTGTGACATGCACAACTTTCCTTTAACAATGTCTGCGGCCCTTCTTTAGTTACGCCCGGGGCAGATGCCCCGCTTGCCCCGCCATAGTTACGGCGCTGGTTATATTTACTATGTTTTCTATTTCTTCCTTTATTTTTGTATTCAAATTCATTACAAAAAGGTGATTGGGAACATCTGTGTATAATAAATTATTATTGCTAAGTTTTCACCTCCCTAATTCTCCTCCTCGCACTCCGTATCCACTTCTTCGTCATCCCTCTTACTTCTCCCGTCTGATCTTCCATCACTTCCTTTCTCTCTTTCTCTTTTTCTCTCTTTCTCCTTTCTCTTTCTTTCTTCTTCCTCTTTCTTTCTTCTTTCTCTCTCTTTCTCCTTTCTGTCTCTTTCATTTTCTTCCTACCTCTCATTTGCAGCTCACACTTTCTACTTCTCCCTCCCCATCCCTTTATTCTCTCTGTCCTCTTTCTTATTTTCTCTCTCTCATTTTCTATTGTCATCTTTCTTCATCCCTATATCTCCTTCTTTCCTAAGGGTTAAATATAAGGAGTGGCCATAGATTTCATTTCGGGTGAATTCTCATTGACCGTTTCTTTGTAATTTACTCGAATCTTATTCGTACCTGTTTATATCTGTAACTACACATACACTACACTTCACTAATATTGCAATTTGTTGTTTATATCTAAAGCCCGAAAGTTCAGGCAAAATGCCATAAACGACTTTTTTTGCCTATTTTCGTATTTTTTCCAAATATGCCCTTTTCATCCAAAAACGTCTATTTTTTTCCTATTTAACTCAATTTTTGCCAAATATGTCATTCCTTTCTGCCAATTCTCTTAAATTTGGCCACTATACTGTTTTGTATGACTCTTCAAGGACGGTTTTCATCCACCTCTGGGTTCGGTATCATAAAATTCTGACCATTGGCGCAGCTATGCCTTTGTCTTAATCCGAACACCCTTCAGATCGAGAGAGAAGAAAATGAAAGAGAATGGTAGATAGAAGTGGAACACGAGTAAGGAAGACTTAAAAAGAAGGCTTTAACTCCGTCTTTTCTCTCATTCTATAATTATTCTCCCTCTCTATTTCCCTACCTAACCTACAAATTCTTAAACAGAGCCTATAGAATACGTTTCGGCAGTCGGAGTTTTACTATGCCAACAAAGACTTGAATAAAATTAAAATAATTGCGATTATTCTAGAAGAGTACAGTAGTGTCGAAATCGAGTTGAGTTCCGCAGATATAGCTTGCTTTAAATACGCCCCTGACACATCCGTGGATGTAGATAGATCCTTTTCACTTTTCAATCACGCCCTGACAGATGAGTTTTTCATTTGAAATAAAAAAACATCTCGTTGTTTCATGATATAGTTCATAATTTGAAGACATTATTAATAGCGATCGCAATCATATTTTATTGAAATGTTATACCTTCTCCATATAAACTATCATCATCATAGGTAGTCTGTCCGTAGACAGGTCCGTGATTATTCGTGGTTAAACCTGGTTCTCCATATACTCCTCTTTTCTGCTGTCCTCTTCATATCTTGATAACTATCTTACCCTTTCAAATCGTCTATCAGCTGAAACCTTTTCCTACCTCTTTCCCTTTTTCCATCTAGTTTTCCTTCTAACACGTCTTTAATCATACTCTCTCTCCTCAGGTAATGTCCAACCCAGTTTGCCTTCCTCTTTCTAATAGTCTGTATAATCATTCCACATCCACATTTCAAAGCTTTCCAAGTATTTGATGTCATTTTTCCTACCTAGTTCGCCTTCCTTTTTCTAATAGTCTTTATAATAATTCGCTTCTCTCCTACTCTTCGTAGAACTTCATCGTTTTTCATCTTATCTGTCCATTTTATATTCAGCATTCTCCCCCAAGTCCACATTTCAAAGCTTTCCAAGTATTTGATGTAATTTTTCCTTAGCGTCCATGTTTCTGCCCCATACAAAGCTATACTCCATGCATAGCATTTTATGAACTTCTTGCGGATATCTTCCCTTATATTCCCTTTAAGTAGGTGTATCTTTCTTCTGAAAGCCGCTTTTGCTTTTCCTATTCTAGTCCTGATCTCATCCATATATTTTGCTTCTCTTGTTATGATGTTTCCAAGGTATTTATAGTCTGAAACTTGTTCTAAAGGCATTCCTTCAATGCTTACGTTCAGATTCTCTTCTTTACCCGATATTCGAATGACCTTGGATTTTTCTGTATTTATTTCCATACCGTATTTTCTACCTGTTATTACTAATCTATTTATAATTTTGTGGAATTCCTCTTCCTTTCTTGCTAGAAGTACTTGATCATCCGCGTATTTTACTGCTCTTATAATTCTTCCTCCAATTTTGAAATCTCCTGTGCCTTCTAACGTTTCTTGTATTAGACTTTCTCCATATATATTGAATAGAGTTGGCGATATGCAGCAGCCCTGTCTTACTCCTCTACCGATATTTACTCCGCAGGTGTCCACATTCTCCAATCTGACCTTTGTATCTTGATTCACATATAGATTAGATTAGTCTCCTGTCTTTCCAGTCTACACCTATATCCTATAATACCTTCATCAATATTGCCCAATTTACTCTATCAAAGGCCTTCTGCCAGTCTACGAAACATGCGCAGATATCTTGACTGTACTCTATTGCCCTTTCTGATATGATTCTAACTACCCCTATCGCATCTCTAGTTCCTCATCCTTTTCTGAAACCGAATTGATCTTCCCCTATTATTTCTTCTGCCTTTTTCTCCAGCCTTTTATTAAGAATCCTCGTGATGATCTTCGATGTGTGTGACAGAAGGCTTATCATTCTGTAATCTTTACACTGCATTGCCTTTGGCTTCTTCTTTAGAGGAATCATTGTTACTTCTAGGAAATCCCGAGGCCACTCTCCCGTGTCGAAAATCTTATTAATTAATTTCTTGATCGCTTTCTTTAGTTCCACTATCGCTTTTTCTACTTCGCTCTCCATAATACTTGTTCCTAAGTTGTCTTCTTCAACGTTTTCCTCATCTTCCAGGACTATTTTTGCATATCCTGCTTGCTTACTGTATAGTTCCTTAATGTATTCTTCCCATACCTGTGCTACATCCTTTGTCTCAGAGACTATCTTCCTATCCGTATTCATAATTCTTTTACCACGAATTCCATTAGACTTCTTATCTTCTAATTCCAGTGCCCTAGCGTACATCACATCGTACCGTCCTAACTTCTCCATTTGTTGTATTTCATCACATTTTTCTTTTATCCAATTTTCTCTAGCTTTATCTGTTACCATTCTCAGCTCATTGTTTATACGTCTATAGTTGGCTCTACCTTCACTGTTAACGTTTTTCCATTTTCGTCTCATCCATTTTCTCCAGCATTTCCAGTGATCCATGATTTTCTGATTCTCTTCACTAGTTTTCCAATCTCTTTATTCAGGGTATTCTTGATACTGGTTTTAATTTCTTCCCATTCTATATCCGCGGTCTTTGGTTTGTTTTCCAAATTTCTTAGGCGATCTTTCAACTTCATGCTGACTACATCCTGCCTTTCTTTCAGTTTTTCTAGGTCCCAAGCCTGTCTTTCTCTTCTCGTTTTTCTTATTTGTTTGAGCTTTGTATTCCTGGTAATGTCTTGGCAGTCTTTATGCTGTTCCTGAATCTTTGTTTTACTAGGATGTAATCTATTTGACATCTTATTCTATCTCCTTGGCTTTTCCACTTTTCCTTCGTTTATGGTTTTTGAACCATGTATTAGTCACTACAAGGTCATTATTGATGCAGAATTCTACCAGTTTATCCCCTCCGCGGTTTATCTTCCCAAGCTCGTATTGCCCGACGACATCTTCTTCCTTTCCTTCTCCGACTATGCTATTCCAATCTCCCATTATTATGCAGTTTACCTTTCCTCTTCCGCCTTCTTCGTAAATGTCATTAATTTGCTCATAAATCTCCTCGATTTCTTCATCTTCATGAGCTGACGTTGACATACATACCTGGATTATCAGCATGCCCACTGGGACTGCTTTAAGCTTTATTGCCATCAGTCTATCGTTGTTGTTGTAATAAACTTTTATGGCTTAGGGAGTTTTCCCACCTAAGTCTATCGTTCGTTGCTATTATCTTTGTCACGCTTTTCATCATATCTTTCTTAAGTACCAGAGCTACTCCCCTTTCTCCTCTATTTTCTCCAGAGTAAACTACCGTGAACTCTTCCAAGTCGAACTGTCCTTCTCCTTCCCATCTTGTTTCGCTCAGTCCTATAATGTCAACTCTATTTCTTCTCATTTCTTCATTCAAGTTCTCTAGCTTTCCCACGTTAACTGTAAACCCTGCTAAAGCTCTTGCGAATGTCACGAAAAAAGCTCGTAAAACTTTTTAAAATGTATTAGCATATTTTAAATATAAAAACCGCCCTCAACGGCACTTAACCGATCAATTAATCAAAATTATATCAGCTGAAAAAGTCCGGTTTTCGATTGTTGGATGCATATATTTAGTTTTTTTTTACCTTTGTCTCACTATAAAAATCAACATGCCATATTAATTATGGTATATGAGAAACTATATTATTCTTATTTCGGGAAAACGTGAAGGAAAATATTTGAAGCACGAGAATTCTTATTTCATTACAGACCATTTTCTATGGAATGTTGTCGTTTAGGTGAAGTATTCGCAACAGAAAGACCATTGTACTTTGCTTCGACTTTTTTGCTTTCTTTTTATGTCCTTTTACTTTTTCTCTGGTTTTATCTGCTTTCCTCGAGCTACTTCTACAAGGGATTTCGATTTATTTGTTTTCAAACTCTTTATCTCTCCCTCTTTCTCCTCTCCATGCTCCCGCATTCCAGCCTCAGCCCCTAAAAACAACATCTCTCTCTCCTCTCATTTCACTCTCCATTTTCTCACTCCTCCTCTCTCTCCCCCCTTTATTCTCTCTCTCCTCTCTCTCTTTCTTCTCCCTCCTCACTATCTTTACTCTCTCCTATCATCCATTTCTCTCTTGTCCTCCTCTACTCCTCTCTTTTCTCTCCCCTCTGTTCTCTCATCTTTGCCTCTCTCTCTCTTCTCTCTTCTCCTATCTTCCATCTCCCTTTTCTCTCTCTCTCCTCTTTACTCTATGTCTCTTCTCCTCCTTCTCCCTCTCCTCCTCTGTCTCTTTCACTCTTTATTCTGTGACGGTGTGCCAAAATTCTTTTATCTGTACAGGGATTTTTCGAAAGTTTTCATTTCGAATCCATTCTCTTCGTTGGTGTTTTCCTGCAGTGGAATTTTTTGTGACAATCAAGCTTCATTATCTACAGTTTTTTGTTCATCCCAGAAACTTCAAACTAATGCCATTATCTTTCGTATCTCACTTTCTCAGTAATATGTATGTTCTAAAAAGATGTCGAGGTTTTAAATGGAGTAATAATTAGCTGCTTCAGATCTATATTTTAAAGTTAAATCTAAAGCTGGTTTATTTGACGAAGAATTAAAAGCCAGAACGGACCACATCGTTTCAATCTTTCTCTTCCCTCCCCCTCTCTCTCTCTCTTTTTATTTTTTTTCTATTGTTTTATATTATTTTGTATTGTATTATATTATTTATGTATTTTATATCTTTTCCTGCTTTCTTATAATATGTATGCCCCAACAACTTTCTTTATATTCATTCATTGTATATATTTCATGTATATTTCATCTCATTCTGCATACTTGTATATTTCTTGTTTACATTACGTTATTACCTTTACGTGTACTTTTTTTTCTTTATGACGGTATATAATTACGCTGTATGTACGAACTCTCCCACTGTACATACTCCTTTCTATTTAATGTTGTAGTTTTGTATTACCATATGTACACTATCTAGGGTTTTCGCAGGTTTTTCACACCCCCCTTCTTAGTGGGTGTTTTCCTGCGTGGGTTTTACTAGGGAGGACATGTCTGTTTTTACCTAGGTTTTCCCCACAAACACAAATCTGTATTCAATTTTATCTTTTTAATTTGTATGATTTAGGTACATAATGTTTATATAATGTATTTTGTTATGCCTTATTTTATTCTTTTTCTTGTATTTACTATATTGACGAAGGATTAAATGTAAGAATGGACCTTCTGGTCTAAATTTCGCCCGAATAAAGACGATTATCTATCTATCTATCTATCTATCTCTCTTCCTCTCTCTTTTTCTCTCTCTCTCTTTCTCTCAATCTCATGATTTCTTTTTAATCTTTAGGTATTGTTTTTACTCATTTTTCTTTGTCTATTTTTTAAATTTTTGTCCTTGTCTTTACCTTTCTTATTAATACTACATATGTACTTGTAATTCAGAATTAGCGTCATATCAGGTTAGGTGGAAGAGAGGCCCAGCAGAATCTAACCTCGCCAATATATATGTAGTCTAATCAATCAATCTTTCTCTCCCCCTTACCATTCTCTCTCCATGTATGTATCCCCCTCCCCTTCATCATTCCCTCCCTCTCTCTCTTCCTCTCTCTTTCATCCTCTCTCTCTTTCCTTCCTTCTCTTACATTCTCTTTCTTTCCCTCTCTTTTCTTCCCTCTCTCTCCTTCCCCCTCTCTCTCTCCCACTCCCTTCCTATCTTTCTCTTCTTCGCTCTCTCTCACTCCCTCCCTCTCTTTCTTCTCTCCCTCTCTCTTTCTCTCCTTCCCTTTCTCTCACTCCCTCCCTATCTTTCTCTTCCTCCCTCTCACTCACTCCCTCTCTTTCTCTCCTTCCCTCTCTCTTACTCCCTCCCTATCTTTCTCTTCTTCCCTCTCTCAATCCCTCCCTCTCTCTCCCTCCCTCTCCTCTCTCACTGTCTTTTCTCCCCTATTCCCCTCTCTTTCTCGCCCACCAATCTTCACCCAAGCCTTCTTCCTCTCTATTCCTCATAAACTCATCTCTCTCTTTTCCCTTTCCCTCGTACATTCTCTTCGCTTCGAAAACATTTGCTAGCTAATTGCTCGCGGCTGTTTCCTGTTGCGTTCTTCACTTCCCTTTCTACCCTCAACGCCATTACTTCCACCCTCTCGTTTTAAAAACCCACGTTCATCCCCGCAACCCCACTTCCTCCGCAAAGTTCGGAGCAGTCTCCGCCCCATCGACTTCATTTGTTTCTTCCGTTTCAGTCCCCGCCACCTCTTCGCCCCTTTTGGTTCCTATCCCAGTTATTTTCTTTTTTTTCGGAACAATCGTCTTCGTTTGCCTCTGTGGTTCTCGAGACATTTTCAGCGTTTCTCCCGTTCTCTCAGCCACGCAGCGTCATGTATTGCATGAGAGAAGTCGTAAGTCACGTATCGATAAAGCTGTCATCAAGGCTGCCCATTGTTGCATCGTCGTCGCAATATCGATAAAGCCGTCACCAAGGTTGCACGTTCTTTTTTAGTTGCTACGCATCTGTGGAACGGCCGCTGAGGCGGCATATTGTTCCTTATTTTTTCTTTTCGCGCAAATGAAATATTCACCAAGGTGTCGATTTTGTCCTTAAATGAGACAGATGCTGAAAATCTTTTTGCTATTAGCAGTCGTAAGCCATATTAGTAGTCGCGAAGATGAAGGCGGAATGCAATAATTGCGACTGCTTCGGCGGGATGCATCAAATTTCACATCCGAAGTTGCGTGTGTGATTAATGAAAATCGTTAATAAATAATTTTCAGCGTCATAAATTCACTAACAAAGGTTTTTCCGACCATTTTTAAGTAAAATGTATGCAATTATCTGCGTTTATTTCTCTGTCCGCTTCCGTAATGGCCTATCGGGCCGCATAAAATGCTATCGCGTACTAAATGCTGGCCTTAGTTTGCTCAGAACTGCTCTACTGCATCCCTATTATGCGATTCAAAAGTCGATTATCTCGTCTACACTTCTTAAACTTGACACATTCGAAATCCAAAAGAGCGTTACTTTGGAGGGCACATTGCTCAGTGTTGTTTCGACTATGTGGGTATCTCAGCAACGTTATCTGATGATATTATGATTTCTTCAATGTAGTAAGAGGCAATTTCCAAAACGGTCACTAGAATTTATAAAAACGAAACGATATCGAGTTATTCTCCCTATATATGTAGTTCCTAGTGTCTACATACAAGCACTGAGGTCTCTGGTTCGTTCTGCCATGGACTTGTCTTGTTCATGAACAAACACTGTTAAGGTTCATTAGCTCACTATCAAATTGAGCGAAGTAATGACTGCGATCTTATTGTGAACAGATTCATGAATAGATTAATGAACAAATAAATAAATACTTAAAACAGATTGGTGGGCAGTGCCGTATTAATAGTATGGCGCCATAGGGATTGCAAAAGGCTCCAAAAGTTCCCGAAAAAATGTCAAAAGTTTATTTTCCCACAAATAGTTGTAAATTTAATACTCAAAAGTCAAAGTTATTCATAAAAACGGTACTATTCTCATTTTAAACGCAGAAAAATAATATTCTGCATAACTGAGGTGTTTTTTTAAATTTTGCCATAGGCGCCATACATCCAAGATACGTCTCTGTTGCTTGGAGTAAATAGTTGCAACATGCCAAACTATACTTAAGAATTCTCACTCAATGACATGGTACTCATATTGCGCACCCCAATAACCCTGTAGAATAATGAATCGGTCTATTCTACAATCGATCTCTCATACTTTGTATTCGTGACTGTTCGTATCTTTCGATATTAGTGGGATAATCGATCAGCCCTTAAATACCGCGAGATAATCCTACGACGCTTATGTAGAAGCGTCGATCTAGCATTCACTCGGCGATTTCCTACTTAAATCCACCAAAAATGACTTTCTGCTTTTGTATCATGGTTTCATTTTACAAACCTAGCTGACCTGCGACGATCATTTATCGACTCCATTATGCCACACAAGTGAGAATTATGAGAGACATTTTGGAGTATTGCACCCCATGCCATGCACCCATCTGATCACATCAGCGTAATTTGAAGCTTTACTCTTCTCATGCGTATCGTCCCACAAACTTGAACTTCGGCCTAAACAGAGATAATCCACTTGTTGTTTTTCCCCTTTTCTGCACTATCCCGCTCTACTATTCATGAAGGGCATTTACTTGTTGGAGGCTAGAGGAATGTGTTTATAACAAGAGGGGTCGCGACAAGATATTTCACGATTCCCTTACGCCAGAATTTCTCAACCAGTGGGACGCGAAGGTCCTTTAGGTGGGACTCGAATTTTCGAAAATAATTGTTGACATTTTTATCAGCGACATTATTGCAATACTTAATCTCCTTAAACTTTCTATTAATGCATTGTTAAAATTCCTACATTTACATAACTAATTCACCTCATAGGAAAGGTGGGATTTTGCTTTTATCGTGGTGGGGCCCGTGTTTTTTGACAAAGTGGTTGGTGGGACCTAAGATGCAAAACTTTGAGAACCGCTGCATTACACAATGTATCCCGAGATTAAGGCCCGCTGGCCATATTCGGCCCGCGCAATGATTTCATCCGACCCTTACCTCATCAATTTCTTTAAGGTATGCATATTCGTATATTTGTCAGCAGTAGTTGTGTAACTAGATAACGTTCGTGAAATCTAAACGACATTTTTCGAGTATGTGAATTCAATAGACCTATTTTTTATAAATGCGCATGACACATTACACTAGTGATTCTTAACTGGAGGTGCAGAGCACTGGTGCAAGAGATGCGAGGATGCTCAACTTAAAAGCGTCACTTCCGACACGTTTCAAATAACCGAAGAGCGCCCCACCGCTTATTTAAAGCTAATGCAAATACTTAAACTCATTATGGAATTTCCTTATGAAAATGAATATAATAAAAATTTATTTCAGTACAATTATAAATCGTAAACACTTCATTTAAACCAAAATGTAACTATTCGACTGTTTTAATTCAAATAAAATACAATAAACTCCAATACAATCAATCAAAAGATAATTATAAAGGATGCAGTGACTCTTATGGTTATCTTTTTAAACATACCAGCATTTTAAGCAATGGCGGACTTCAATCATCCTACCTCCTTGGTGGAAATGTTCCTCATACTATTCTTATTATTTTGTAAACCATAATTTTAAAGTAGGGGTGCGTTAAGATACCTCGAGATGTTTAGGGGGTGCGTAGGAGGAAAAAGGTTAAAGCAGCGCCTACGCTGAATGCGGATCAGATCAGACCCGAACTCCAGACCCGACTTCAGACTAGTTGAATGGAATCAAACATACCGTTTTATTGGCTACACTGGCACTGCCAGACCTAGGCAGACTGGTTCAGACTGCCTGAAATAACCGAAGAAGGTTCATTTTTCACTATATGTCTGTAAGCTATTCTACTGCGCAGTTCAATGTTGAGATGGAATATAGTAAATCCAGGTTAATAAAATTAGTGCCAGAGAGATCAACGCTTTGGGATCAAAAAAATAAGCGATACATATAACATCCGTGACATAAGCCAGATTATTAATAATACGGCAGATTATTAATTTCTCCGTATAGTTCCTCAATTTCACACGTTTTAAAATATCCACCCGCTGAATATGATCACCAAATATCGTGCACCCAAAATCGCCTATTCGTATTCCACATATTAAGGGAGTTTTCTAATAAATACACGTCTCACTTGTCGCCGGGACTTGAGCCCATGATTCAAAGGATTTACGAGTCACAATGTCGCACGACAAATCTGAATTACTTAAGTCTGTCAAGTCGACTGGTTTGGTCGGCTCTAGCCTGATCCGCTTTCAGCGTAGCCGCTAAGGACCACCGCATTATACGACCAAAAATATTGTCAAATACACGCGACCCGGTCCGATCGTTTATTCGAATAGTCCTATGTGGCCCGCAAAGTGGACTTAAAGCCTCATCTTCCCCTTTCAGTAAGCCGTTCTGCGACTCCTGCTTTTGTTATGTAAACAGAATCGATCCTTCAAGCCTCCGCCGTCTCCTTCCTTCCAAGTGAAACATGAGATGAAGTAAGACGCAATCAACTTTTTACAAGTAACGACTGAGGCTTGATATCCGCGCTACCTCTGACCACAGCGGAAAAAACCTACTTGTGCGATATTTTGATAACTGCGTTTTCCAGCTTATTTTCCTTAGTATACCACTACAAACGAGAAGATGTGCTGTAAAAATTTACATTATATTTCGCTGTCCACATTGTTGCCTCAAATGTCGGTGTATGAGACGCGCCCATGTATAGGACGCAGGTAGGTTTTTTAAATACAAAACTAGGAAAGTTCGACGTATTCTTATATAGGACGCATGTGTATTCCAGCCAGGGGCGGCCTGAGAAGTTTTGGCGCCCCGGGCGAGATAGCACTCCAGCGCCCCCCTCGGTGTTTGTTGAGATGTTTTCCAAGTACATATTAATTTATTCATCGCTCTGTAAAAATTATTGATAATGAAAAAGAAAAGGAATGCCATCAGGATTCTAGCCAGTTCCGCGATATAAATTGGTATTTAATATTTGTTCACTTGCAAGTAATGCATAAGTGATAATCATGATTGCGCTCCCAAGACTTGGGCGCCCCGGACAGCCGCCAGGCTCGTCCGTATCTCGGGCCGACCCTGATTCCAGAAAAATCGCAGCTAGGAGCGGATTTGCCATTCAATGGGCGCAAAAGGCGAGCGTCAAGGGCCCCATAGGAGTTCGCGAATTATAATTCATGAATGTGGTTACGTTACTAATTGCGTTCAGTTCAGTTCGAAATACCTTTATTTCCTTTTAGAGGTTCTCAGAGAAAAATTCGTCGTGACCGCATCTGCGTCCACTTGCCATGTTGCGGTGGCCGCGTTGTTCAATTTAAGGTCTAAAAGATATTTGTTATTCTACTTGATCCATCAAAAAAGTTTAGCGAGGTAAAATAACAATAGCAAATATTAATTATTAAATATGAACATGTGACATAAGAGTCTCCATCGCAGTCTGCATATTAATTATTGCTATGTTTAAAATATAATTTTGCTGTTGGCTGTATTAAAAGTTTCTGGTGGCCGCACTAGAGAACAATTGCTCTAGAGCAGTGGTTCTCAACCGGGGTGACATCACACCCCAGGGTGACGCGAGAGTTATTGAGGGGTGGCGCAAACATTTGATAAATGCAGAGTTTATGATATTCTGGCTTATAAAAAGAATCAAAACCAAAAGAATGCCTGCCTCTGCTTCTTTAAATGCATAAATTTTGATCTTTATGTGATAGATGAAGGCCAATTTATCTTGAAAGGTGGCTTGAAGGAAATGGACCTGTAAACGGGGTGGCGCAGAACTGAAATGGGGTGACGCAGACAGAAAAAGGTGCTCTAGAGCAGTGTTTCTTAGTCATTTTCATTCCGCGGCACATTTACACAAATAAAACAAGTAATGGCGGCACACCGCCCCCATTTTCCGGTGTATCTCTCTCGCTTCTCCCAAAATTCCGCGGCACACCAGTTCATGTCTGACGGCACACCACTGTGCCGCGACACACCGGTTGAGAACCACTGCTCTAGAGGATACAGAGTTCGACAAAAAGAAGAAACCACTGATTTCCACGGAATAGAGGCCATGTCGGGATAAGCCCCGAAAATGTCTATTCGCTCTAAAATTCACTGTATGGATTTTGATTGAAATTCATCCAATTATAGAACTTATTGTCACATACTATTCCCGGTCAAGACAGAATTTTACTCCTGCTTTCTCAGAATGTCTTCTTATATATACATCGATTAACGAAACTCCCTCATGATGCGCTTCCGGGAGCCGCTTGCGGTCCGCGGGCCGTAGGTTGCCGATCCTTGTCGTAGGGGGGCCGCGGTTCCGAAGAGGTTGAGAAACACTAAGTGCGTCTCGATATTTCGAAAATGATTAATGCCCTTAAAAATTTCCATAGATTATTAATAATATATTAAAATCTGATGTGGCCACCACATGACTTTCTCCATATCTGTAATATTTCTAAAAATTCCAAATAGGTTACATAATAATAAATATTTTAAGAAACTGCGAGAAAATTTTGGACTTGACAAAGAACAGAAAATCAAACCATAGCCTTCTGATATTGGATATAGCCACAAAGTTCCAACAATTAATAAAAGAAAAAGGAGCGTTACTAAGACGTAATTAAGCGTCAATTGTTAACAGTAGTCGTCGGTAAGTGGCGTGGTGGTGGCAGCTAAAAATATAAGATATCTCTGAAACAATACATTATATGGAAAAATGTTTCAAACATAGGTTGTAGAAAATTAAATTTCCTACAACGTGTATTCTAGTACATTTTTATATTTATCATTCTTAAAATATTTATTGTTATGTAACCTATTTGGAATTTTTAGAAATATTACAGATATGGAGAAAGTCAGGTGGTGGCCTCATCAGATTTTTCCTAGAGACTTCGAGGACTCCCTATACATACATCCTTTTTTATTTTCCTGAGTTCGTTGCAAAAAAATGTGTATCATTTTACATTTTCGTTACTTTGTTTATGATGAACGGCGGTATTTGAACGTTTTAAATAGTATGACGATTAATTGTGATGCTTTTCCCACAAAAACTGTACTACCCTGAATGGACGAGCCACACTTTAATATCGCGATGGGCGTATGTTTATTCGTCACATACATGCATTTATATTTTTTGTTTATTTATTTATATTGGGAAATATCAAAATGAAACAAAATATTGATCAAATTTACGTCACCATAGCGATGGAAAGACTCGAATAATCATGCAGGTTACTTTCATTAATTTCTTTGCATTTTTCAGATTTAGAGAGAAAGGTTGCGATTTCTCAATTTCCTTGCGCAAGCAGGAACTCGATGTTTTGCCTAATTCTCCCTCTCAAGGATAGTTTATTTGTCCTATCCCTCACATCACAAAACGTAAACCTTTCGTGTTAAAAAATTCTTGCCTCACATCGACGCGCATTTGAAAATCGACTGTAGGAAAATGAATTTTCATTCTTTTGGGCGTTCTTCGTTTCAACTTCCAAGGTCGCGCGATTTTTTAAAAGTAATTTTAAAACGCAAATCAAGAATGCGCTGCGCCAATTCTCATGTAATTTAAATGGAATAACGTAACTTGGAATCTAACTAGGGCCGCTATAGTACACGGAGAATACTTAGGCGTCGGCCTCTTTAAAATCTGAAAGAATGGTAATAGTTTCGGGCGCTTTCGAGTTATTTGACATACCGGTTACAGATGGCTCTGATCGCTCAGTCCACGTGGCAATAAAGAAAACAAGCGCATAAACAATGCGAGGGGTTATTTATTAGGGTAAAGAGGAAGGGGCGGAAGGTTTTGTCGCCATTCCTACCGAACGAATTTCCCATTTTTGGAATCGCTTCGGTTGCCCGCGGATGAGCTTAGCGTGGTGGTTGCAGTAAGCTCTCGTGTGTGGGTGCGTGAGCTTTTGTGGTATTATTAAAAAACCCTCTTTACGTTTCGAAACCTTCCTATGCAGCAATATCCGTCCGATTTATATCATTTTTTTTATTCGCTAGCTGATATACCCGGGAAATTATGAATAAATGTTTTTTTTTTTTAAATTTCATTTGTTTCAGTATAATCGAATGTTTTAATCTGTCTGCTTGAAGTCGGTTTTGTTCCTGCTCTGAAGTTTCTGCTGCTCTGTTTGTTGCCATAATTTTTTATTTAGATTTCTTTTGGCATAAATGTGGTGCTTTTTTATTCGAGGTATTATGACTGCTGTTTTTTTTTGTTTCTATGGTATTAAAAACTTTTGATCACTTAATGACTTCTCCTCCGATTTTAGATAATTAAAATCGAACTCGGACCCTTGGAATGGGATTCAAACATGCCAAGTTTGGTAGTCGTAGACCTCTCCATTTTCGAGTATTTAGAATAACAGACAGATAAAGAAACTCTCTAAAATATATAATCGACTAGTTAGTTGCCAGTCTTTGTAGAGGGGTGGTTGGTTTGTCTGTCTCTCATTCACAGTTTCGAATCCTACCGAGGGCAGTGCTCGAATTGGGTGGGAACGCATGGGAACGCCGTTCCAATTGGTACAAAGTGAATCCCATAGCGTTCCTGTTGTTGAACTTTTCCAATTCGATCATTGGTTCTATGTGATCGTCTTTTTTCTCGGAAATATGCTGTTTTGAGCTAGTTATAATAAATGTCATCATCATAGGTAGTCCGTCCGTAGACAGGTCCGTGATTATTCATTCATTCCGCTGTATAATAATATATATAATAAATATATAAATTCAAAAAAGGGAGTTAAATCATCGGATCTCGTGGCTTGGCGAAACAACAGGTTAATCCAGGTATCTCAAACAAGGACTTCCGTGCAATCTGACAGTTCGAAAAAGTGCGACCCTGCTATTACTTTATTCTCCTTTAAAAATTTGGTAGAGAAAGACTTGACGAGGCAATAATGGAGTAACAAAGGATACGAAACAATATGACATTGTCCTATAATTGGTAGTTGTTTCACAGTTTGTTTTCTAATTAAAATTATAATGAACGTTTTGAGTTGTGTGCTTTTGAGTCTCAACGAAATGCTTAGACTCATTGTTATGGTATGCGGCCCACCATTTATTTCGTAATTATTTATTTGGACGCCATGCAATTTGAGATGGAGATCCTCTGAGTTATTCGGTAGCATAAAAAGCATGAACTTTTTAGAGTTTACACGGACGCAAGCTTCAAATTATCCTTTCGGGCGCCCTCCAAAATTCCCAAACCTCTCCTTGATCCACATATTGTACTAATAGAGTGTTGTTGCCGATTATATAAGCTATAAACAAAGGACTGTAGTCCTCCAACACTTTTCTTTAACGCTTATTAATTGGGAATGTCACATCTTTGAGATAGGCCTCATTCATGAGTTAAAGAAAGTGCAACGATAGGGACCGCGTTTCGTGAAACGCCGATATGGTGGGCAAGTAAGTGTCACGAAACTAATATCGTATTGCTCGTTTGTTTAGTGGTGGCAGTCGGCGACGCGTGAGAGGGGAAGGGAAAGACTTCGGAGGGGAACCTTTGAGGGGAAAGTGGACGTCATAGCCATGCGCAGTAGCACATTTTGGGTTCGGACTAATAGTTCGGAGAATAGGTCGCGCAGCTTTTGCCCACAGCTAAACATGGCCTCCCCTATAGACGGTCCCACCTCAAGGATGGACTCGTCCTTCCGTGAGAGTGCCTTCTGCGCACCGCCACCACTATACGAACATACTAGATGAATTTGGATGGAAGTCTCCGGAGAAACGGTGTGAAAAGTCCAGGCATCGACTACTGCAGAGATTTAGGTCAGAAGAATTTAAAGATGAATTATCAGACGTAATTAATATGTTCTTTGTTTGTTTGTGTGTATTTCTGGCTAATCAATCTCTTGAATTATTATAGCCGTAACTCCTTACACACCAGACATACTTACAAATCCGGTGGCGGCATTAGCCTATTCTTTGCGATGAACACCAAGGGGGGCCAATTGCAAATCAAATCACACCAGTAGGACACAGGACGACCGACCCCAGGTTAAAAAATCCGACCTCCGCCAGATTCGATCCTGGGACCGCTGCGTGGAAGGCCAACTCTCCAATCACTCCGCCATCCCCGTAATTGAAGGTCCATCTTAAGTAGGATGCCACGACCACACTGACAAAATAAAAGAAATTGTTTGCAGGACGGATAGATAGAAGGGTTAATTTGTCCCTAAGACTAAATAAGATGCCATAACAGGAGTATAACATGGTAGGTCTGTGGTATTTGTCTCCCTGCAACACACCAATTGCGCTGGCTTACGGAATATTATTCAGGTTCACATATCTCAAGTCCGACCATACCGCGTTAATGTGAAAAATAATGTATGGATTTTGGTATTTAAAAAAAACCTTGTTTTATCGAATCCGTGTCATAAGAGCCTGTGTTATAGGAGGGCTAGATTTAAGTTGAAACGAATATTTAAAACGCATCCATCGAATTTCGGTACAACGGGGACAACTCGCGCCGCTATTCGGCGCAATATATTCGACGCGGTCGCCTTCCTATCCTCGTTGGTTTCTTTTTTTATCTCCCATCTCTTCCCTTTTCCCTTGGCGCTAAGCTAAGCCGAGCGAGCAGTAGAAAACAATGCTCGTACGCAAATAGTGGAGCGGAAGTGAGTGCGAGGAATCCAAGCAGCGCCGTCTCCTTCACATGCGGCGCCTAAGAAGGAAGCGAAGTCCAGATGGGGGAGTGGATTGGAGGGGGAGAGAGAAGAAATGAAGGGGGGAGAGAGAGAGTAGGAGAAGATGGGAGGGAATTAAAGGAAGAGATTGGAAGAGGATGAGAGGGGGGAAGATAGAGGGGGAGGGTGGAGGAGAACTAGGGAGGAGAAGAGAGGGCGGAGGAGAGATGGGAGAGTAGAGGGTGGAGAGAGGTAGAAGGAGAGAGAGAGAGGGTGGAGGAGAGGAGAGGTAGGAGGAGAGGGAGAGAGGGAGTGAGAGAGAGGGAAGGAAGTAAAGAGAAAGAGAGAGAAGAGAGGAGGAAGAAAGACAGAGAAATAGTAGAGACAGACAAACGTCCTTATTCAGGCAGAATAGTGACTAGTTTAAAAACAGCGTTTTTCTTCAAGAGCCATTAAAAGGTTGGAAAAATCAGATGCTCATTTTTGGAAAGAAAAAACGAATCTACATCTGCGAATCATCAATGATGACGGCTACTTTACTGCCGAAATCTGAATAACTTTTCGCAAAATTTTAAATGTTATTGAAGAAAGATTTTGATATCGGCTGCAAGGGAGAGCTTGATAATTCTTTTTTGCCTTAGCCCAGTGTTTCTGACCCTGTTACCATGGTATGCTGGGTATTCGCAGCTGATTGTTATGGCTACCGAGAAAAACGTCGTTAAAAGAATTAATGGAAGTATAGGGGATGTCAATTCTTCCCCCGGTACCTAAATCAATCATGACGCATACAAACGAATGTATGCGTTCTAACGTTGTGATACCAGCATATATATATATATATATATATATATATATATATATATATATATATATATATATATATATATATATATATTCAATCTTGTTGCAAGGTGGTGTAGTGAGATCGGATTCGAATCCTGGCGGTGGCTGGTTTTTCATCCCAGACTTGTGCCGCCTCCAACTTTAAGAGGACATGCCAGTTAATGTTCCGTCAGTGGGAAAGGAAGTTAAGCGGGGTGCTCCTCGCAAAGAGTAGGCTAATGCCGACCCTAAGCATCCCTCAATTCTGTGTGTGTGCACGCGCGTGGATGAGTATCGACTGAAAAGCCCGTGGGCTGGGCATTTGCGGCTAGTGGCGAGGTTCTGTTTGCCTTTGAAAAGGGTGCCGGGTCGGCAAAAATGTTGGAAACCACTACTCTTGGTCTCTTCTTACAATCCTAATCTTAAGGGAGAGTGAGAGATGAATGGGGTGAGAAAATAGTGGAATTAGAGAAAGAAAGGGAAGTAGGGTGATATAGGGAGAAAGAGAGAGGGAAGGAGAAGGGAGAGAAAGGAAAGGCGGGAGAGAGAAAGAGGAAAGGAGAGAGGAAGGGTTAGGTAGGAGGGAAGAAAGAGGGAGGGAAGGGTAAGATGAAAGGAGAGAGAGGTAATGAGGAAGAGGAAGGGACAGACAAACAAACGACCTTATTTAGGGAGAAATTGTGACTATATAGTCCCTTCTTATAATTAACCGTTTTGTCATATATTTTCAATATTTACATATTAAAAATAAATTAATTATATATGAATTACAATAAAATACATATTAATTACTAGAGCCCGGAAGTTCAGGCAATATAAAATGTCAAAATAGACAGGCAAAATGGCACAATAAAACAGGAGAATAGGAACTAAAAAGGCATTTATTTTAACCCAAATATTACTATTATATGGAGTTTATACGGAGTAGGTATAAAATTTCAATGAAATATGATTGCGATCGCTATTTAATAACGTCTTCAAATTATGAACTATTACATTAGACAAAGAGATGTTTTTTTAAATTTCAAATTAAAAACTGTCTTCTGTTTGTTAGGATGTGTTTTAAAAGTGAAAAGGATCTCTCTACCTCCTTGGAAGTGACGGGCGTATTTAAAGCAAGCTATATCTGCGGGACTCGCCTCAATTTCCGCGCTACTGTCCCCTCCTAGAATCTTCTCAATTATTTTCATTTTTTCCTAATCTTTTTTAGGCGCACAACACTTTTTCACACTTGTTTTTACAACTCGACCCTTTTCACCTGGAGCACTGCACATTTCAACTTCAGTGAATTGACCGTCTCCTCCCTTTTTTGAAGTAATGTAATGGCGTCTGGCAACTTTAAGAAATAGGCTGCGATGTATGCCATTTCGTGGCTGACAGACTTCTTTTCCAGGAGTTCTTTGACGATACGTATGGACTAGGCGTCTTCTCATCGAAAGTGCTGACAACTTCATTTATCTTTTCAAGAATTGGCATACGGCCATAGAAGATTCAATGCCATGGTGAAAAGTTGAGCGACTGTTGAGCCATTTGCGTTTTCCAAAACTTCTGACGTAAGTAAATACATTTTTGATGGCTGACTAACCTCCATGGTTCCTATAATGACGTTTGCAACGAATCTTCCCACAGCGTTGGTAGTCTCGTCGATAGAGATCCAAATATACTTGTCCCCAACATTATCTCTGATTTTTTGGATAACACAGTTGTACGCTTTATCTAAATAGGTTCTCCTCAATGTTGACTCACGTGGAGCATGTTTGTTCGTATATTTTTCGAAAAACGCTTTCAAAGAACGGTTTTCTAATTTCCGTAAAGGAATGCCGGCTTCGACGAAAGATGTACACAAGTTGAAGGAAAACTCCGACTGCCTAGAAGAAGCTGAACGAAACAATTGTAAAAGGGTCGTCTTCTTACTGCCGTCAGTCTTCTTATCAGCTGCAGCTTTATGTTTTGAGATACTTATATGCTGCGTGACAAAGTACTTTTTCTCCGAATTCACCAAATCTTCACAAAGTTTACAAAATAGCACTGAACCGTCTGTTGAGAAAATATCAACACCAAACTCTTCAATGAAATTGTTCAGTCTCTGCTTCGTGAAATCACTCACTTTAGGAATTATGGCCGCTAGAATGGAAGTGTCACGTTCACCACTCAAACAATTTGTTAAAAACGACTGTTATGAACTGTTTGAAATCCAAAAGACAACTGAGGGATGCTAGGAGTGAAAAAGAGGGTCCATTAGGCCTTCTCGAGACATGGGTTTCCCAAAAGTGATCTCGGGTCAATAGCAGTGGTCGGATTAAGATAAAGGCATAGCTGCGCCTATGGTACGAATTTTATATGATACCGAACCGAGGGTGGGTAAAAACCGTCCTTGCAGAGTCAAACAAAACAGCGTTATAGTGGCCAAATTTCAGAGATTTGGCAAAAATTGAGTTTTTGTATAAAAAAGGCATATTTGGAAAAAAAACGTGAAATAAGCAAAAAAACGGCATTTGTGGCATTTTGCCTGAACTTCCGGACTTTATTAATTACAAATTAATTATATATTGGTTAATAGATCATAGAGCATTACCGAGGAATATTATTAGTTTTTTTGCTCGAAAAAAAACTGCATATCAGCTATTTTTTAACACAAAAAATGTCCCACTGCGGAAAATACCTACGAAGAGAAGAGAGGGGTAAAAAACCGCGAAAAATTCCTCAGCAGTTCAGAGCAAAAGCAATAATTTAAAAGAAAGAGAAAAAAATCATTTACAAATATATAAATATGTACATACATTAATATGAGGGAAATAATGAGAGGGAAATAGAGAGGGAGGGAGAGTAGAAGAGAGACAGGGAGGAAGAAAGGGAGAGAATCGAAGGGACTGGAGGTGAGGGGACGAGACAGAGAGGGAAGGATAGGAAAGGGGTTAAAGGAGAAGGACGAGAGTGAGTACGTGTGTTTAGTGGAAAGAGAGAGGGAGTGGCGAAGGACTAGAGGGAGGGAGGGAGAAACATGGAGGAAGAGAGTGGGAGAGACAGGTCTGCAGACGAATCGCGTGAGGGATACGCGAAGAGAATGACGAAGAAAGAGGAATGCAGAGGGAGAACTGGAAAACCGATAAACTTAGAGGAAGGAGAGAAATAGATACAGAAGTAAATCGAAAAAGCAGCGGATATACTAGAGAAAGAACGGAAAAGAAAGAGAACGAAGGAAAAGGATTGATAAAGGGGAAGAGATAAGAAAGAAGGACTATAGAGTGTAGGGTTGAGAGGAAAACAGAAGAATACTTCCATTCAGCTGCGATTATTTGACCTCCCTCCCATTTCCCCTTAACGGACCAATCAAAGGCGCCATTCACTTCGAAACCTAGCCGGACAGAAGCGATTTTCAGCGCGAAGCAATCACTTCCTTATGAAAATACGCCGAGGAAAATAACAAGAACTCCTGCGATTCAGCAGTGGGGCATACATCCTTTCGAGTTTTTTTGCGAAATGGGCACGGCTTGCCCAGTAAAAGGGAGAGCATTTTTAATAGTTGAAGAAACGTTTTAGGACGTGACCAAATTCTGGTAACAGCACCAACGTTATGATCATATTTCTGCGTGATTTTATGTTCTCCGAATTGTCTTTTCCGGCCTTCATCATTGTATGATAACTTCCTTTTCTTCTTCAAATTGTCTAATATCTTCCTCTTTTCCCCGATCCAGCGAACCATCACATTTCTTGCGTGTTGCATTAGTATTCTCCAGTCTAGTATTTTTCTAAACGCTTACATAATTTTCTTAATGCACCATCCCATTTTATTTTCTGAATTCTGATCCACGCCCATATTTCCAAAATTTTCATATTATCTATTTCTCCTAAATGTCCATATATTCAGCTATAAAAAAGGTCAATATATGTACTTGTATAATTATATCATCTTCATCCGTAATTGTTATGAGATAACTAAGCGACCAAATTGATAAAATATGCCTCACCAATATCCATAAAAAGGTTGGAGAAGCCAGATGCGCATTTCGACAGAAAAGCAGCCGTCATCAGTGGTCATTCCCTGATATTAAAGATTCCTAACACAGGACCATGCGCGCCTAATTTCATCACACTAGCAAGAAAATGAAGAGAACACGTGATGTTACAAGCGACGGCAATAGCGTCATACATATTCTTTTTCGGAATCTGCTATCGGCGAACCACCACTGATGACGGCCGCTTTTTGGCCGAGGTGCACATCTGGTTTTCCTCGGCGTCTTTTTGGAAAGACATAATTTATTCACTGGAGAGTCATCGAGCTTGTCTTATGATTGAAAAAAATTCTATATTAAAAAATTGAAAAAATAAGCACTCATCTCTGGTATCTCCAAAAGCCACAACGAGGTTATAAAAAACCAGACGGGCATTTCGGTCACAATGCAGCCGTCTTCAGCGGCAATTCAGCGAAAAGGACTGTTCCTCTGGTTTTTCCTAAGCTTGTCGTGGATATTGGGGATACTCGCGAAAAGTGCTTTTCAATTTTTTTTGTGTATGCTCTGGAAGATATAGTTGGTCAATTTGATTTTAGCAACAAAACGAGCTAAATATTTCCATACGAAACAGGGGTGATTGCGAGACGCGGTGACACAATACAATAGTAAATGAACAAAAATTCCTTCACCGTAAATATTTCTCTTTTGAATTAATTAACTAAACAAATCCATAACTAAACACATGCTGGAAACTATAAAAACATGCGCCGCGAGGCATTAAGGCCCCGCGTACTTATTTTAAGCGAGTTTTAAAACGGAAGATAACCGCTCGCGCTCTCTCCTTGCGGCGGTGTCTTTCAAAAAATGTTTTTCCCCCCTCCGTCGTCCGTTGGCGATTGCCCCCTCAAAGCCATTCATTCCCGGTGAACAGCCGGATCGTAAAGTGCACCTCACGAATGCAACCGGGCAAAAAGGGAGAGAGAGCAGGGGAAGAGAGAGAGGTATATACCCTATCTCACACGCTCTATAGAGTGGCGGGGAGGCGGCAAATAGTAGGCAGGCCACCAGAAGCGACCCTCAGAAACGAACCACTGGACTCCGACCGTTCCCTTTTCCCTTTCCATGATTCTCTCCCTTACCTCTCCCTCCCTTTCTCAGTCCCTTCCCCTTCCATCCTTTCTCACTACTCTCCTCCCCACCTCGTATCATACACACCATTCCGGCAAAATCTCTCCCTACCATTTTCCGTTTCCGACCCGCCCTATCCCTCCACGTTTCCTAGCAACACGCCTGTCCCCAATCTTCAGGACGCAGAACATCATTTCCCTTCGTTCTCACCGCAACCCCTCCCCGCCCCCCTCTCCACACAAACCATCCCCATCCCCTTAACCGTGCCTCGTTTCTAAAACTTCCACTCTCTCTCTTCCTCGTCGTCCCTTTGCTCTGGGTTGGAATGGTTTGCAGATACGAAGTTCCTCTTTATTTCGTTATCTGCTTCTCTCACTTGCTGTTGTTCTCCTTTATCTATCTTATTAACCCTCTCTCGTTCTCTCCTCTCTACCTCTTCTGTCTCTCTCCTTCCTTCTCTTTCTCTCCCACCTCATTTGTTTCCCTCTCTCTCTCTTTCCTTTATCTTTCCCTTCTCTCTCTCTCCAAACATTTCTATCCCTCTTCTCTATTCCTTCCCCCTCTCTCCTTTCCACATCTCTCAACTTGTTTCTACCTTTCACTTAATCTATTTTAATGTATTTCCTCTACATTTCTCTCTCCACACCTCTCTTCCACTCCTCTCTTGCCTCTTTCCCCTCTACCTCTCTTCCTCTCCCTAACTCCCCTTCTCTCACTTCAGTCTTACTGTTCTTCCCTTCTCTCTAACTTCATTTCTCTCTCTCTCCTATCTCTCACTTTTCTCCCCATTCCTCTCTCCTTTCTCTCACTTTTCTCTCTCCATTATTCTCCCACTGCCTCCTTCCCTCTCTCTCTTCCTCTATCTCCAACTCTCTACTAGTCCCTTCCTCTCCCTGCCTCTTTCTGCCTGCTCTATCTGCATCTCTCTACCTAACTTTCTCTTCTCTCTCTCCTTTCTTTTTCTCTCCCTTCTATCTCCCCAAACATTTCCATCTTTTCTCTCTATTCCTTCCCCCTCTCCCCCTCCCCCTATCTGCATCTCTCCATTTGTTTCTCTCTCTCATTTCGGTGGACGGAAATAAAGTCACAGAAAAAAAGTCTTTCTGTGACTTTTATTCCTGACTTTTTTCCTACAATCCTCATTTCATCTCTTTACCTCTATTACCTCCTCATATCTCTCTCCCCACGTCTCTCTTTCGCTTTTCTCCTCTTTCTTCTCCCTCTGTCTCCCTCCCTCCCTTACTCCACTTTTCCTCTCTCTATTCTTACTCTCCTTCCCTTCTCTTCTCCTTTCTCTCTATTTCTACTCCCCTTCAGGGGCGGATATTTTGTGGCTCCGGGCGAGAAACCGCTCTGCCCTCCCCTCTGTAAATCTTTGTTAAGATATTTTTAAAAGAATTTGTTCGTTTATTCATTACTCCGTAAAATAACTTATAATGAAAAGTAAATGGAATTTCATCGAGATGCCAGACTAATCCGCGATATAAATTGGCATCCAATATTTATTAACTTGCAAGTAATGCATAGATAGATACAATACTTTGGCGCCCCGGACAGTCGCTCGCCTCTCCGGGGGTGTAGGACAAAACGACCCCGGAAAAAACGTCCCCGAACAAAACAGCCCCTAACATAATGTCCCCAAACGCAAACTTATTATAATTATGTCCGGAGCCGTTTGGTCCGGGGCCATTTTGTCCGGGACCCCGGGCCGGCCCTGCTCTCCTTTCCTTCTCACTCTCCATTCTTACTCTCCTTCCCTTCTCTCTCTCCATTTCTCTCTCATCCTCTATCTCTTCACTTGTCCTACCCTCTCACTTCATCCTTATCTCTCCACCTCTTTCTCTCCTCTCTCTACATCTCTTTGTCTCCCTTTCTCTCTCTCTTACTCCATCTCTATCAATCTCTGGTCCTCCGGTTCACTTCTGCCTCATCTTCCCAAACAGGACACCGCCAACCGTCGCTACTACACTACACAACATCCTCTATCTCCCAATGGATTCTGTTAACTCCAGCCACAAGGAGAAGGCCTCCTCCTCCCTATCTCGTGTCTCGTATCACTCTTTGGTCGATAATTGCGGAACCAGATCGTGTTACGAGCACCGCGATTGATTCCGCACTTAATAAAGGACCTTGAACGGCGGTTCCCGTATCAAAACGTAAGCCGACAGATAAACGTTATATAATATATATTAATAATTTAAAACATGTCGGATTGAAATTCATTGGTGGGCTCGTCGCAGGTTAGAATCCTGCCGAGGGCATGGTCGTATACCGTAAAGTGCTGTTTATGAGCCAGTGAAAATAAATAAGTAACTTATATTTACGCATTGCCTCATTTAATTTTAATTCAATAATTCCGTTTAGTTCGCTCTTAGAGTCTCCTGGTCGATGTTTTCCTAGCGCCTCCGTTATGTTATTCATTGTCATATCCGGTTAAAGAAATTTTCTTTTTATATTCATCTTCATTTCATGCTACTCTACATGCGTTATATTTGGTAGAGGGATTTGGCCCAACAAAATTCGAGGTACTCATAAAAAAGATTTGCGCGAGTGCGCGAACCAATCACCAATTTCCTCCTGCCCCTCATTGCCCTGATTTACAAAGGTGCAAAAGTTGTTCCTACTGGTGCTAATGGGCTTATGGACATACCACAGTCATAATAAAATACATGGAAATAATTGCTATCACCGATGGTTACTACCGGGTCTTTTATTCCGAATGAAATTAGATTTTGTTATATAGTGCAAGGAGGAACCGGACAAAACGGGACATAATGTCCCCAAACGCAGACTAGGACAAAATGTCCCAACGAAACAGAATAAGTATTAATTATTCCCTCTCCGATGTTGGTATGCTGTTTAGAATCAGTCAGATGATTAATTATAACGCCTTGATAGGGTTTTCTGTATTTATTTCGTTCTGAAAAAGTTAATTAGCAACATTATCCTCCATATAGACGTTTTTACATATGACACGCCGTACGCTTTTGGCTCCTTGCAAGGTGATAATGTAAATGTACGAATGAATATTCGTGTTTTTGTTAGCATGACGGTGAAGGAAAGTATTAAACGATAGCAGCTCTGTGATAGTGAAGTAATTTATGCATTAATACGTATACGCTAAATTCATGCATAAACATATACATCTACATATATTATTACCTTGCAATTCACCAAAGTGGTGAGTCCAAGGAAAAGGCTATCCTCGAAATCGCTGTCCTGCAATGACTCTCTCGTATTTTATCGCCGTGACCGTATCTCCGAAAGGTGGGGTTTTCAGTTATTACTACAAACTCCTCAGATAAGCCTTACTTCCTATAAAGATCTCAACCACACATTCAATTTGCGATCTTCCAGCGACACCCATTTCTTATTATATTTAATAATATATGTAGGTAGGCTTTGCTGGTTAGAGATCTGCCGACGGGTAATAAGGTCCCTGGTTCGAATCCCTCCGAGGACGGGGAATTTTTATATTTGTCATGACCGGTTAGATATGAGAATGGTCTAGATGAGTGGTTCCGAAATTGGGTGCCGCGGCACACCGGGGCGCCGCAGCTGATTTTGAGGGGTGCCACGAGAACTTTGTTTAGCAAATAAACCAACAATTTGGACATGCTGATAGATAATTAGGGCACAGTTTTTTCCTCTAATGTTTCGATTATGGTGTAGTAGGAACAAATGGATGCGTCAAAAGTTTGTAATATCCGCGAGTAAAAAATACAAAAACCTTGTTTCAAGGCCGAGGTGCCGCGAAATCATGTTTATCTCTGAAAAGGTGCCGCGCTTACAGAACATTGTAACTATCTAAATCTCGCCCTTAACCCTGGAAAAGTAAGCCTTTTTTTAGTAACGATTCTGGTAAGGTGGGATCCATGCGGACCCCAAATTTAAAAAAATTCATAAAAATTCAAAATCAGATGAATAAAATAAGAAAAATTACATTGCACAATTAAATTCAGCATTTATAAACTTTTTACTTTTTACAAAACTAGATCTTCATAAAATATATTTTTTTCGCTATTCTGTCTTTTTTGTCACTATTACGAATAAATTAAAAAAAATCATTTTTCTCTCAAACAAGCCAATTGAACTGCTTTTTTATGTTCCTCACATATATGTTTACAACAAATTTCACACAAAGCCTTTGTTTTGCGATCCTCTGTTCTGAGGCAAAGGTGACATCTTCCCTTACGATATAGGTATGGTGGGGTCCACATGGACCCCACATTGTTTATGTCTTCTCTCCCGTTGAAAGAATAATCATTTGCAAACTGTGACGATACAGGCAGCCAACTAAGATAAAATGTCTAGGAGACTGAACCTTTTCCTGGTAATCTAAGCATAGATATAACAATAAATAAAACCGTGGGGTCCGCCTGTACCCCAAGTTACTCATCAAGGGTTAAATAAAGACGGATTATTATTTATTTATTTGTATACAATCGGCTTACAGCACGAGGCCCATTACAGCCGATTGATTAACAATAACAAAGACATTCACAAACAACCATGACCAAGGCGGGACTCGAACTCCGCGACCCTAGCATTTGGAGCCAGACGCGCTAGCCACACCTCTACCAAGGCCGTATATTATATTTCCTTCACGAATCTAGCCTTTCTGCGTCAGATTTTTTCTACCGCACACCTTTAATAGAGGCAGAAAACGTGCGCGGGGAGGTGGCGTCAATTTCGAACGCATAAAATATGTAAATCAGAAGGAGAATGTACGGCAGATGAAGAGCATCGATCCGCAAGGGTGACAGTGCCCTCGCGCGTCGGGTGGCGAAAGCGTCGGACAAATAAGGCACAAAGTCATCAGCTCGTCATGGTCTACTAAAATGGCGCCCATTTACGGCATGCGAAAATTCTGTGAGAGAGTTCCTTCCTTTTTCAGACGGCCCGAAAGAGCGAGAACTCTCGACCGGCTTGACATACGAACGCGTCGATTTGCCCGCGATTTCAGCCGTGGTGTAAATTTTCCCTTCCTTTTCTGGAGGGGGCCGTTGCAGGCAGGATGATGCGGGCAAAGCCCCCTTGTAGCCTCTACCCCTCTTTACCTTCCCTCTCCCTCAATAGGGGGCGGCTGCACTGCACAGGATATCGCAGTGGGAAGGAAGGGCAAGGGGTTCGCCCGAATGCGCATTCCGCCCCCTTCTCTCCTCCCCTCCCCCCTCCCCAAAGCCTTACTCGAGGAATAAAGCTCGCCCCAAGGTCAACTATGCCATGTCGAAATGCTAAGTATGACTACGAATGCGTTTGTGTGCATGAATGTATTATTGGTTTATTCCTGTGCTTGTTTGTGCCGTATATACCCGATTATAAGACGTGTACGTCGAGTACAATCGAATATAAGACCCTCCCCTTTCTGGCGAAAAAAAATTTATAAGGCATTCTTAAATTTAAATAAGGAGTGAAGACCTCGGCGAGGATAATATACAGAATGGAGTAAAATCCAATGCTGTAATTTAATAATTATATTACGGCATTGGAGTTGATTTCTCTCTGTATAAGGTATTCGGAAGCAAATAAATTAATCAAGATTGTCGGTTCTTTTTTAGTTAAATCTCTAAATATTGTCCTCGCAATGTGCCGTACAAAGATCTAAATGATTTAAACTATGCTAGGCTACTAACAGTCACTGTCATTATTTTTAGTACGTTTTTTATTTTTATAGTTTCACTTTGGAGTCCGTCTGTCAATGTACTTGCTTGAATGGGGGACTGTCAAATATCTGGAATTACCGAATATTTTATGAAGTTGTATTGTATGGCTATTCCATATTCTCCATTTTAGCTACGATATCAGGAAAAGCAACAGGACGAAGTATCAAAACCGCGTGCTTTCAGTACGGGCGTACGTTTAAACGAGTGGCATGCGATGACGTCACGTACCCCTTAGTACTCTCTCCAACCAGGGTGCCGTTTTCGCTGGATATTTAAAAGAGTTATTTTATATATTTTTTTGCATAATGAAGACTATTTAACAAAAAAATGTTCATAGGAAGTAATTAAGTCAATTACAAAGAATTAAAAAAAAAACAATTAAATATTTTGATAGTCCCCCATTGAAATTGCGACTAAACCGTTAACGACGGAGTGCTGAAACTTACTTGGAGGGTAGATTTCTGTACTGCTGACATGTTTTTCTTCAGATTTGGATTTTGAAAAATATACACTGGCTATTAAAAAAATTAATATCTCCGAAGGTATAAAAAGATGGAAATCTGACATTTTGAGCGTACATTTTCACATTGGATAAGCGAGGCTCTAGCGACAGAGTATTTGGCGTATAACCACATAAAAATAAGATGAGTTAAATTTACGCATACAATAGGTGATCAAATTCCAAATCGTCCTCACCTCGACAATTTGAGTAATGGGAATGGAAAATCTTCATAGAGAAATTAAACAAAAAATATTACTGAATTTTATAATAGAAGAAAAACGCGCTAATTTTATTCATGTTTATGGACAACTATCTACTTTTTGTTCATTTATTTCTTTGTTCGCGAATATAAGACGATCTCCACCCTTTGATTAAAAAACAGAAATAGCCTCTTTTACAGTCGGTTAAATACGGTATATTGGTTGCGAAAATCATGTTGGTACATACATATTCACGAGGTTCTCGGCATAGTCAACAATAAATTAGGCTTCATGTACAGAATATCCCTGATTAGTACAGAAAAAGTACGAGAGACTTGCTATTTATCTTGTGTGTATTCTTACTGTCGATACTCGCAGATTATCTACAATAAGACACTATTTATTACCGCCTCCTTGATCTTCTAAATTCTTTACTCATCATAATCATTCTCATCTTTTTACTTTCTCATATACGTAGTATCTTGAGAAAGTATTGTTATCGGGAAAAAATTCGACTTCGAGATTTTGATGGATATAAACGTTTTAGGTGTTCCTGAGTCCAAAACAGTGGTTTTGGCAATGCCGTCTGTCTGTCGGTCTGTTCGCCGTTCTCTTGTCCAAACGCGTAGATAAAATCGAATGATATCTCGTATTTGTGCAATATATCAGACCCTTTTTTCATAAAAATGATATTGCACAAAAATCTTAGCGATTTTTAGAAAAATTTTATTTACTCAAAACTGGCTCCAGAGAGTTTGATTAAAATCTATCCAAATGTAGAGCCTGATGTGAAAATCAATACTGCGTAAGCCATATATCTCTTAAAATCTTCTAAATTCTTTACTCATCATAATCATTCTCATCTTTTTACTTTCTCATATACGTAGTATCTTGAGAAAGTATTGTTATCGGGAAAAAATTCGACTTCGAGATTTTGATGGATATAAACGTTTTAGGTGTTCCTGAGTCCAAAACAGTGGTTTTGGCAATGCCGTCTGTCTGTCGGTCTGTTCGCCGTTCTCTTGTCCAAACGCGTAGATAAAATCGAATGATATCTCGTATTTGTGCAATATATCAGACCCTTTTTTCATAAAAATGATATTGCACAAAAATCTTAGCGATTTTTAGAAAAATTTTATTTACTCAAAACTGGCTCCAGAGAGTTTGATTAAAATCTATCCAAATGTAGAGCCTGATGTGAAAATCAATACTGCGTAAGCCATATATCTCTTAAAATCACTATATAGAGTCCAGTGACATTAAAATGTACGCTAAGCTACTTTACGTAAGCCCTATATGATGTCACGCGTCCACCGCGATCCACTAAAAATCTTATTACAGCCTAAACGGTTTCACTAAATCGAATGATATCTCATATTTATGGATAATATCATCAATAAAAGACATTCTGATGAGATAAACGATATTGCGCAACAGTTAAAGGTACTTTATTCTTGGATATTTTCAAACAAAATTCGATTTACTCAAGAATGGCTATAAGGATTTCGTTTAAAATCCATCCAAACGTACAGCCTGATGTCACAAACAGTGCCGTAACTAGGGCGGGGCATCTGCCCCGGGCGCAACTAAAGAAAGGGCGCAAAAATTGTTAATAGTAAGTTGTGCGAGGTTTCATGACACAAGGACAAGAGCGATTTCACTACTATACTTGCTCCAGACATTACGCATATGAGAAATTATACATTTCGATGATGTTATTGATGAGTTTGTTGCATTAAAATCACGTAGAATAACTCTTTAATATTAAAATATTTATACTTTATGTATTTAAATTATGTATGTGTGTAATTATATTTATAATTATATGTTTAAATTATGTACATTTATAGTGAGAAATTATATATTTTATAATTTATAATTTATACTTTATTTTTATTTATTAATCGTTCGCCCATAATACATATAGTAAAAAAATAGGTATTAGAGAATTTTTTTATGGTGGGGGCGCATATTTGATAGTTTGTCCCGGGTGCTAAAATAGCTTTAATTTACTGTGTGAATTATTTGTGTGTGTGTGTTTTTGTGTTTTTAATTTATCTAATAAACGCATTCAAGAGTGCATAACGGCAGGGGCGCCTAGAGCCAATACGCGCCCCTGGACAATCAACTTGCCGGGTCCCACTGTACGAACTTAATTCTTTCTATAGGTCTTGGCAATTGACGCAAACCTAATATTCTCTTACCACAATAGTGAATATTTTTCTTTCAAAAACAAAATTAAATGCAAATTGAATGACGCCCGTCCGTTTCATTGTGAATTCTGGTATTTAAGCTGTTAGGTACACACACATATATGTTTAATACATATATAGCAAAAACAAATTTCTGCAACAGCATTATTCTCATAATTAATAAATCTCGACAGAGCATATGTGCCGCAGGTAGGAAAAATAATGCTATTATAGGCATTTTGTTTATTTAAATTATGTGTCAATATACCGAAATGTAACGAATGGAGCGACGTTTCCTTATTGCATCTAATTTCAATATTCTCGCCAAAAATGTTGCACTGTGCATCAGGTTTTAATAAAATCAGAGCGTAATTTCGGGTATTCCCCGATACATTTCCAGCTGGTTAGCTGTAGACATTATATTTTAACGCATTTGGATATCAAAGCTTCCGCTTCGTCATGCGTTTCATTTAGTTAATCTCGGTCCGATGGTTTATAGCGAGGCATTAATGCAGAGTATGGTGACGGCAATTAAAATTTCTCGTTATTTAAAGGTCCGGCCATTGTTACTTCGATTTTTAAAATTATACCCTGGCCTTTTCGGTAGGAATTAAGACGCGTTCAGCGGCGAAAAAAATAATGTGATTCCCGGTTGTGCCGCGGATTTCTATGGAGGCGCATCGATCGACGTTGCAGTGCAAAGAGGCGAAGTTTTACCCCCGGGACATGACCGAAACAAGCCGCCTCAAGTTTTAAAAATTGTAAAATATTTACTAATTCAAATCGAGTGGCATAATAATAAATATATATTTCAAGTATTGCCATGTACACATACTTTAAATCAAAAAACGATATATTTCGCAATATTTTTAACAAAATAACGAGCCGCGACATGCCTGTTGCAGACCTTTCGCTTCAACGCCCCGGGCAATCGCAATCGCTCCTCCATTTGCCCAGGGTACTGCCGCGAAGCAAGACCTCCTGCGGTATAACCCAGGACGCGGCCTTTTTGGCCAATTACAGTAGTATGTGGACGGAAAACTTTTTACTTTTTAGGCGTTCTTTACGAGCGAAGCGATATTAGCGGAACGCCTTATAGCCACGTCGCCTCCGTCCGTCCGCACGTTTAATCTGCGAAACTACTGGGCGGATTATAATAAAATTAAGTATTAGTGATCCTTATTAAAGTTTATGGACAAATTATGATTTTTAACTGCATCCGTCGATTAGAACTTCCAATTTATAAAAGAAATTAAATAAACGTATATGTACTCGAATCCAGTGCTGTAGCCGTAAAAAAAGCAGAGGGTATACCGTAAACGGAAGTAAAACTTTGAGGGGGTCTTACCCAGTTTTTTAAGAGCAAATTATATGACTATAATTTTACGACGGCAGGATAAAACGCATGAGCTTACTTTGAATTTCCTTGAAAATTTTATTTCATATATATTTTATAATCTGCTCGTGCGGCTGGGACTCGAAGTATTCCGCTCGCGTTCGGGTTATTTCGCTTTGGCTACGACGCTATGTTGCCAAGTTTCCAATTTCGCTCAGTTCATCGGTAGCTGCTGACGAGTGAAGTTCTATTCTCCAATAGATCCGGATGAACCACGTTCATGCTTTCCGCCGTCGCCGAAATACGATTGGAAAGTGTGAGCAATCGTGTCCACAGCGCTCGACAGGAAATTTTGTGCGGAGAGGGAGATTTACGACCTCTTATTGGCTGGTATTTTCTTCCCCTCATCCCACGGGTTTAACTGTAGACACGGCTCACCCGCACGAATTGCTGGAATGGACTATAGTGTTGTATATAAAAAATTCAAAAATAATAAGTACAGTATTTATTTTTAATCTGATCAAAACAAAAGTAGTATTAGAATATCCATCTACATACATACATATATGTATGTATATGTGTGTACATATATATATATATATATATATATATATATATATATATATATATATATATATACATACATATATATCTTACTCCGTCTGCAACAACTTCCACCACGCGCCACCAGACCGCTATTTTTAACAAACTTTCCGAGTAGGTAGAAGATTGACATTTGGTAGAAATGTTTTTGTCTTATAGCAAAAGCCATTTACGAAACAAAATCCCAAGAAAGACCCGGGTTCGACTCCAGTAGATAATTTCCATTTCCCGTAAGATAACACATAAAAATCGAATTTTGGACTTATAGGCCTTTACTCTTTTGGAAATAAAAATTAGAAAGAATTGACCAACGGTCTTAGGACTGGACCGTTTTAAAGAAATATAAATGACGTTTTTTATTTTTATCGTCACACTTCGCCTACGATTCGAAATCGCTCATGTTCTACGTTTAAATCATATTTATTTAAGACTGTTAGCTTTTTAACGATATGTTGCCTTGCCGACCGTGTCATTGTTAAACCTCGAGATTGTATTGTCGCCTTAAGGATGGCGCACACTTGTTGGTATTAAATCTCTTCGTGGGCCGCAGATTTTCAAGAATTGCAGATGCAGCTTTAATATTTGGGGCCACAAAAAAGGAGGAATTAGCTGTTTTTTCAATCTACCTGTATAATTTTTCACAAGGGTATACGCTAGTTGCACAAAGAAGCAGGGTATACCCTATTCATTCGAAAAAAGCAGAGGGTATGCGGCGTATACCACTGCATACCCTCCACTACAGCACTCTCGCATCTCATTAAATGGCTTCCGTAAAGCAACAATTAAATACCATATTTTTCGCTCCCTAGCTCTTATATGATCTGTGAGGTATAGATTGAAAAATTTATTCGGATAGAAGGCAACATTTAACACAAAAAAGACCGCAAGGGCATATAATTATGACTTATAGTTTCGGAGATAATAATTCAAGAACCGCCCAATTATTCAATACCGTTTAATAAGCATTTTTACATAAATAACTTCTTTAAAATCTCTGTTTACTCCATTTATGGAGTATACTTTTCCAACTTGTTTAATCTAATCCGTTTCGGTTATATTCGGCAAAATACAAAAAATAGGTGCTTTGTACAATGTTTGAGCTTTCTCATATCCTTACGCTTCTAGTCCATTATGGCAATGCCACCGATTACATTAATACTTACGTGTTTGCCAGCGGAAGATATTTTCTCGCACCTTGTCTCGTAGTAACTATGGGGTGGGGAGAGAGGTAGCTTGGCATGACACTATATATTATAATGTCAATGGACTCTATATGGACGTTATATTTTGACACATATTAAAATTATTGTTTACGATTCCGGATTCTATGTTCGTAAGAATTTAAATCAATATCCTTGTGAACATTTTTGAGTAAATCGATGTTTTGTGAAAATCGACTAGTGTAAATCACTCTCCATTGTTGCGCGATATTGTTAAACTCAGCAATACTTCTATTATGTGTAATGCCCTATATAAATGCGAGATTTATTCAAACTCTTTGAAGACTTTTAGCCTCTGGAGCCGCGAGGCCCAGGGCGAGACGGCAGCCGCTGGGCTCCCTCTATCCCATACTCAGAAAAGTATGTATATCTTTCTTAAAACAAATATCTATAGTAATTTTTTCTCCTTCCACGCTCGTTACGTCTATCTACTAAGACTAGTAAGTAAGAGTAGTTCGTAAGCTAACTTCAATCGCGGAGCCCCTATAGATGCGGGGCCCCCTTAGGCGCGGGGCCCTGGGCGACTGCTCTCCCAGCCCCCCCCCCTATAAAGACGGCCCTGTCTGGAGCACAAAAGTCAGAATACATAAGAAGGGAATTGCCAAAAGGAGTTTCTCGAAATCTGGGGAAACTAAAACTTTCATATTCATCAAAATTTCATAGTAAATTTTTCTGCGATCACAATACTTTGTATAATTCGTATATGAGAAAGATTGAGAAAATTACAAATGTTGAACTTAATGGAACGATAGGATTACACTTCCTTAGGGGGGGAACAAATAAATTAAAGAAAATTTTCTCTTTTTGTACCCACTATGAAGTTGATTAGAAAATTCTTAAGGACCGTTTTTAAATGCCGACCTTGGGTAATAGTGTCAAAACTCCTAGTTTTACGACAAATTAACACATGTATGTCAAAAAATACTTCATAAAGAAACTTCATTTCATTCTGAAAAAATAACTTTGTAGTTTCCACAAATTTGTGGAAACTATAAAGTTATTTTTTCATTATGAGTTAATTCCACCGAGTTGAGCCTGACCTCATTACTTATACTCATTTCGTTCATTCAAAAATTGAATTCATCCCGCTTAAGAAACCAATGGCTCAGTACTTGATGATGACTATGTGAATTGAAACCTAACTGATAATTTTTTTGTGGTGGAATTTGTACGGTCTTTCAATAAATTTGTTTTTGCAGGTTTTAAAAAATATTTTATATGCGTTAGAAATTTTGTCCTCAGTGGGACATTTTCAAATTGTTTCCTATCAAAAAACTTTTTAAGATCTCCTTTTGTAAAAAGAAATATAGACTAATATTACGATGTAAGAATTTTCAGCAATTCATGAATTCACTTTGTAAATTTTCACGTGGTCAAGGCGAACCTTTCCCCCGATTTGAAATTTCTCCCATATCCCAACTTATTATCCTTTCCTTCCATCATTTTCTAAATGCAATCTCACCATTGAGAGGGTATTGGTTTCTCTCCTGTACATCTCATGGTGGACATTCTTTCGGGAACTTACATATTAGCCCGACCCCAACAAAGTGTTCTTTGAATTTGAAAATTTGAAACTTCAAAAAAGAAACATTGTTAACCGAAAGGATTACTCGGCCACGATAGTTCAGCGGTAGAATATCTGCATGGAAAGTGGAAGACCCGAGTTCGATTCCTGGCCATTGCAGAAATTTTCTCCTGATTTCAAATTTCTCCAACATTCCAGTTTATGTCTATCGCATAATGATCAGTCTTTCCAGCATATTCCAGAGATTCTTGAAGTTCTTAAGAAAAGTGTTCTTTAATAAAATGTCATGTTCCGTCAGAGTTTAGGTTTAAAATTTTTCAAATTAAAACGAAACAACACAAAATTAATCTGATCGCTCGAAATAATCCGCCAATTTAAAACCATTAATGAATACAAACATTTGTCTCATAGTAAACATTTTCATTCGAAAAAAATATTCCAATATTTTTTCAGGTGGTTACAAACTTAGGCCGAATCAGAGATAAAAGTTTATGATATTTAACAATTATTTTTCTAATATAAATAAAGCTTCTGATTCCTTTTTTAGTTTTCCTTTAATAGGCAAACAGCGCGTCTTCTACATCCACAAAAAGTTCGGGAAGAATTTGAGAGATGAATCTGAACCCGATTTCGGCGAACCGCCTCTGACGACGGCTACTTTGCTGCCAAGATACACACACCTGGTTTTCCAAAACCTTTCGCTCCCATCGGAGATATAGTTCGTCAGTTTGATTTTAGCCATTTTAGGTCGGCAACTCACTTTTTTGAACGGAAGAATTTTTCGGTCAGGTTTTTTTCGTATCCCCCGACGATCTTTTAAGGCGACCGAACGCGAAGGGATTGACACCCACATATTCACTCTCTCGGCCATTCTCGTACTCTCTCTCTCTATCCCTTCCATATGCACTCCCTCTCCCTTCCATTACGGCGTAGCGATAACCGCCGTCCGTTTCCCAGCAGGTGTCACCGGATCGCAGTCGTTGTCAGAGGAGAGGGAGGGAGGTAGAAAAAAAAGAGGAGACCCTCTCTCTCTCCTCTCCTTCTCTCGGGTCTCCTGGCAACACGTCGCCGCCGCTCTGCGGAGAGCGACGCCCTCGCGCGTGATGAGTCCAGCGATCACGATCGGCGCAGGCGCACGAAACGGGAAAAAGAGAGAGAGAGGGTGGCCAGCCAGCACCAAACTGGTGTTCTACTCCCAGACGATGGAATCGAGAAGAGAATTTCCTATCTCTCTCCTTTTCTTACATACGCAAACCTGAATCAACCATTCAGGTTCAAAGGTTTAACCCTTTAGGTTAATCCTTGTGAGTATATAATAATAATATTATTATGTTTATTAATAGCCGCTCTTTATAATGTACAATTTCGCATATTAAGCATTCCAGAACAGCAAAAAAGCTTCCATAAAATATACATTTAATTATGAAATAAGAAAAGATAAAGTAGACAATAAGGTCCTGCAAAGCCATAATAATAATAAACTTGGAATAGGGGCTACGTTTATTTTTTATGAACGAATAAAATGATAGTTTCGTGTTTTCCGCTGAAGATGTTGTATCACTTCGAGACCCAAGTAGTGTCGATATATTAAAACAGTGGAAAATATAGTTTTTTTTTTAAAGTGACTGTATGGGCCTTCACTTGGTGTTATTCCAACTTAAAAATACTCGACAAATATAACTTTTATAACACCACATTTCATTCAGAAAACTCACGACCCGGGTTTCGACGCCTGGCGGTATCATCATCATCTAAACCTGGGTGGTGAGTTTTTAAATAAATTGTGGTGTTCTAAAAGTTATATTTGTCGTATTCTTTAAAGTTGTTTTTTGTTCATCGTGGGACAGTTCCACTAGATTGCGCCCACCACCGCGAATTTTATTTTGTAACTTTTTAATGTTGTATAAAGAAGGAAAGTGAAGGCTTTCGAAATGCTGATTCGGAGAGAAACTTCGAAAATCGGATGGACGTGCAAAATCGCCAACTTGGTAAACTAAAGACGAATAGAACCTATTGTGAAACGGAGTGATACTAAGGGTCGTTTTCCCCAGGGCGGTTAGGAGTCATAATAGGAAAGCGATGAATGAGAATTGCTAGGGACGTGTTTGGTGCACTGCACTCCTTGCCATCCACCATTAAAGTGACTTGGAATCCATGATGTAGGTGTAGATCAGGGGTGGGCAACCTACGGTCCGCGGGCCGTATGCTGCCCGCGAAGTTTTAATGAAAAAGTGTAAAATTTGCCAAAAAATTCATATTTTTGGTAAAGTTATTATAACAAAACCTTGAATTCTGAAATGTTCACCCTCAAATCCTTATTTAGATTTAAATGTTAGCTTATATGACACTCCAGATAGCTGGTGGAGGTTTTCGGGTTTCGCTGCGTTGTCGGCATTTCTGGCTCTCGACGTTTCGCAGACATTGCAGTCTGCATCTCCAGGAGATGAAGTCACTTCATCTCCTGAAGATGCAGACTGCAATGTCTGCAAAACGTCGAGAGCCAGAAATGCCGACAACGCAGCGATACCCGAAAACCTCCACCAGCATTCAGCAACGCTGCGAAAGCCTTCAACTCAAATTGACACTCCAGATTCTCTAGGGAACTCCTGCTTCAAACTCTAATCTGGCCCGCAGTAGCATTGGCAGATTACAATGCGGCCCGCCGAAGTATTAGCAAACACCGTTGCGGAACGCCATGTAGAAAAGGCTGCACACCCCTGATGTAGATGAATGGAAGAGAGAAGTAATAAGGAAAACGGGTGAGGCATTTTTCAATGTATGACGGCATTTTATAATTGACCATCGAAGTTACAGGAAAACGTTGTGGAGGAAGACTTAGGTTTGAATCCGTGAAACAAATTAAATCAGACATGAATGTTTGCAACAAATTGAACCCTCATGCAGGACAGAACAAGAGGGAAAGCCTCAGCGACCAACTTTGATTACTGGAAAACTATTACGATGATGGTATGATGAATTTTTTTAAGTTCTTTACAAAAGGTAAAAAAAATGTCAGGTGGTGTTCGTCTGCCTGTCCGCTTGTTTCATCTCCGAAATTATTGAGTGGATTTTCATGAAGTTTGGTATTAAGAACGTTTTGAAAAATTGTAAACAAGAAAATGATATAAATGGTTTCCATGACCCAAGGACTGATGCCACTTTTCTATGAACAAAAATTGAATTTTCCGTCATATCTCGAATAAAAAACATTAGTCGTATCATAAGAGGCTTCTAAAAAGTTGTATAATTGAACATGATAATATTGGCAATTCATAAAGAACAAGGCTGCCTTGCGCGCAATAAGAGTTCATCTTTTTCCTCTCTTGTTAATATCAAGAAAATGTCAATGGAATCCACACTTTCTGTATTATTAAACGCTCTCCGAAACCTTTCGGTTTCCTCGCAAAAATAAATTGAATTCCAAGCAATGCTAAGGAATTTATTTCTTTCCTTTGTAAAAAAACAATTTGCCTTTAAAATTTTTAAAACATTTATTTATTTGTCAATCATATGCTGGTAGCTTTCAGAAAAAAAGACGATAGTCAATATGTGTGTCATCGATTCTCAGACTCGGACCTCTTGATACCTTAGCCACAATGGCGTAGTAGCTATAAGGTTCGTGTTTTAATCACAATCGCAGACCACCCACTGCAAGTCCTCGGACCACCTGCGCTCGCGAGACTACAGATCGAGTAACGCTGGCCTAAAACATTTCGAACATTCGAGAAACTCGTGGGACCCGCCAACACGGTAGCTACCCGGCGTAGGATTCGTTCTTGCATTCGCAAACCGTTTAGTACGGAATTTATCCGAAAAAATTATCATCCTTGGGAGGGAAAATATATCATCAGACCCGTTCCACTCGTACCACCCACGCACTCGTGCCATGACTACATCCCTTTACTATTTTCATTAGTGCTTTTCATCTTCTGTATTTAAAAAAATGTTATTTTGTAATAGATAATTACAGTATTTAACTAAAATTTTCGAGCTAAGAGTGAGTTATTCGTGTGACAAACGAGAAAACTGATATTAGTCATAAAACCATTTAGTATAAACCGTTGATAAATTGCAACTTAGTATGTATGCTATGTATTCCTTATGATTAATTCGATGAAACTGCCTTTCGCGAAAGAAGAAGGTTGGCAACCATGAGGACTATCATAGTAACTTATTTAGGAGAAAAACGACAGCGTAAAGATTATAAAGATGATTCCATAGATATCAGAGGATCGGAGAAAGATATTTCGAAATTTTATTAAACTCGGGGAATATACTGTCGTATTCTGCAAACGAATGTCTCTCTTCTCACTTTAGTCACTTTTAACGTAATAGGCAATTCTGTCTCCACCTGTATTGAAAAAGCCACAGCGGTGAATTTATGTTTTCCTGTGCTATACTTTTTATCTAATTATGAAGTTATATTTACAAAATTTTAATAGTTTTCCTGATTCTATTCCTGAACAACGTAGACTGTATTGTTTCACATATTTTTAATCTATCCCGTAAGGCAATAGCTTGAAGAAGGGACAATTATTGCACACAATTCGACCGCGTGGCGAATATCATGCAAAATTTTAAGCTGTGTGTGTTTTTAGCAATAAATTTTGAAACTGTCGGAATCTGTAGTTATAAATGGCGTGGCCAGACATGACAACGGGTTAATTCAATCGTTTTACGGCTACAGGTAATTCATTTATACTCTTCATTAATTTTTCTTACTTCTTCCTTACCTATATACCGGGACAAGTGGTGTTTTTAGCTGTGGTAAACTTAATAATAATAAACTAAATAAAAAACAATCCTTCACAATCAAAATATTAATAAAAATAACGTATAAATTTGATAACCTAATGAAAACTGAATCTGAAAGAAATATTTATGTGTATAATCCAAAAATAATTCTTCACTGTCAAAGTATTAACAAAAACAATGTGGACATTTATTAATCTTTTGAAAATTGAATCTGGGAAAAAATATTTATAACATTCAATTCAGGCAAATTACATCAAACTCGGTCTGTAAATATTCACTTTAATTTATTTTCGCAGTAGCAGTCGATTTGAAGGGTATAAAATGGCAACATTGTACAGGGGTGTCCAATATGCAGGCCACATGCTGCTCACTAAGCCATTTTATGGGGCACACCACCAGCGTTTCATAATTTTCAAAAATATTTTACATTTCTTAATTTACCTACGAAATATTATTTTTTATCTAGAATCTGTTAAAATATCCAGCGCTAAATTGGGACCGATTAGTAAATACTTCTCAATACAAATAAGCTATTTTTAATATTGTTCTGGTTCTTTTCCCAAATGTATTTCTGAGGTTGAATTCCATCACGATTTTTAATATTTGTGGCATGGGCAACGCCCAGTAGACCAGAGCTTCTTGTTCGACCCGCGAAACTTTTAGAAAGTATATATCTGTAAAATTTAATGCATAAATTCATATTTTTTAATACAAATCATGACAATAAAACATTTAATATTGTAATTTTAAACCTGAAAACCAAATTTGGACTTGATTTTTACTTTTATATCTCCAGGTAACTTGTAATTTAACTCCAATCCAGCCCGCAGTAGCATTTCCAATTTCCAATGTAGCCCGCCGATGTATAGGGAACTTCCATTGCGGCCCGCCGAAGAATTTGCTACCGCCACCAATGGGGCTCGCCATGTAGAAAAGATTGCCCACCCTCATATAGTATATAGGTACAAGAACAAAGGAAATAATCTTATGATGCAGTCGTTATTGAGAAAGTTGTGGCGAAAATGAAGTGGTCATTTATATGGTGAGTTTTATTTATTTAATTTAAAGTATTGTTTTCATGAAAAAAATCGAATTCGAGATTTCAACGGAAATATATGTTTTAAGGTCCCCTGAACACGTTTTAACTATTTTCTCGGTGATGTCTGTGTGTGTGTCTGTGACCGGGATTTTGTGAGTGCTCTTAACTCAGATACTATTAATCAGATCAACACGAAATTTTATATTTGACATTTTTGTTAAAGAGAAAAGAACTAATTAGTTTTTGGAACAACTCGGTTAATCGGAAGTGGGCGTTGACTCCTGTACCTTATCCGTTTTTAGCCACTTTCCAAAAAATGGAAAGCAGTCATGATATCGTCTCGGTGTCCGTGTGTGTGTATGCGTGTGTCCCCCTAACATCTTCTTCATGAATGAACCGATTTTAACTAAATTTGGTACATAGAATCTTCACATAAATTTATGACCAAAATGACATATTTAGACCGGATCGACTAAGCAGGAATGCCACAATTGCAAAGTTAAACTTTTCAGTAATTTGGATTGAATTGGCTAAACCGATTTCCACGAAATTTTGTATGAAGTAGACGTACAACATAAAATAGCAAAATAAGATGTTTAGTATATATAGAGAAGGCAGGCCTGCCACAATACAAGGAATAAAAAAATTACTTATTTGTGTTGAACTGTTCACATCAATTTTAACCAAATTTAATACTTATAATGTATACATATATAAAAAACTATATTAGTATATTTTAACCAAATCAGTCAAACAGGGGTGCTACAGTTACAAATTAAACTATTTCAGTAATTAAGGATTTTGAAGGAATTGGCTGTACGGATTTCAATTAAATTTTGTATATAAGATTTGTATAACATACCATAATGAAATCAAGATGTTAAAAGCGGAGTTAAAGGGCAGGACTACCACAGTAAGAAGTTAAATAATATTTCTTTTACACGTATTTCTAGAAAATTGACCAAATGGATTTAAACCAAATATAGTATATTTAATCTTCATATAAATAAATAACTAATATGTCACATTTCAACCAGGTCGACTAAACAGGGCTACCATAATATCAAGGTTAGAATTTTTCTGTAACTATGAATTTGGAAGGTATTAGCTGAACGGATTTCAAAGAAATTTCGTTTGTAGAGCGAGTACAGAATGGCAAAACGAGATGAATATGTGGAGATCGGATCAAAAAAGCAGGGCTACCACAATATGAGAAAAAATAATTTTCTGATTTCAAAGCAAATACATTACTATATGATTTACTGCCGCGAATTAGACGAAAAGCACTTCTGTACCACGGGAAACCTGTGTACATCCCTACTTGTGATATATTAAAATTGTATTGAAAGGAAAGTAGGTGGATTAGTTCTTTCCAGAACTACTTGTTTTGAAATATTTGATAGATGTAAAAAGTACTGAAATAAAAGTTGTAGGAAAGTTAACTTTCAACAATGTTTGTTCGAAACTTTTTCCAATATTTTCCTACTGCTTAAGAGATATTTTAAAAACTAATTTTTTAGCTGCCATCACCACACCATCTACCAGCGACTTTTGTAAACAATTTACGCTTAGTTACGTCTTAGTAACGCTGCTTCTTATTTTCTTCATTGTTGGAGTTTCCAATACCAATCCAATCCAATACCAGAAGGCTATGGTTTGAATTTATTTCTGTTCTTTGTAGTCTTTAAAATTTTCTCGCAGTTCCTTAAAATATTTATTATCATGTTACTTATATGTAATTTTTAGAAATATTACAGGTATGGAGTAAGTCATGTGGTGGTCACATCAGATTTTTATATAATGTCGCTCCGCGAAGTACCTCCTTTGAATAATCATAAAGTCAGTCATTCTTGCTCGCGAAAGTTTCTAATAACATGCAATATCCTTGTTTTTTGTGCCGTTATTTGTGATTTCCCTTCGATAAACGACGGTCTTCATTGAGCACACCTGAGAGATGTTCTCGGGATAGTTTAACAGTGAGGAATGAACCAGAAGCGTATAACCTTCTATCTTCTTAGCGGAATTGCTCGGTCTAATTCTCACCACCTTAACCTCCTCACCCATTTTCTCTATCTCGAGTCGTAAGCAGCCAGCAGATTGCCTCCAGTGTCGCAGCATTCTTCTAGTCTAAATCGATCTTTTTCCTCTATGTTTCGAAATGTAAAATACTGGTCCATGCTTTTTTTGCTTTTAAATGTTTTATGAATATCCGCTTCTCCATTTCTTCGCGAGATTCACTTAACTCAGATAGTGGGGGGCAGAGACATAATGGCGACACGGGCATGGATCCATTCCATTTCATTCACTCCCGATAATGTTCACGAATATACATTCTACCATGTTCGTTATCTCTTAAAAGGAGTTGAAAAATTGAGACGACGACAACTAAAGCATTAAAGAAATGACATCGAGATTCCAACCCGTTCGGCGGCATTTATTGCTTGCCGGCATTTCTCTAGTGAGAAATAATGCATAGAAATCTTGCGGGAGTCGCCCAAAGATATCGGCCGACCTATGAAACCGAAACAGACGATTCTTGAATATAACCTTACCTTTCATCGACTATTGAATTATCGAGCTCGTATTAAGGCTGAAAATTTTAGAATCTACCTTCGGTGAATTGCCGCTGAAGACGGCTGCAATGTAGCCAAAATCCGCATCTGATTTTTCATAAGCTTCTTATGGCCATTGGAGACGCCTAAAACGAGTACTTACTTTTTTCAATTTTTTATATTTTAGGGCTTGTTCTTAAATTTCTTACCTTTCATGCTTTGCGATATATCGATCAATCCGTCATCCCTCCGATTTCCTAAAAGAAGCCTTTGAAAATCGGCCAAGTCGCCTTTTGTAAAATCAACGGTTGGAAGCCTAGCGCGGCATTTAAAAAAATAGGCCGAGGTCTACCTCTCTGCCTTTCTTATGACAGCTCATAGACGCGCCCATCTGCTTCTAACCAACCTCTAGGGCAGCTGGATTCTATAATTAAGAGGGACACACGCAGAGGAAAACGCACGCACGCATACAAAGGAATACGATCCCAATAAGAATATATAATGCGGAGAGGACGGAATTGGATTTAAATAAGATGGGAACAAAACGCCACTCATTTTTAAATAATTTATATGTTTCCTTTGGACGAGTTTGCGCGACCCGCGGACAGAATGGATTTCTTTACAAAAATTTTAAGTTTAGATGGCTCTAAACGCAAAAGTGAGTGCCTTCTTCTACTTCATAATATAACCTTAATTCTAAGGTAAGGTTCTCAACACTACGCGTGGGCCGCGTGATGGCAATAAATTAAATCCGCGAGCCGCATTCCATGTTAAAAATATTCTTCTGTACCCCAACTACTTTCAACCAGGGATACGTCAAGAGTTTTGAAGGGTTGAAAATTATAATTATCCTTCTTGCTTCGTCTTTCATTCTCGACTTCGGAATAAAAAGTTGCGATGTTACGACTAAAAGTGACATTATAAAACAAATAAATACGCCAAGACTGTGAGTATTATTGCTATAAACATGAGTTATCTGTCTTAATACAAGTGTTACTTATTTCATTATCGCTTTAAATGGCGAAGAGGAATGCAACCGTTAAATGAATGCTCTAAGAGGCACGCGACCGTTAACAAAATGATCTAAAAGGTACGTAGCAAGAAAAGGTTGGAAATCCATGACCTGGCTTAGAGTGGCTTAGACAGAATATTTTTGAAGAGTTGGTTTAATACACTTCTTAAATTTCCTAGATTATTTAAAAATATTTTATAAGGAATACGTTGGGCTACATTAAGTATTTTACTTCGCGGGCCGCATGAAAATCTTGCTCTATAGCGTTAGTAATTGCGAAAAGAGATTTCGTATGCTAATTAACTCCTTAAAATGACGAGGAGAAAGTATTCCTTATGAACATATATTGGAAAAATACAAGTCATTAGATTTTCCGATAGTGTAGCATGGCTGAAAAGTTATTTGGGTAATATTTTCACTCAAAATGGCAGAATTACTGTGTGTGCATTTTTGGCTATTGGATTGGATTATTATAGCCATAACTCCTTCCACACCGAACACAATCACAAGTGTGGAGGAAACCCGGTGCCGGCATTAGCCTACACTTAACAAAGAGCACCAAAGGGACCAACGGCTTAGCGTCCCTTCCGAAGGACGGAACGCTGACTGCGCGGTCTCATCAAACCACACAAACAGGGATTCGGGCGGCCTTGGAAAAAATCTTACTTTCGCAAGATTCGTGCCCGCTGCCCTTTCAAGCAGCAGGCGGCATTACCACAGAGATCAGGGCGGGATAATGAAGTGCAATTTATGTTAGGGCGTGTATTTACTATAGGGAGTTTTACATTGAGTTTAGCATAATATGGCTGTGAGACAGACTGTGAGGAAAGAAGACATGAGAAGATTAATAGGCTTTTGAGGCGTGGTTATGACGTAGACTAGAAAGAATTGGGAAGACAGATGAGGAGATATTAAACTTAGTTTGAGGAGAGAGAAGACTAATTAGAACGATAAGGGGGAGACAAGAGAAATGAGTGGTTCAAATTTTGATAGGCATGAGTCTGTCGAAGGGAAGATGCTAGGAAACGAGAAAAGGATTAGAGAGTGGAGTTGGGTATGTTTTCAAACAGGGGTCTCAAACTCGTAGCCCACAAAATAATTTACTTTATACTACACGGCCCAAACTCAAATGCATTTCTTATAAAATATTTAACGCAAATCTTTGCAAGTAATCTAAGAAGTTTGAGGAGTGTGTTAAATCGGCACTTTTAATATATCCGCGGTTCACTGCTGATTCCCTTTATGATATCCTATACAGCTGAGGTACAGAAGAATGTTCTTCCCGTTGTCAGCGTGTTTCTTAGGTATCCGAAGGTGTTTACGACGCCGATTCTAGTGCTTTTATAACGAACCATAGTGTTGGGGCGATTTGCCTCCTTAGGGAGAGGAGAGTGAATGTCCAAATTTCATGCAACGTTGTGAATGCTGGGACAGTATGTAATGCGACCCGCGTATTTGGTACAGGGCCTTATTCCGTCCGAGGACCATGTGAGTTTGAGACACCTAGATTAAAAGAAGGATGAAGAGAAAGGCTTTGTTTGGGACGGATCGGTTGTGGTGAGCGAAAGACCATTCTAGAGTTATGACACTATACATCCCTTGTGTATAATCAAAGATGGCTCAAAACACTTTTGGCGTAAACTGATAGAAGGATAAAACTCCAGCCAAAAACAAGTGGTACTAGCCCGATGCATTACGCCCACTAAGTGGGCATTTTCAAGGGCGATGTTCCTTCGACAGCGAATGGCATTCTCTCCTTGCTCATTCTAACATAATCGTCCACATTATTTTCTGGCATTATTTTTCTCTTTCCTCCATCGAGTAGTCTTTTTTCACGAGAAAAGCATACGATTCGTTCACGTCGGATGGTGCCATCCCAATAGATGAATGAATCGTATCATTATACCCTTTCAATAATTTTGGTAATACGTTCACATAATTATTGGTATTATTTTTCGTAAAATACTTATACATCTAAGATTTTAACGTCCTATTGCATCTTTCTACTACGGCAGCTTTGACATCTACATCTACATATTACCCTGCAAGTCACCTTGACGGTGGATGGCAGGGGGTGCCGCGCACCAAGTTCCTAACTAATTATTATTCACTTATCTATTGTGGTCGCGTATTGTCCTAGGGAAAAAGGACTCCTTATACCTCTCCGTCCTACTATCTATTACGCGAATCTTGTCCTCATTATCCCTCCGTCCGATATACGTTGGTTGTCGAATAATATCCTTCATTTCATTTACGAATATCTCCGACCTATATTTATCTAGAAGTTTAAGTCTCGCCTGTAATCTACGATCTTTCAACGATGGCCAACTCAACTCTTTAATGAGTAACGTAACGCTGTTTTTTATCGTAATTCTTTTTCACGAATCTTGCTGCTCGCCGCTGTATTTTATCTAAATCCTTTATGAGTCCCCTCTGATACGGATCCCAAACAGCTGCTGCGTATTCCATTTGAGGTCTAACCAAGGATAAATAACAGGATTCTCTCACCTTTTCCGTGCTTTTCCTGACTATTCTACGCACAAAAGCCAACTTCTTATTTGCCGCACCTATCACTCGTCTTATGTGGGTGTCCCAAGACAGGTCACGATTCAAGGTTACCCCGAGGTATTTCACGGATTCCGAAACAGGAATGCTCTCACCATCTATCGAGTAGGTAAACACGGACGATGGGCTTCTAGATTTCCAAAAGTTTAGAACGTTACTCTTTTTCTGGTTGATTTCTAGCTGCCATTCCTTGCACCAAACAGATAACGCGTCCAGATCATCCTGAAGCTGACGATGGTCGCTAGGACCACTAATTTCTCTATAGACTACGGTGTCATCCGCAAAAAGCCTGATATTACTTTTCACAACTGAGCTGATGTCGTTTATATAAAGCAAGAAAAGCATAGGTCCGATCACACTACCCTGCGGCACTCCAGAGACTACATCTGCCACACTCGAGGACTTGCCATCGATGACTACTTTTTGTTTTCTATTCCAAAGGAAAGCGCGAACCCAGTTAATGACTTTAACATTAACGCCAAGATTTCCCAATTTTAATAACAACTTACGGTGTGGAACCTTGTCAAAAGCTTTTCTAAAATCAAGGAACACTGCATCGACCTGCTTATTATTTTCGCCGCATGATAAAACATCATTCACAAACATACCGAGTTGGGTGTCACATGATCTACCTTTTCTGAAGCCATGTTGACAACTGACTAAGAGCGATCTACTCTCGAGATAACGCATTGTGTTGCTAACAATAATGTGCTCCAAAATCTTACATGATAATGATGTTAGAGAAATCGGCCTATAATTTTCGGGGTTTTCTTTGTCACCTCCCTTATGAATGGGTGTGACGTGTGCTAGTCTCCAATCATCAGGAACCTCACAGAGGGTAAGGGATTTCTCGAATACTATCCGAAGGAAGGGAGCTATTTCTTCTGCTAGTTCTTTTAATACACGCGCGGGAAATCCTTCTGGTCCTGGGTTTTTGTTGGGCCTTATCGCACCCAGTTGCTTCGCTATTCCTGCCTCAGAGAATTTAATATTATCCATCCGAGTACATCCATCGGGAATAAGATTATCTTCAAGTCTATCTCCACCTGCCGTGAACGCCTTCGCGAAGTAAACGTTTCGTGAAGGATGTCTCCGGAATTGTATTGAAGGACCTCCTTCCTTGACTTCTCTTACATAGGACCAGAACGATTTTGGATCCTCCTTCAATTTTGTATTTAATACCTCATTCCGGAAGGTGTTAAATGCGTTACGCATGGTTTTTCTCGCTAATACGCGGGCACTGTTATACTCATGGACTATAGCTGTGCGATACTCATCGGAAGCGGTGGTAGGTATGTTTTTCAATTTTGCGTGCCTCTGTCGTCTTAAGGCAATCCTGACTTCCTTATTAAACCAACGAGGTTCTTTCTTATCAGATTTTAACTTACTGGGGATAAATCTATTGATACCTTTTCCTAGTATATCCTTAAATAATAACCATGATGGCTCCATACCTAATCGTTCTGTCTTTTCACGATAACTGACAAAGGTACTTTTGAGATGTAAGCTGAAACTTTTAAAGTCGGCCTTGGCAAAAGCGTGTACATTCCGAAGGGGCTTAGGATGTCTTTTGAGCTTTAATTCGCACTCCGCATACACAGCTCGATGGTCGCTAAGTCCATCCTCTGTGGATACCTTAGTTATCCTATACGGGATGTTAGAAGCAAGCAAGTCGAGAACATTGCCCGAACGCGTGGCTTTTCGTACCGTCTGGATTAAGGAATATTCATGAAACGTGTCAATTAAGGCTTCACACGATTCGCGTTCTTTACCTCTTGTAACGAAACATAGGTTTTCCCAATCGATTGACGGTAAGTTAAAATCGCCTCCAATTATCACATAACCGTCGTTCATAATAGATCTAAGCTCGGCTAATTGCCTCTCTAAACTTAAAATATAATCAACTTTGGCATTAGGTGGTCTGTAAAATGAGCATAAATATATCTTTTTCGAATTATCCTTACCTAGGCGGCACCACACGCTCTCGGTCGTTTCATCGATAATAGGGATATGACAACTATCGTACTTTTCACTTATTGCCAAAAATACTCCGCCACCTATTCTATTGGCACGGTCTTTTCTGTATACTCTATAGGTTTTCGGAAAAATTTCTTGGCTAGCGATATCCTCAGTGAGCCAACTTTCCGCACCTATAACTACATCCGCATGCAACGTGCGAATTACGTGTTCGAGTTCGGCAGACTTCCTACGAATGCTGCGGCAGTTTAAAACTATAATATTTAATTTCTCGTTATCGCCCGAAGCATTAACTGCTCTATTACGGCTTTTGCAGGTGGACTCTCTCACTTCGCGACCAGAAACTGTATTACACTCGATGCCTCTATGAAATCTCCTATTACGCCTACACCCTACCCTACTCTCTAATCTAAAAAAGACCTACTATGGTCGAGGATCCTACACGCTACACTCTGTGAAGCCTCGGTCGTGTAATGGACTCCAGAGCCGCTTAGGGGTACCCTACACGATCCGAGAACCGGCCGGAGATCAACGAAGTCGACTCCCATGCCCACACAGAAATTCCATAGCCTTTGGTTTAGCCCCGCCACGCCGCTCCAAACCTCCGAACCACAGTCAATCCGCGGGACAATACTACAAATGGTGAGCCGCACATCAGAACCCGACTCCTCTCGGACACGAGTGACCTCGGCGACCAAGTCCTCAAAAGAACTTAGAATCTCCTCGGACCCACGCTTCGAGGCGTCATTAGTCCCAACATGGACCACCATCCGCAGCCTAGAGCAACCCGTTGACTCCACAACAACAACACACATCGGGGTTATGAGTATAATAAAACTTGATGTTTTTTCTCTAGAGGAAATCTTGAAACTTTTTATTCCTAAATTCGGAGCCTTTATCGCTTTTAATTTTAAAGATTTTCTATGTCTGAAAATATAATCAAACGCCCTCACCATTTCTTCCCCCGTCTTGCTCTTCAAAGGAACTGCCCAAGCATATTTTGAGAATAAATCTATAATGGTTAGAATATATGCAAATTCACTATTATACTTTTTCAACTTTCGCATATCATTTAAGGCAAGTTTCGTCGATATAATAAACACCGTAAAAATTTCTTTGGAAATGTTTTCTTAAAGACCTGTGTAATGTATAAGCGTCCTGTGAATTCAACCAATCCTGAACGTATCTCTTCGATAACTTAATTTTACCCATTGCTTTATATAATTTATCGGTTGTGGAAAATCCTGCTTGGTTAGAAGGGTCGTAATAAATGGATTCTAAAATTTCATCGGACTACAAACTATTTTTGGTTTTCGAACTCGTTCCCCTCTTCTTGGTAATTTGCTTTCCGTCGCTTCTTCCCAATCTGATTCGTTCTCTATTCCCCCGTCTCTTAACAATTCTCCCGTATTTCCTATTCTTTCCATCATACGCCTCCATTGTTTATCTATACGTTGGTTATCGAACCTGAGACGTTTCGTTATACTGTTCAAATTAAGTCTCTTAGGAGACTTCGGGGGAGAACTCAAACGTTTTCTTTTCAAAATATGTCTCTTAGGTGTTAGGGGAGGAGAATTGGAACGTTTTTCCTCTTTCACTATCGGAATAGAGATGGGCTTTATTTTTTCTGCAGCAATATTTAAGTACGTATCCAAAGCATATTTATAAAGGTGCCATTTATCCAAGTCATTCAAATCTTTTCTATTCAAAATATTTTGCATCTCATCATTCAGTCTAGATACTCAGTCTTTGGATTGTTCTCTATGGAATAAATCAGGGTTAATTAAGAGTATATAATTAAGACTCATTTTTCCAAATAGTTGATTTCCTAACACACTAAAAAGAAGACCGCCTAGTAAAACCGGAATAAAAACTCCTTTTTGTATCAACAATTTCCTTTTCTACTTTAAAGATTTATTTTTACTACCTATTACTCTTATACTCTTACGATATTTAGATAACTTGTTCTCCAAAGAGGGACTCAATTTAATTTTTCCGTTTAAGGAATTCAAACAGCACTCGCACAAAGTTTTAATCAAATCGTCGCTACCTTATTTCAAAATCACGTTACGCAATTTAGGTTTGGCTAATTTCAATACATGCACAAATGGTTATTAGATTTCAATCTTTTCATCTTCAATCATATGCTTCGGAACATAAACGATTGTAATTTGATCGGGGAAAATTCGTGTCCTAAATCTAAAGCGATCATCCGCCTCCTGCGAAAGGTCTAAGACTAAATAACTGTAAGGTTACGATGTTGCCTCCTTACTCTTGTCAATTCGGTCGAATTCTCGGGATATACCTACCTCGCTAAATGACTAAACTGAAGTTTATTGCGAGGATTTCTGAACACTACGATAAACTTCGCATTGAGAGAAATATTTCTCGATTGAGGACTCTGATAAATGCGTTTTGTGTAATGAAAATGACTGAAATATTGCAATGGTGGGACCCTCTCGTGAATAATTCGCTGACTTGCTTATTATATGTTTCATGCAACAAATCATCTATGACATATAATGTCGGTATTCCGCTAGCGTTCTCGAAGGATGGGACCTGATTTTCAATTTTAACAACTTTCAACGAAGATTCGCTACCTGGGCTGCAGCAATACAATATGCATTAAATTTTTCCCTCAACCAAATTCGGTAAATTTTTCAAAAATGTTTCTACAAACGTTGTTTTTCCAGAAGAACTTCAACCCCCACAGATGCAAGTAAATGGGTGATTCCACTTTACACTCATGACGCTTACTGAACAAAAATTTCTCATAACAAAAATATTTATTCAAGGATCACCTTCAAAGGCTTCTTCCCAGTTTCCCTTTAAATTTGGAATTTTACAGTTCCCCCACGCTAAGGTGTTTATCCCGTTGCCACAAACAACGTTTGTCGTCAGAAGCACTCAAGGCAATTTTATTCATTTCATCGAATAAAGTTCATGCTTTTCACTTTTAATCACATTCATTTTGCGAAATACAACAGAATTATCTCTTAAACAATTTACATAATCATCAAAATTTAAACCTTAATTGATAACTGCTTTGGTTATTCCTTTTGCTTTTTTCTTTTTCTTCGAATCTGTAACTTTAAATGCGTACAATTTGCTCCGCAGTCCTACAAAATGAGTCATTATCTGTCCGTCACACTCGTCTTTAAATTTTCCAATCGTCTTTTTATTTTTATCGGAGAAGCAAAGATGGTCCTTTGGAAAGTTGGATGCGTCGTGTAAGTCCAAGTCAGTCAACACATCTTTGTAAAACCCATCAGTCCTTATTTCATAAATGAAGCTGTCAGTGTCCATGTAACATAGGTTTAACCCGTCACCAAATTTAGGCTTCATCCTCCAATAGTGAAAGTCATACATCATTGTTTAACTTAATTCTAAAACGGATAATCCTATATAAATAGGTTTATCCAATTTAATTTTAGATTTTCTCGAGTGAACGATGACTAAATTTTCATTAATGATCGTTCGGTCGAGGAATGTTGATTTGGCAATTAGTTTATCCAATCGTTTTTCATTGGAAACCAATTCCAAATTGATCCTCTTCCGAACGTTCTCCATAGTTTTGCCAAAAACGGAGTTATTCATAAATTTGTAAAAATCCTTTTCAAAATCATTTTCTGCAATTTTCCTATGTTCAGTGTTTAAATCGATATATGATTTCAACCACAGAGATTGGTTAAATTCAATGACTCGGTGAATTGTCTTGAGTCTTAGTTCAAGAGATAGAACCTGTTTTAGGTTAACGTCTAGAGTCGTCAACAGTTTTGTATGCTTACCTCCTGGAGGAATTTTATTTTCAGGACATAACGGTAGATCGTGTTCGTGGTAGAAATCAGTCGGATATTCTAAATCGACTTCTAAAATGTAATGATCATCTGAAATAAAAGTTACCTTAAAATTTTTAATTTTCTCCCTATCAAGCCAACGAAACCCGCCATGGGGCATTGCCCAGCCATAGAGGTTGTTAGCATCTAAATAAGCAATAGAGCAAGATTCAATCTCTGAATTAAAATTATCTAGATACTTGTTATTGGCCTCAGAATACCTTTTCATGCACTGACTGATTCCACCACGAATACCCTTCTCTATCATCAAAATTATCTAATAGTCATTCATCAGTTCAAGGTTAATTTTAGTGTATTTTAACATGGCATCGAAAGCAAGACCTGGTGCGGTGAAGTACCATGTTGGGTCTAATTTGTACTTATTCAAACATACTTCCCTAAAATTTTCAAAAACATCAGCTAACAATAAAACGTCAGTCTTCAGGTATAAATCGCTATATTCACCTAGAGTTGAACAATTAAAATCGTTCCAAATTTTCTTTGCATAGTCATAGTCCTCGTCTTTTTTGTGTTTCTGAGTCAACTGACTATAAAATTCCTCTTTGGGCGGTAAGCACACATCGTTCAATTTGTCCCAGCAGTCTATGTATTCGTACGGGAAAACAACTTTACGAGTAGCCAAGCCCAGTTTTTCTCCAAAAATCTTTGCAGTTTGCTCGAATTCATCTTGGGGGAGATTTTCAACTAATTTTAAGAGGGAAGAAGTCATGAATTAAAATGTAACGAGGAACCTGATGGAAAAGTTCTTTCACCTTTGAAAAGGAAATATATTTTTCCTCCGAATTGGGGATGCAATATATTTCCTTTTCGTCCTAACCAAAATGAGGGATGATCAGGTGGAAGTCGTAACCGGATAGGTTGTGGATGAAAACGGAGAGAAAATTTGGCATTTTGAAATTTAAATTGCAATTTGAATGAGCAGGTCCTCGATACATACCTGTGAGATGACAGTGATCTCTCACGCAATCATCACCTAATTCATCCCCACAAATGTGACAAACGGTCGCCGTTTTGAATGCCTCCTGTTCCTCCGGGGTCATCGCAACCATAGGGGTCACGTTTTTGTACACTCCATATGGGCTCTGAGACCTCTCTTAAATTCTTAACGAATACCTCGGTGGCATCCGCACCACGATAGAGAACGGGATCGAAAATCTCTCCCCTGGAGGATACCAAAACAAAACAAAAAGACGACCTCATGTTTTTGGGTGGATATCGAGTAGAAATGATCAAGAGGGTTACTGCAACTGGCAAATTTTGGTAGGAGGCATTCAAAATTTGCGTACACCAGGAAAGGAACTTCCATAACGTGACCAAAATTTTTTAATTTTAACCACTTGTCTTCATCTGTGGGGAGCAGGATTTTCGAGGGAGCATTGGTGTTGCAGTCCCGTTTATGTTCCACGAGCCTTTCTTCATCGTGATAATGCACAAACCATCTTTTGCAAATGAACGTTTTACTCTTATGTTTTGTTAACTGACTACGTATCAATCTCTCGGAATTTCTTATATAACAATAATGGCTCTTGGAGCCTTCCGTTAAAAGCAAAAGGTCCCGGTGGTCATCGAGTTCCTCATCCACTACTTTGATAGAGTACACATTATTTTTTTCATCAAGACCGAAAATATTAATCGAAATATTGTTGGTGTTCTCAAATTTTGGAATGAGATTGAGTTCCGCGGGATAACTGATGCAATCCCTACCGTACCCTTTTCAAAATTCCTCGTTGTTGTATTTGGAGACGGGTTGAGGATTTTTATGAGCATTTTTTGCTAAAATCGCATGCTTAAAACAAAAGGAATCGATATTCTTGATATTTATTACCGAAAGTGTTTTTCATTCTTGGTGGCAACTCAATAAAAGAGGACCCTCTCAAAGGTCTATATTTATTGATCCTCAATTTCAACCCAAGAATCTCGGATAGCGACCAACCGGAACCTTTTGCCTACTGCTCAGACTTTTCCTTCAAAATTTTTCCAAAAGGTTTATTTAAAATTTCATCAATATCATTAGCCTGAAGGACTCTAATATTTTTCGTTTTGAACACTCTCTCACTCAATTCATTCTCCTTTTTAAACGTAGCTTTTAAAATTATATTAATTTTCAGAGCCGTATTTGCCAACTGTTCAAAATTTTACCTATTAAAATTTCCCTTATACCTTCTAAAACGTGATAATGTCTCTATTCACTCCATCTCCACTCACCCAAAATGTCTTTAGACGATTTCTCACTGCCAATTCTATTTCTACAACTTGGTTTCCACCTCTCTGTATCACGTGTCGCATATGAACGTCGCTCATTTCATGCGCTACGCGATAACGTGGGTTAAAATATACGAAACACACCTCACAAAGTGTTTCCATCCCAGCCGTTTCAAAAACAATGAAAGAAATAATAAATGAAGACCTTATATATAAATACAGGTTAGGAAAAGGAGGTTAAATTGATATACATAGTATCTGAAAAAATAAAAATATCAATTTCAATACTCATACAATTACATTCCCCATTCATATATATCAATTACATAATCTCACAAGTCTTATACTAAATAATTTTACATTACAATAAAAACAATAATATGTAAAATCTTCTACAATTTCAACATTATTACATTTAACAATTATATTTGTATAGAATACTAAAATGTTATACTGTTCAATGACATTAAAAGAAGAGAACTGGGGTGTCTTTATCTGAAATACATTGATTGCATCAATATTTTACTCTAGAAATATTATCACTAAATTTTTTTCGTAAAGAAATAATCACTACCACTTATATCGCTGCTATCACTAAAATCGTCAATTATAAAATCTTGAGAGGTTACATTTAACCCTCATCGAACACATTTTTCAAGTGAATTTTTAAATCATAGGAAGCAGATGGTTGTTATAGATGGGAAATCTTCGAACTTAGTGGAGGTTGTCTCTGGCGTTCCACAGGGTAGTGTAATTGGTCCGTTATTATTTCTAATTTATATAAACGATATCAGCTCAGTAGTCAGAAGTAAAATTAGGCTTTTCGCGGACGACACCGTCATTTATAGAGAAATAAGCAATCCGGAAGACCACCAGTATCTCCAAAATGGCCTAGAAGCTATTTCTGCATGGCGTAAGGAATGGCAGTTAGAGATAAACCAAAAGAAAAGCTGCATCATCAACTTCTGGAGAACCAAGAGTATCTCGTTGAATAATAATTATTCGTTGGACGGAGTAGAGATTCCAGTTTCAGACTCGATTAAATACCTCGGAGTCACGATCCATCGTGATCTCTCATGGGACACCCACATTCGCCGATTGATAGGTGCCGCTAACAAAAAGCTTGCCTTTATAGGGAGAATAGTTCGAAATAGCTCCGAAAAAGTGAAAGAATTATGTTATTTATCCTTGGTTCGACCGCAGGTCGAATATGCTTCAGCTGTGTGGGATCCTTACGAAAAGGGACTCACTAACGAGATAGAAAAGGTTCAGCGCAGGGCAGCTAGATTTGTAAAGAGGAATTACGATAGTAAACAAAGCGTAACATCATTAATAGAAAATCTGAAATGGACATCGTTAGAGAAACATAGGCTGCAGGCTAGAATTAAACTACTGGAAAAATTTATGTCGGAGGGACTAGCGAATGAGGTAGTAGGACTTATCAGAAGCCCGACGTATCTCGGAAGGCAGGACAGTGAGGATAAGATTCGCGAGATCGACTGTAGAACGGAGCGATATAGAGGATCGTTTTTCCCTAGGACGATAAGAGACCATAATAGAAAAAGATAACATAGGGAAACTATGGACCCTTGGTGCACTGCACCCCCTGCCATCCACCAAAAAGGTGACTTGCAGGGTATAATGTAGATGTAGATGTGATGATTTTCAGAACTTATGAAATAAGCTCAATTTTAAAAGAATTCTTTCACAACGATTAGGTATTTTGAATGAAAATATGCTTACCAGATGACTTAGAAATTTTCACAGAATTTGCTGATTTCAAATCGATGGTGAAGGTATTCTTTAGAAACGAGTTTGTTTATGAATACTGCTGCAGCAAAATACATGACACGAGGTCCGATGCTGAGAAAATGTCATATCAAGATAAAGACTCGAAGCGTTATGGCGTGATACTTATACTCATTCTTCAAATCACAAGTTGGGAAAGAGTTCACGTTAACCCCCACTCTCCTGCTCACATCCGGTGTATGCACGAACTCAGCATTTTGTAATTATGCAGCTGCTCACGTCCGGTTCGCTGACTCAAGATCGCTAAGCAGTCTCGCTGGGGGGTGGACGTGCGACCTCAGCATTTTTGCAATCTTGCACTTAGAATGTTTCAATCAGATTTGAGACTCAGTAGAGGACAGACGCGTGCCTAAAGTGAGTTTCTCGAAGAAAGACGCATCCAGATATTCTACGCATCAGTTCGCTCTCTAAAGGTAATTTAATTTATATTTAAAATTATTATTATATTATAAATTTAAGCAATTACTGATTTGAAAACAACTACTTTTCAGTTATGGACTTAAAACAACTTGCAATTATACATAAAGTTGGGTTGGCTATTCGGACCTATCATGAACATGGTTGGAAGAGAATGAAATTGGAGGATCTTAAATTTATACCTTTTGTTTATATTGAATTGTATCATCCACGTGGCATCCATCAGATAACGGCCACATTTCCCGAATTACAAGAATTAGAAGATTGGTATCAGAGGGAACGATATCAACCATGTCTGGAACGCTGCAATAAAGGAGAAATTCATTTCGATGGACCACCTCCTTTGAAAAAAGATTGATATTTGTGTTGTGGGTATTTATAACGTGATAATAACTGAATTTTATTGGAAATAAAAACTTGATCATCCAGCTCAATATTTCATTTCATTTTAACGTACTCAAATCCGCCGCCATCCAAAATACCAACTCAGAAAGTTTAATTCGATTCGAATATACCGCGTATTCGGCGTTGTCAAAAGTAAAATTCTAACTCGATTCGAATCCGCCGCCATCCAAGATACCAACAGCAAAATTTTAACTAGATTCAATTTCCCAGCCTTCCAAGATACCAACCTAACATTGCGCATTACGATCGTCTTTTGTTATGACGTCATTACGATCATCTTTTGTTTATCTTTAGCTCACAGTTCCACCGACAGGTGGCGTCACTATCGCTGTGCCAAACTCTCCATTCCTATTCTACTCGCGGATACCGAAACGTTGTTCCATAATACATGGATGACGAATAAGTGAAATGACGAATACCGAATCCGCGAATACCGGAGACCCACTGTACTTTCAATCGAATGTATTTTAACATTCGTTGCTGTGCAATTAATTATGTTACCGGGGATTTCAATGTCCACGTGACGAAGGGAAGTTACAATCGCCATGATTTTTTACGCCCGTGTGTGCACACACATACAACGTGGCGAATAGCGAAAATAATGCTGCGAAAATACTACAGCGCTTCGCCAAAAATGTTAGGAAAATAAAATTCGGATGGCTTGGGCCCACAATGCTCTAATGAAATTGACAAACCATTGCCCTCTGATAGCATTAAAAAAGGAAATGGAGACTACGGTGTACAGATTGGAATTAAAATTTAAAACTCCTAAACCGTAAATTTACCCAGAGAGCACTCACACGTCAATAAGAAACAAGGAAAATTAAAATTATACTTACAAGTTTGCAGGACGAAGATGGCCTACAGGGACCTGTTGTCAAAAATTAGCCTAAAAAGAAGGAAATGAAAACACACACGCACAAGCACTCTGGAATCTCTAGATACGTATTTCGGGAGCTATGCTCCCATCTTCAGTAGCTGAAGTCGTATGAATTGTTTGTGTTTGGTCTTGTGTATTTATGTGTTCCGGGTAAAAGTGATAGCAGTAAATGGTCGAGAAAAACAGATGCGCATTTAGAATCAACTTTTGTTGATATACTATCGATGAATGACGGTTGCTTTGTGGCCTAAATGGACATCTTGTTTTCCTAAGCTTCTCATGGAGGTCGGGAAGATGTAATTTTTCACTTGGATTTTACCTCTTTAGGTGACCTCGACAAATTCTGTTTTAAATATGCTCTGATGGTTAATTTTTTATAAATGTTAATGATTTTCATTTCTGTGATAGCTAAGCTTCTCCCAGAATAATATTCCCGAGCTTATTTTCTACGGTATCCGGAAACTTCAGTCAAAGCCTAGGGAAGCTTTTAAATAATTAACCGTCTTTGCTGAATTTTCTAACTAAAAAGATTTGCACGCGCGAATTTATAATTTTAACCGAATAAACTTTTTAAGCGTCAGATAATACGTAAAAAATTTTATAGTTACGTAAGCACGGTGGAGTTTATATAATCTCCAACCATCGTATAGTGACATGAACTGTTTTGTTATTTACACTCTTTAATTATTACTTAGTGTATTATATACAGTAGACGGACGCCTTTGTTACAAGGTTCTCAGGGAAATTACACACACTCCGACCGCCCCTACCCCCAACTATATCATCCCGTAATCGGTAATTCCTTGGATATTATTAATAAGTATATAATTTCTAGGCGATAGACTACACTAGAAAAGTTCCTTGGTATTCATTTATTTTTTGTCCGACCTGGGCCACCAGCGTTATTTTCTGTCAAACAATGGATGTGAGTGAAAACTTGGAAATTATCAGCTGTGAATTTCCATCTCATGCACAATATGTTAACAAAATAATCCATACAAGGCAATAAATTCCCCCTTGACGATGAATTTTCCTGAGGTGAATTTTCCGTGGCGGTGAATTTTCCGGCGGTAAACTTTCCTAGACTCATTTTCTGCTAAGGAAAACTGATGTTAAATCTCTTCGGAGAATAATTTTAAATGTTTGCCATTTTAATCGAAAGAATCTTAGCGTTGGGGAACGCTCTTTATGTCCCATACACGAAATCGATAATTTTTTCATCAACTCATTTGATTTTTTCATTTAAATAACAATATACCGGAAATGAAAGGAACGTTTCTGTTTATTTTCCAATTTTTAAAATTTGAACTAAAAAAATAAAATTAATAAATACGATAGAACGTGTACGAGGGCTGTTCATTTAATTCGTGCACAGGAGCTACTAAGCTCCAACCACAAGCCGCGTATCAACGTCTTGCTAGTTGTCACAAATCTGAACGTGTGCTAACGTGTCTGAAGAGTTTCTGAATCATCTCCCTTCTCAGTCGAACGCTTTCTGCGATTGAGTGAAGAAGTGTTTTGCGTATAAAAATTCAATGGGCCAGAAGATTATACTTATAAGTAAAAACATGGCAAATTTTCGTGAGATTACACAATATTTTTGTAGATTTCGGTTCATACGAAAAGGTTTACATTGGCACCTTCCGTAACCTTTTCGCTGAAATTAATGACATAATACGATACGAATTGGTATAAAAATGTATATTCTTTTTCCCTTTCCATCGATTTACCAACAGGATTAATGATCGACCATTGTGATGTTAAAACAACAACTCAGAAATAAAAACCTCGGAGAGAAAACAGACAGCAACTGGACCAAATATAGAAAACACTCCTTTGCCGTATATCTTCTACACCGAAACAACCCCCCAGTCGTTCCCACTAACCTGCGTACCTGTACTTGAAATGCGTATTTAAGCTTACCACAGAAAGCATTGTGCTTCGTGCGGGTTTATCGACGGTCCCTGGCAAGGATTAACATCCCGCTAACCTGTAGCGTGCTTGAACCGATAGGTCAATGGCGCCGATTTGGCGTTCCCTAAAACCTTTATGTGTTTGTGTGTGGGTAGAGCAGTCCTTTGGAATAAGGAATGATGTCTCGTGAACCAAAGTGAACGTTTGGGTAATTCCAGTCGATTTTTATGTTTTTATATGTCTTCGGTATGTTTTTTTTTATCGATTGACTTTATAGGTCTTCATATTACCGTTCTTCTCCATACACCGCAGCTCGCTCCTTCGTAGATACTCGACAATAATTTTTTAGTAAACGACATCATATAACTGCAATATTATTATGTAAAAAATCTTATGTGACCACCACATGACTTTCTGCATACCTGTAATATTTTTAAAAATTCCGAATAAGTTAAATGGCAATAAATATTTTAAGGAACTGCGAGAAAATTTTAAAGACTTTACATAGAACAGAAATAAACCCAAACCGTAGCCTTCTGATATTGGATATAGCCCCGAAGCTCCAACAATTAAGAAAATAAAAAGGAGCGTATTTACAATAATCGCTGGTAGGAGATGTGGCTGCGGCAGCTAAAAATGTAGTTTTAAAGATATCTCTTAAACAATGCATTATATTGGAAAATGTTTCGAACAGGCATTATAGAAAATTAACTTTCCTACAACTTTTATTGCCATACATTTTTATATTCATCAAACATTAAAGCAAATGTTAAAACAACGGATGTGACAAGAATAAACACCCACTTTCGGTCGACCGATTTTAACCAAAAACTAATCATTACCTTTTCCAGTAATAGAAATGTCAAATATAAAATTTCGCAGTGATCTGATTAATAGTTTCTGAGTTAGAGCACCCACAAAATCCCGGTCACAGACATACACATACACCCACACACACACACACACACACACACAGACATCATCGAAAAAATAGTCAAAACGTATTCAGGGGACCTTAAAACATGTATACATCACCATATCGTATATGATATAAGAACAAAGAAAATAGTCTTATGATGCAGTCATTAGGGACCGCCCATATATAACGTCACGCACCGAGGGGGGAGGGAGGGGGTTCGACTTGTGTGACGATGTGACAATGGGGAGTAGGGGGGTTTTGAAAAATATATACGCGTATGCCTTCGTCCCGTATTAAACGCTAAAAAAATAAAAGTAATAATTTAATGTAGATCACTGGATGCCAATAAATGTGCATTTTTTATCATAATTATTGGTTAATCTTATTGCTTAATTATTATTATTATTATTATTATTTCAATATACAATGCAAGTGGGCGCCTGGCCCGGTGGCAAGGTTACAAAATTAACATATAAAAAAACATATTTAAAACATATAAAAACATATTCAGAAGATTCAGTTTACAATTTTTCACATACCACATACAATATTCTATTCATATATTTTTCCTGTTAGGAGCTTCGAGTTCGAGCTCCTTCGTTAATTAATTCATCTTACAATATTATTTAACAATAAATTAACTAAAAGTAATGAAAATCGTTCCCAGTGATATTTTTTTCTCTTGATTTAAAGGTTTTAACATTTCTAGGGAAGGGTACACAAATGGAAACATCACATATCACTCAAAAGCTCGTCTTTAGAATTACCCATAATTATTATGCATTTTAAATGGTATTTAACTTCGCTGTAAAGAGACCTACGCGGGAAGGGAATGGCTTGAAGACCTCTGCAGGTAATGCGTTCCAATGCTCAATCCCTCTATTAAGAAACGAGAATTTTCCCCAGTTTGTTTTTTGTGGAGGAGGCTCCATCTTGTGCTCATGATCCCAGCGTCCATGATAAGAAGGTTTTTTAATCCTATCACAAATATCTGCCCAAGCTGGCTTTTCCGTATACGCATTAAAAAGTCCCCCTAGCCTTGCTATGCTTCTTCTATGTTCTAGCGATTCCCACTCTAGTTTTTTTAACATTTCTGTTACGCTCTCGGTTCTTCTAAAATCTCCTAAGACATAGCGCGCTGCAGTTCTCTGCACCATCTCAAGCTGCTTTATCTGACCCACTGAGTGAGGATCCCACACTATTGCAGCATATTCCAGAATAGGCCTAACTAACGATTTATAAGCCATTTCCTTTGTGGCGGCACTACTCTTTCCTAAGACCCTAATTATAAAATGCAGTGCTCCGTCAAAGGCCTTGGAAAAATCTATGAGAATTGCATCTATCTGTTTCCCCTTATCTAGCGTCTCTGCAATATCCTGTACTAGTGCGGTCGTCTGGCTGTCACACGAGTATTCTCTACGAAAACCGTGCTGTGCTTTACTTAGCCAGTTCTTCTATATATTATATTTGGCAATTAAAATTAAGCATATTATTTTCGTGAGCTATTTGCAACAATCATTTTAAAACAATACAAAATTGGAGAAATTTTCATTTAAAAAGAATAATAGTAACTTTTTTGAGGAGACTCCTTCCTTAGTGAAGTGTGTCGAAGGCCATAACACATCAAACAATCACTTGCTTTAAACTCTCATATGAGACCGTTTCATTGTGTTCAGCACTAGGTCCTTCCTTGAGAAAAATCTTCGGCACTTGTCCCGTCGGATAATTCCATTCCTTCCTTCATAATTCGCACATTTTACAGAGGAACCAAAAAGCTGACACCTCCTTTAGAAAAATCTCAGTGCAAACCTCTCGTCTATTCATTTAAGAGTCATAAACTATCCTTGTTGAGGATTTGCAAACGAATTTGTGTTTGTGTTTACTTACAAGGAAGCCTCTTTCTTCACAGGTTGGGGGGTCGAGGGTAAGTTTTTTTTATTATTTTCTACGTATCACATCTTCGGGGTATTTTTTTGAGGCTTCAAAACTGCTTTTTAGGGCAAGGCTGAAGAACCCAAAAACCAGCTTTGTTAAGCGTTATATTTTTAGCTGCCCCTTTGTACGAAGTTTACATAATTTTCCCATGGTTATAGTCTTAGTTAGTTGCATTCTTAACCCCTCAACGTCGTCCTGCGTACTCAGGACGAAAACATCATATGCAGTCGTCCTGCGTACTGAGTACGCCGCGGAGATCGCTAGATTTCTTTATTTTTTGACGCTATACATTTTCTTAATTCTGAAAGAACGTGATATATTTCAAAACAGTAACCTTGGGCCTTCCTATTGTGCTTAATTTTGCAATTGTTACTGTATTTCTTTTTACTTTTATTATACGTTCAATTTTATGTTTGAATTTTCGCGTAATTACGCGAATTGTGGCTTCTGAAACCTTGATTCAATGCTGAGACGAACCGAACCTCTGTACTAAATCTGCTGTATAGTGGAAGGGGATATAGGCACTTTTTATCTGCGCTGTGACGTCTCTTACTCTTGAGATGAATTTTTCTTTCTTAAGCCGCGTCCACACTTGGCGAAAGAACACGAACGACCACGAACGAACAACGATTCGCCGTCTGTCGGTACATCAAAGGGAAATGTTCGTTCGTGTCCATGTGGACGTGTATTTGCCCAAGGGTAGAAAGCCTTCTCATTTGATGAGACACCAAAAGCCCTCAATACAAATTGGGCAAGAAGAAGTTTGAAGCTTGGATGCCATTTGTATTAGTTTCTCCAAATCGGATGTCTCAGATTCTATTGGGATCAAATAGATAATTTTGAAACAGGCAGAGGTGATTATTTTAAATATAGGATATCCCTGGCAGTTTTACAGGTGCGTTCGTATTATATATTTACCATTTATCTCATATAGCATTATTTGTAAGTAATTAATTTAATTAAAGTCTATTTTCTCCACATTTCGGAATATCAGAGTTAAAAATTGATTGAATGAATGAATTAATTATTTTAAATGTGATTTTGTTAAATTTCCATGGACTTCCTGGATGTTCTGTATATGGCGCGCTGCACCTAGTAACAACGAGCGTATTTTCTAGTGCTTCAAAATCTTATATACGTCTGACGATAAAGTAACGAGACTGATTTTTTTATGTGACGCACAGCAACACTTCGCTGAGAGTAACCCATATAAAGTCCGTTGAAGATATTCAGAACAATACGACGGCGGTGCTGAATTATAGACATTTTCAGCCATGGCAGAGACTTTTGGATGTTTTCATCAAGTACCAATGAGATTAATTTGAAAGTGATCAAAGGCGCTGACTGTTAGTCATTAATTTAAAAAATTTATTATTTTTATTTTAATCTCGTTACTTTATTGTCAGACCTCGTACTTCAAATAAGAACAAGCTATCCTACAATTCCTGATTGCTAGCCTACTTTCCAGAATGGAAATAGGCTTATAGTTCCGTCGTCTGTCTATCCCCCTATTAACTTTTGAACCAATAGGCCGATTTTCATGACACTTGGTGGAAATCTCTTACTAATTGGGCTGAGCTCCTGAGGATATATTTTGTGGCGAAGATTGAAAGTCCCCGGTTCGATTCCAGGAACCGTCCTTCCCATTTGATTTAAATGGGAAATCTGAAATCCATCGTGTGGCGTAAGTTTCTTCTGCACATTAAAACATCTTGGAATTGTAATATCGGAGCGGGATTTGTACTATTCTCTGAAGAAAGAAATTCTAATTCGGTTATCGTTGAATTTTACTTAGAGATCGTATTTCTTCGAATTTTATCTAAATCCTTTATGAGTCCCCTCTGATACGGATCCCAAACAGCTGCTGCGTATTCCATTTGAGGTCTAACCAAGGATAAATAACAGGATTCTCTCACCTTTTCCGTGCTTTTCCTGACTATTCTACGCACAAAAGCCAACTTCTTATTTGCCGCTCCTATCACTCGTCTTATGTGGGTGTCCCAAGACAGGTCACGATTCAAGGTTACCCCGAGGTATTTCACGGATTCCGGAACAGGAATGCTCTCACCATCTATCGAGTAGGTAAACACGGACGATGGGCTTCTAGATTTCCAAAAGTTTAGAACGTTACTCTTTGCTCTTTTTCTGTAATGAGGGAGCCGCCATTTTCGTACGAAAAATCGCCGCAATGCGGCCCGGGGTTCGCATGCGGCATGAGATGCAGTCAGATCCCGATTTAGCGCCACCGTTTGTTCATCGCTGACATTGAAGCTAAAGCGGGGGTGCTTTCTCTATGTAATCTTAAGATGGAATTTCTGTTCACAACGATTCATGGGGGTATACGAGGGTGGCGCTATATAGGGGGGCCCTAAATCGGGGTCTGACTGTACCTCGTTTAGAAACTGATAGACGCAACAACGGCGATAAATACTGCATATCGTAGGCTTTCAATCACACGAAGCTTCTTGAGTCGGCTTGTTCATTACGAGGAAGGCAACGGGAAGTCAGTCGACTTTGCGTTTCCGACACTTAACAGTGTTAAACTTAGTCGGCTGTATTGAGAGACATGTTTAATTTAAGAAATGACGTCTTGTGCCTGGAAGTGACTTAATAATAAAAAATAGCTCAAATTGCCGTGAAACGGCCGGGAGAAGACTGACGCGTGTTACGGATAAAACGTCAGCCTTCCTCAGGGGGATCTATTGTTCATTCTAAATTTTGATCGTCCATAGTATAAAGTGGTCTATGAAGAAGAAGAGGACTGAGGTTATGAATCTGTTCGGGAAGGAAGTTGAATTGGCATTTTTAAAGGAAGTAGCCCAAAACATCCCACTTTTGGAAAATTGTAGCCAGAAACATCCCACTTTTCATAGCCCAAAACATCACACATTTATACAGGTATACTGCGAAGGTCCCTCATTGGTTAAAAACATCCCAAAACATCCCACTTTTTAAGTGTTGGGTGAGAGGGGGAGGAATTGAGGGTTAAGAGATAGCCCCCCCCCCCCCCCCCCATGTGCAGGGGCGGCCCGAGGAATTTTGGAGCCCCGGGCGAGATAGCACTCCACCGCCCCCCTCCGTCAATGTTTGTTGGGATATTTACAAAGCACGTTTAATTTATTGATCGCTCTGTAAAAATTATTATTAATGAAAAATTAAAAGGAATGCCATGAAGATTCTAACCTGTTCCTCGATATAAATTGATATCCAATATTTATTCACTTGCAAGTAATGCATAGATAAATGATCGGGATAGCGTCCCCAAAACTTTGGCGCGCGCCTGTAGCTTCGGCCGACACTATCCCCGTGGAGCGACTTTAGTTTGTGTGATAGGCTCTCTGACAATACGAAATTTATTCGCTTCAATTTTTTCTCTCAGTATTCATGTATGTTCATTTAACAGTGCAGCGAGATCATTTTGGGCTTAATTCACTACTTTTGAACATTTTAGTTATTGTTACCCCAAGAAAGACATGGATACATATCTAGTAACAAGGGTGGTGAGTGTTTGGGGTTTGATAATTATAAATACCAAAACATTCACATGACACCCCCTTCAAGCAAAAGTTCAATAAATAAATTAATAAATACATAATAACAGAGTTTTAAATAGAGCGGGTAAAAATTATAAGACCAACCTATCGCTTCATTATCTTTTCATCGTTTGCTCGAATGCTTCGATTTGTTGCATAACTTCTCTTGCTTGCGTTTTTAATCGATAGTCCAATTTTTGGAGTTTTATACCTTTTCGAGGAGGAATCCTCTGGGCTTTACTGAGCACGGATAATGGCGAACAAACAGTTTTTGTCAATTCCACATCCTTATAAATGCAGAATTAGACTGATTTTCTGTGTTAAATGGACAATCGTCAATTATTTGGGGAGTACACCATAGCTTTGCTAGGTTTTTTATTGTGAACGTGAGAGAAATAGATCTTCAACGTGCATCAGCAGACACTGAAAGGATTTGAGGCTCCTTATATAATCTAAGAAAACAGAACGGGAAGTTGTTACGTAATATAACGAAAATTCATTAATTTATGATTTTTTAATCAAATCTGCCATTATTTTCTACATTCTAATTTTCTTTCTCAGTGAAAAGCATCGATCGACTATTCTCATCCAGAACTTGAAACTGCTCCTTTTTCAGGGGAACCGGGCAAAATTTTCCCAAAACGCAAGGTAGGACAAAATGTCCCCACGCACCAGAATAAGTATTGCTTATTCCCTCTCCTATGTTGATATACTGTTCAAAATCAGCCAGATGCATAATTATAACGCCTTTAACATTTTTAGGTATTCATTTTTTTTCTGAAAAAGTTAACGGGTAACATTATCCTCCATATAGACGTTTTAACATATAACGAGTTTTAAACAAACATCCCAACAAGGTTGAAAGCTTACGCTGGAAACTAAACGGGCTTAAAAACTGTCCTCCTCCCTCTGCCTCCGTACTTCTGCCTAATTCTCACCAATAGTTTCACTTTTGTTCGTCAAAACTCCGATCACACTGAGCTAATCACTACTCTTCTAATAATCGCACACAATATTTGAAATCTTCAAGGAAAAAGATCACATTTAAATCCATCAAAACTAGAAATAGACATTCTAGTTGCTACTGCTTCATTGTATCCAATTATTTAGGCATTCTTTAGAAAAATTAAACAAAAAACGCCTTATGGTTCCGTCGTGTCCGTCCGTCTGTCCGTCCGCATGTTTCATCTGCGAAACTACTGGGAGGATGTTCATAAAATTTGGTTTATAGGACATAGGGGGGAAAGAAGCTACGAAGATGATATAAATAGTTAACGTGCTCTAATCGGGAGTGCCACTTTACTAGTGACAATAAATGAACTTTTCTTTATATCTCGTACAATATCACTTGTAACAAAAAAGTCGAATTCTTGAGTTGGTTGCAGAAGCTGAAATTAGCACCCAATAAATGATTTCATAAATGAGGAAGAAGGATACTGAATAAACCACAGATTGGACATACCTTAGGGAACTGGGAATGCAACCTATGTAACACAACGACACAACTGAAGGATTTATGAAGATATACTTTTTTGAGGGCGTAAAAATAACGAAATAAGTACCTACTTCAATTAGCCTACTATTGGTCTAGAAAAACACACTACGTAGCGGAAATAATGTTTGACATGCGTAAATGTAAATATTTTTTTAACAACGAACAAATTCTTGGAAGACCTGGAGTAATAGTGGAAATAGATGAGACAGTCATTACAACGAGGAAATACGATAGAGGACGTGTTGTCATCGATCAACATTGGGTTTTCGGAATGATAGAGAGAGGAACGCAGAAATGTGTCCTCAAAACAGTCCAAAAAAGAAACTCAGATATTTTACTACCATTAAATGAAAAGTGCGTTCTTCCCGGAACTATAATAATATCGGATTGCTGGAAAGCGTACGAAGGGATAAATTCACTTCCATCCGGATACAAACTCTGGAAAGTGAATCATAGCGAAAATGTTGTGGCCCAACAAAATAAAGCGATACGCAAACTATTGAAAGCACATGGCAGTATTTTAAGATGCGTCATAAGAGAGAATTTGGAACAAAGAGAAATCACCTAAACAGCTACATAGAAGAATTTATTTGGCGAATGAAATTTTCGGGAACCGATTGTCTATGCCATTTAGTTTCGCAAATAACTGATGTGAGTTATATCCTTTGCCCTAAAGGTTGTCTTAATGGAAAATTATTGAAAAATAAACATTAAAAAACATTTTTTGTTTTATTTAAAATAAACATATCGTAAGAATGGGGGGGGGTAAAATATACTAAAAACGAAACATAAATAAACATTTTATTTTGCAATGAGGGCTCCGCCCCCTAACCCCCGCTTTCTTAAGGATGTTGGTTAATATTAAATCTAATCAAATATACTATAGCCGAAAAACACAAATATATATACGTTTTATTTTACATAGAAACGCTAGGGAGGGGGGTACCCAACTGCAAAAGTGCCGCAAATATGTATGTTTAAGATAATCCCTATTTACTTTTACTAATTAAGTTTATCCAAAACGTTATATTTAACTGTTATCACGCCATAATATTTTCTTGAATGTTGCCAGATACGGATTTAACCACGGCTAGAAATGATACGCTACGTGGGATTTCCTAAATGCTTTGGTGAACCAAAATACCTTTTTTTCTGAAGGATTTTCTAAAAACTTGGAGTGCGTTTTATATCCCGAAAAATACGGCAAATATGACTCTAAAATATTTTTTCCCATCAATTTTCTGACCAATTCTGTAATAATTTTGCGCACATAGTGTTAGAATTTGAAAAGATTATGCGCTACTTTGTCAATAAATCATAGCCAAGCTACGCAGAATTTATCTATTTGGCATGTAAGCGACAAAACAACTAAAGATCTTATATTGTCCCGGTTATGTACCGGTTTTTCTTCCCCAGAACACGTTGTGTCCCGGTTTTACTTCCTCAGAATCTGGTCACCGTACGTATACACAGCGTTTGCAAGTGAAAAGAACTTGATAATTTACGACAAAGGAATGACCGTGGACATAAAGAATATATTACTACTATTCGAGTGAGGTAAGTTTTTAACTGTCGCTTGTTTTATTACGTACTAGCAGATGTACCCGGCTTCGCTCAGGATATTAAAGCGGGACAGTATTTATTTTGTTGAAGGTTAAAATAACATAACTGGAAAATAAGTCCGAGAACGAAATAAAACACAGATACCGGAGGTTGTCTGGAAATAATCTAAAATAGTAATATATCATCATACTAATACATCATAATACTTCCTTGTGAACAATATTTGATGTGTTTCCTCCAGGTGCTAGGATGGTTAAAATGGGCTCAAATCTAAAATAAAAATCTAACCCGTATTCATTCCTCAACTTTGGCACAAAGCACTCAAAATGACTGGTGCACTCTGGGGGTTACCACTTTCTAAAAAAATCAAACATTTTCTGCCTGCAATACACACGGGTGAACCATACAATCAAATTTATCTGCAATTAATTAAGTTGCAACCTAGTACGTTTGACGTTACTACAACAATAATTTCGATGCTTCATAAAAAGCGCAAAGCGAATAACGTAATTCTTTCGTCTATTTGAAGGTTTAATAGACGCTAATTTAGTCGGAGGCAACAATGCGGGACGTCTTGGCAACGTCCGGAAAGAGTACGAAAAAGCGATAAAATTTCGAAAATAAATGCGTATTTCTGACAAATTCCTCGGCATAACATCTAAACATTGCAAGAATAAGATATTTTATAGTTTTAGCCGTTGAATAAAGCAAAAATGGAGAAAACTGGTCGATATTTACGTATTTTGATGAATGAAAGAAAAACTCTTGCACCTTGAAAAATCGAAAATCCCGTGTAAACTTATGGAAAATATAATTGTCTCCCGGAGTCGAATCCAGGGCTTTTTCTCAAATGTTTGATTTTTCTAGGGACCTACTTATGGGGGTTTAACGATTGTGAAAATTTAAGCTCGTTAGGCTTAGTAGATCCGAAGATATTAAGCGAGAAGTATTTTAAGGATAGGGCAGACTCCCAGCCAGCCAGCCAGACAGGTTGTTTTATACAGGGTGTCCGGCGATTTTTTAAAGATATAACTTCGGGATCTTATTTCTTAAGTAATTTTGAGTAAAAAATGTCAAATGAACATGGGTCCGATTCTCAATTGTTAAAGAGCTACGGGCAATTGAAATTATCTCGTACTTTGATTTGTACAACTTAATGACTGAAAAAAAGCAGTTTAAATAATTATTCGTATACAATGCTAATTGTTGAAAAATGTATTATTTAAATAACCATTCGTTTACATTGATACTTAATCCATTGTTACAACAATTTTTCAAAATGGCCGCCTTCAGCATGGGTGCACAATCTGACCCGTTTGAGTACGGAACGTAAAACAGCACAAAGAACTGCAGCGTTATTAACGCGCCTCGCAGCATCAAAAATTCGCTGAATAAGTTCTTCCCTCGTACTCACTTTGGCTTCAAACGCAATGTTTTTCATTTGCCCCCACACATGGAAATCAATGTAAAAGAATGATTAATTAAATAATACATTTTTCAACAATTAACAATGTATACGAAAAATTACTTAAACAATGCATTTTCAGCCATTAAGTTGTACAAATCGAAGTACGAGCTAATTTCAATTGCCCGTAGCTCTGTAACAAATGAGAATCGGACCCATGTTCATATGACATATTTTACTCAAAATCACTTAAGGAATAAGATCCCGAAGTTATGACATAAAGTCGTCGGACACCCTGTATAGATAGAGAAGAGATAACAGATTAGGTAATAAATCGGTGAATCAATGTTTCTTTGGCATACCAGTTCCTAGACGTTATTCTAAGCCATTAATATTTATCTTTTTGACATGATTGCATTAATCGAAAAGATCGCCTCTGCTTCGCATGTATGCACGCATGATGTGTGCATCTTTCCTCTCTTGTTTCCATTCAAGTCTGGTCTTCCTCTCAATTAATGATACCATCGTTAACTTCCTCGTTTCTTTCGTTCCGAACGCTCGCGCCGGGTGAAAACGCGATCGATTAACCGAAGCGTTACTATGTTTTTATGAAATAATTTCATATCAGTATTGTAATAAAAAAGAAGGAAGTTTGAACTTTGCAACAGTTTAATCAGCTCATTTCCGGCCGCTATTTCGCATGTCTAGTTCTCGCTTCATATAATTGTCGTGATAAAAAACCCAAATTTCACTACAGTAAAAACATGTTACTATAAATTGAAAAAAATCTGGTGTGGCCAATACATGATTTCTCTACAACTGTAATATTTATAAAAATTCCAAATAGGTTAAATGACAATAAATATTTTATGAAACTGCGAGAAAAATTTAAGATATTACAGAGAACGGAAATAAACTCAAACCGTAGCCTTCTGATACTGGATATAGCCCCAAAGCTCCAGCAATTAAGAAAATAAAAAGGAGCGTAAAGCGCTTACTCCAGTAAGTAGTGTGCTAGCAGCTAAAAAATCAGTTTTAAAAATATCTCTTAAAAATGCATTATATGGGAAAATGTTTTAAACAAAGATTGTAGAAAATTAAATTTCCTACAACTTTTATTCCAGTATGTTTTTACATATATCGAATATTAAAGCAAATGTTTTTAAAATAACGGATAAGTGACAAGAGTAAACACCCACTTTTGATCGACCGATTTTTACCAAAAATTGCGTTGACCTGATTAATAGTTTTTGAGTTAGAGCACCCACAAAATTGCGGTCACAGATACACCCACAGACATCGATAAAATAATAAAACGTGTTCAGGGGACCTTAAAAGATATATTTCCGTTGAAATCTCAAACTCGATTTTTTCATGAAAACACTCTCTATATTTTGTATATGGAGAAAGTAATAAAGCATGCGAGTTTATTTTTAATTCATCCCTATTTAGTTAACATATACCCACCCGCCCACATATATCCCACCAGTTGAGAAACACTCGATAGAGTACATTATGATATAACTGGAGAAAATTTAAATTCATGTCCCGTCATTTTATATGATACCAGTTCAGGAAATATTTAATTTACTCATACTTATAAAAAAAACATTCTGTAAACAAAATTTAAAAGAAAAAATAATTTGACGTCAAGCAACGATCACTTTTACTTTCTCCATACATAGTATAGGGGAAAGTTTTTTTTGCATGAAAAAAATCGATTTCGAGATTTCAACGGAAATCACGTTTTGGGGACCCCTAAACACGTTTTGACCATTTTCTCGATGTCTGTGTGTGTGACAGTTTTTTGTGGGTGCTCTAGCTCAAAAACTATTAATCAGGTCAACGCAAATTTTTATATTTAACATTTTTATGACAGCTTCAAGAACTTATTAGATTTTGGTAAAAATCGGTCAAACGGAAGTGGGTGTTTACACTTGTCACTTATCCGTTATTTTGAAACATTTGCTTTAATATTTGATATATGTAAAAACGTACTGGAATTAAAGTTGTAGGAAATATAATTTTCTATAACCTTTGTTCGAATTTTTTCCCATATAATGCATTGTTTAAGAGATATCTTAAAAACTAAATTATTTAGCTGCCGCCACCACGCCACCTACCGACGATTATTGTTAACAATTAACGCTTAGTTACATCTTAGTAACGCTCCTTTTTATTTTCTTAATTGTTGAAGCTTTGGGCTATCTCCGATATCAGAAGGCTATGGTTTGAGTTTATTTGTTCTTTTTCAATTCTGAAATTTTCTCGCAGTTCCTTAAAATATTTATCATATAACTTATTTGGAAATTTTAGAAATAATACAGGTAGGTATGGAGAAAGTCATGTGGTGGGCACATCAGATTTTTCGAAAAGCTATTACTAAATCAAGGGTGCGTTTTACAATCGATGGTGTCTTAGAATCGAGGAAATATGGTTCTTATTCTGGTGCATGGCGACATTTTGTCCTACACCGCGTTTTCCAGACTTGATTTTTGTGAAAACTATGTGTATGAAATAAATTGCGAATATTCTTTCGTTAGAGCCGGAATAATGTTTACATCGTAAAATTCTTGCTCGGCATATCAGCGCTAACCAAATACGCCAACAATAATATGAAAGACGTTAAATTTTTTGCCGGGTTATTGTACTATCCGCTTTATTGATTTTCGCTTATGTTAATATTTTAGATAGCTTTAAAGCCTTAATGTTTTAATGATCTATACAGTAATTAAATGCTGATGAAATTGAAGGCTTTTAGATGTAGTACCTATATCATTTCAGTTGCTACTAAATCAAAAAAGTCGTAAAAGTTTTCATTAAATTAATGAAAAATCTCAGCAATGAAATAAAAAAACGTTTTTCAGGCTTAAAAAGTTTATATTTGTTGTTAATTTAACAGCTGTGGGCCGGAAAATTTAATCTCGGACTTAATAACTGTACCACGTTCAAGTTTCGAGTTCGCAACTAAATCTCAACCATAATTTTTTAAATTTCGCCTTGATTATTCGCCATACTAATTCACTATGCACTAAGGTTTTCTCGTTTAATTCATTTTTGGCTAAATAAGAAAAAACAAAGTATTTATATAATACCATTTAATTTTAAACCGCAGAGTAAATTGAACTGGTAAATACTAGAATGCGAGTCTTAAATAAAAACTCGAAATAGCTATTCTTCAAATATGAACTGCTTGAAAGATTCATATTGCATTTTCTCTTTCAGATATAGAATTACTGCGATGCCAAAATTATTTTACCGATATTCGTGACGAATATTACACGAAGACATAGCTGGCAGCTTCTTTAGTAACAAATGTCAGCGTTAGATGACGTGAGTGATAGAGTGCGCGGGGATATTTCGGAGATGAAAAAACATCGATATTTATTTTAAGTATTTATATGTTTAAAAGCAATATGTACTAATATAAATAAATAAAAATTTAAATTAGTTTCTATTTTTACTTATATGTTGGTGTTGCTGCGTTCCTTTTATTTAAGATTGGGAGTATTATCGAAATCCAGTCGACATCAAGCCTCCCTTCGAGCCACACTTCGTCCCTGCGGCCGAAGTACATATGGTGAGGTGTGTGGCACGTAGTGTTGGGTGTCTGGGTGGAAACGTCAGGCCTTGGTGGGTAAATTGTGTTTACCCACATTGAACCTCGATCGTGTTATTGGGGTGAAAGTTATTAGTGGTGTGTATGGTTTTTCGTGTGTGTGTTTTGAGTGACTTTCAGTGTTGGTGAATTGTGTTGGACAGGTACATATAAAACGCTCGTCACCATTCCAAGATGGCCGGAATTTGAAGGTCTCATTTGTTCCTGATGTTGTCATTATGAGATTGGAGTCCTTTGTGGCGGAAAAGCAGAGTGAGAGGTAAAGATTAATTTCCTTAGAATTATATTTCATCAAATAACACGTACTTAATATCCAAACTCTACTATTTAAGAGGTATCGCAGTAGTTGATGCAGTGTGTGACAGTCTCGCTGTTTGAGTATATTATTGTTTGAAATTCTCCAGAACCTTTTTTATATTGATACATTTCTTAGGATTTGCAAGTAATAGTTTATGGTATTCATAATTTCGTTAGTTACTTTTTCATTCTGCGCGTATTCTGTATTGTTCCGTCAATAAACATTTGATCAATCGTGTGTACGTTATTAAAATTAGAAAAAAGTATATTTTAAGTTTATATTATTAGTTAGTAACATGTGGCTGTTTGGCATTATATATGTTTTTTATTGCTCTTGGTAGATGAAGGTGTATGGAGGTAATGCCGCTCCGTGAACTTAAATTTTTTAGGAATAATGCTCAAGTGTAATGTTGCGGATATAATGAAAGTGTGCTTGTAATCACTATTTACGTAAGTGTCCGTGTTATTGTGAAATGATCTTTGATGGAAAAAACAAATGTTTGAAATAATAGGCTCGGTATCTTAATTACAAACTGAGTCAATTAATGTATCTTACGTAAACGTTAGTTGTGTTGTTATAGCTGTTACCATAGTGATTTTATTCTGGCATTTTGTGGTAATTTATATCGTATAATGGTAGCGAAAATAATTGCATCATTACGGGCATTCGTGAAAATAATTTTAATGTCTATAAACTTAAATGATGCAGAGTTACAGGTGTTTGTACCTTGTTTTTTTCACGATTTACAGAAATCTGTAATGTGTAGAGTGAGACATCGCTTGATGAGGAAGCTCCGTGAAAACCATGAACAATAACTTCTAAAACAACTGTCTTTGGTTCGAAGGCGACATATTTTTCAAAATTTTGTAATATTATATTCCGTTACGTAAACTTGGCCTCTGATTTGTTCGTTATTAAAATTATAAAACATCTTAATTTATCCTATTAGTTTCAGCGAAATATAGCAATTTATTTGTTTTTATAATCGCATGTAGTAGTTATATTCTACTATAACCTTAACGTCGCTGAATCTACAAAAGATACTTGTGGAATAATCTTTGTGCGAGACTGCTGATATCATGATTGTGTGCTTGTAATCACCCGTTACCATCGCGTCCTTGTCATTATTTATCCAATTTTACGAAAATAATAAAAGATCTTCAATGGGAAAAGAAAATTTTTATTTGAAGTGTTTCAGATAATTTCATAATTCCTAATCCTATATTTTCCTTTGGGTATTAAAATGACGTAATTTTTCATTAAGCGTTGTTGAAACTGTTACCATAGTGTTGTTTAGTATAGCATTTTGTGAAAGATAGTCGATATTACATTAAATAATTGAAATAATATTGAAATCTGTAACAAATTGAGTTCTTAAATCATGAAACTCTGATGAAGTTGATGTGGAGGTATGATTTTGTATGTTTCAGCATTTGAGAGTAACGGAAACCATGACGATGGATAATTCTGACGATATTTTTTCATTCCAACTTAAATCTTTGCTATTACTTAGAAGGCATATGGTTAGCTTGTCAATTTGTGTGTATAAAATAGTGAATGAAACTAATAACGTAAATAGAGCAAACTATCTAAAAAATAAAGCGTCCCGTCTAATTATTAACCCTATATTTTCCATAATCAGTTAGATCGTCCGTATTCATTGCCCGTGTAATATAATTGGTGTCGTGATACAAAAAAGCGGCTTGAAAATATCGCCACCTAGGCTGCGTTCAAGTCTGTCTGGCTTCGCCGCAGACCCCGTGATCGAACTAGTGGGAAATCGTTGTGATATATGTGACTGACTGGTTGTTACTTATTCTTTATAGTGAAACTTATTGGTATTCTATACTACTCTGAAACCGTATTGTGAATGAAATACGTAATCTTCTCGTTCCGCAATAGTGATGGTTTTCGTTTAACGATTTTCGATTGACACAACTTATGATTTGGTTCAGCTCGTGTAGATAAGTAGTTGATGAATATATTGCCCGAAAATTCGCATAACTGCAGTTCGTATTATAGAAAAAAAAATTCAATTAGATTATCGAATAACTAAATTTATTAGTAATTTGTGTCACTTGTTCCATCTTCGGTAATTAGACTTGCTGATATTTTAATTTAAAATTTTCAGGGAATGCATGACATGTTCATCCAATCCCAGCATTCTGGCACAAGCAGTAGTGGGGTGGTGTTGCAACACAGCCATAAGAAACGCAAGTTAGAGCACCAACAACAGGAGTACTCAGACTCTAGTAATATTTATACATTGAATCCTGCAAACATTAGTGTGAGTCAGACTGCTATACACCGAACCAATAGGAATAATGTGCAGCACAAGAGCCCTAGTGGGGGTATGCCTCAGAATTTCATACGGGCTTCCACCATAAAACTTTTAGACACATATCAGAGGTGTGGACAGAAGGTAAGTCAAACTATTTTGGTTCTGTTTCCTGAGGTTTGTTGTTGCCTAGTCTAAAATATTTTAAAAGTTATAAGAATTTTATTTAGTCTTATGAAAGTATTCCATCCAAACTGCTTGATTTTTCTTTATTATGTACAATTAATTTTTAGGGACTACACAAAACAAATTGGCAAATGCACTCTCCTTTGTGGTATAGGTCTCTTTTATGCTAAATAAATATCCTTATTTACTCATTGAAAAATAATGAAAACCAAAGCAATGCTTGTTTTTTTCAGCTTTACGACTTAACTCCCATTGTTGTAGACGTATAAGCAATCATTAATTCTATAGCAGTGCTGAGATCAATGGAAATTTGTTTTCTATAATTTTTGAGGTACGTAGATATGTTCACTTTATAGTCAAACTCATTTGAGCGAAGAGATATTTCAATCACTAACATCTAACAAGTATTGGGGTTCTTTTTCAAAACATTATTAGGCTCACAGTAATTATGAGAAAATAATTTCATGGAAGTGGTATTTGAACTGAACATGTTACAGTAATCTCCTCACTGATATTTAATTAATCGATTTTTTGGCAGGTGCATTGCAATTTTTCAAGTATTAGTTTTGAGTTTGGAAGTATGAGGTTAACTTTTTGTAAATTCCGTATTTGTATAAATGTAGGCATACATATAAATTTTAATTGAAAACTGGATAAAACCCTTGATGATATTCCTTGCCATATGGTGTTAAATACCTAGTAATGGAGCTATTGTATCTCTAGATTCAGTTAAATGTTGACTGTTTTGGTTTTTGATGAAGTTGTAAATATTAAAACTGATGCACAGTTGTATATTTGGTTAAATTTTGTATGATGATAAGAAATGCAAAATAGATGCCGCTTTGAAAATTTTCAGCATATATGCTGGCGAATTCCTTTGCATTCCTTTTACCATTAATTGTCATTTTTGTTTTGGTGTATCATTTTTGGTGAATTATAATTTATTTAATTAACGTAACTGTGAAAGAATGGCTCCACTACTAATTTTTTTATTTATTAGTAATCAAAATAAATATATTTCATGAAATTTGACTTTTGAGAAGGAGAGAAATATATTTAGTTGGTTTAGCTTCTCTTTTGAGCTGCTTGTAAATACATATTAATAATTTTGAGTGCTCATGCTCACCTGAAATTCCTAGGTTATCCTTCTGATTTTAATATTTATAATCCACCAGTCTTCTTATAAATGCATGCCAACTAAAATATTTTGTTGAGTTAATGTCAGATTGGGACTTAATCTAGTGGGAGATCATCATTGTGGTCTATTTATGGAGTATGATTAAATTTTGGTAATGGATCTATTACTGTTTCTTGATGTTGTGATTGAAATGAGAAAATATCCTAGGGGATAAAATGAAAATAACAGTCTTTCATTCATTTTGCTTGCATTATTGCCCCAGATGAAGGTGTAACTTTTCAAAAACAAAAGTTACATCTCTTCAGCATTACTGAAATGATTGCTCCTTTTAAGCAACTGTGTTGGTTTCTACCCATACAGTTATATAATCCAACATGTTAGAAAAATGTTAAGTAAACCATTTTTCATGTATATCAACTATAAAGTGGTCAGTATAAATGTCATATGCTGAGTTCGATAATTTTTTTAGTTCTTCTCCCTTTAGTTTATCCAGCTGTTTGATCTATTTATATTTCTCTACTCTATAGTGGTAATTGTTCTCTCTTCTTTGATTATAGCGAAAAAAGGATAGTTTAAATTAGTAATGTAGTTTTGAAATTGAGAACAGAATTGAATGATTAATGGGATACCAACTTTCATATTTGTTGTTCTGTTAAAGATAATTATTTGGAGGGTTCAAATTAAAATGACAATTGATTCATTGATTTATATAGTTACAGATAAAAAAAATGTGTTAAAGAAGTGAGCATCTGCATTTGCTCAACATATAAGGGAAACATGTCGTTTGTTATTTTTTCTTCCTTTCATCCATCCTTCAGTTAGAGAAATGTTTCTTATATTTCAATCCTTAAAGCATACATTCACTGAAAATTGTGGTGAAGGATTTTTTCTGTTTGCATGTTGCCACTGCACAAATTACATATTCTTTGCTGCAGTTAGGATTGCTTTCTTTCAAAATCATAGACTTTTTCTGCAGAACAATCTCTACATGTACTTAAAATCATTATAAAAATTATCACTTTGAAGACAAGAATTGTTTGAAAACAGTAACTTATGATGGAAATAGGTAAAGCTCCTTGTTTCGAAGAACTTTCATTATTTTTCAAGTAGTTTTAAGTTGAAATATTTTGAGAATCAGGATTTTCCCTGAAGACTGCAGAACCGATGCAATGTTTTGGAAATCTGTTCTGCATGAAAATGTGATTTAATCTTCTGAATTTGTAAAAATTATTCTTGATATAATCATTGTTGCAGGGCAATACTAGGTCGAAATTCCACTATAAATTTATTATCAAAAATGCAAAATATTTATAATCAAAAAACTTTCTGCGTTAGTAATTGAAACCGGTTGTTTCAATTACTATAGTGAAAATTGTGTTTTTCTATTATAAGAAATTTAGTATTTTTATACAAATAAATTTAATTATTCTTGATGCCTGATCAATACCAGGAAATCTGGGATATGCATATCATGGAATTTTTTTATCATTGAATAAGTTGTTTAGGTTATTTAAAATCATCAAATCCTTAAATTTTAAAAGTAAGAAAATCACAATTACTTAATAGACCTAAGCAAGAGAGATATTTTGTAGTCACACACGTCAGAATTTTGTTGGTTTTTTTCTGTATCTCAGTTAAATTCTAAAAACTTGTGAATCGTTTGTCCCAGAAAAATTTATTACTTATAATTGATACTAGCCAATATCACATCAAAGTTGACGGGTACACAAAAAGAAACTAGGTTTGGTCATAGTTTGGTGATATTTTTTATTGTAGTCGCTCCTTTTATCCAATTGCTGTTGAGCTAATCTAGATCTTCATCTTCGAGTTCATTCCCTGGCCAATTGTCTTCAATGTTCTTCAGATGTGTCATTGTTTTCATCCATTTTAACATCACTTTCCTCTTTAACTAAATTATAAGGGCTTTTTTATGCCAACAATACTTCTCTTGTTGCTGACAACATAAATTATTAATTAATTGATCAATCGGTTAAGCAGTTTGATTGCAAAATCGGTCTATTTTACTTTAATTCATATGTTTTATTTGCCAAAAGAAAATAGCATAAAATGTTTCTTGTGGGTCATATGTAATACAGCAATAGCCCACTTAACAAATGGGATACGTTCAGCAAAAATCATTCGTTAAGTGAATATTTTTTAAGCGAAGTGCATATTTCCATTGTATTTATAACAGATTGCGCACTTGCCCTAATTGAATCCTTATTCTTGTGAATGGTGCACAGAGTAGGAGGAGGAAGGCCTAAATCCTTAGAAATCACATTTAGATTTCACCAACATTGAACCTCAACAAAAACAATAACTTCATACCTAATGTGATACACCTTCATTTATTAGCAGAATCATTCACTTCACTACTACTTGCTTTTCTTTTCCCACTCATTTTTAATTAGTAAGAGGGTAAATTTTTCAACAGACTGTAGCACAAAAAATTGGCACGTAATCACTGTTCCAGGATTGACCACTGACCGACACTTCATAGCTTACAATAGTACTTGCATAAAATGTTGCACTCTGTTGGTTAACTAAATTTTGCAACATTGTATATATATGAGGCAAGCCTCGAGGTGAAGGGGCAAGTGCATTTTAGTTACTTTACTCGTATTTATTCCATATGCGACTCTCTTTGAGTATTTGGTAAATTTTGTTACCAAGGAAAACAGCATTTGTTATAGCGAGTCTGGCATTCGTTCAGCGAATTTTGGTGCTAATTTATAGCATATGCTATAGTGAATATTCGTTAAACGGACCTTGGTTTTGGGGGTAACATTGTCGAGTAATTTGCAGCCTCTCCACCTGCTTTGCCACAGTTGAGAGTGATGTGATGATTTAGCTCATTATTATTTAAATTTTTTAGGGATAGTTATAACAGCCAGTTTGCTTGCATTTAGGACTTGTTTTATTGTTAGGTTACCAATGAAAATTGTGTGAGAAATATATGAAAGGGCATATATTAGAAAATATTTGTAGTCACTACATCAGTTTTACATAATTATCAAAATCCTGCAGGGAAGTAGTATTAACATGATTAATTTTTTGTTTGATCCATAATTTCTATATGTCGTATTTGTCATTTGTTTGTTTTACCTTTTTATCCTTTATTTTATTAATTTAATTCGGTTCACTATTGAACTCTACTTTTGGTTGTATTGGTATAGAAGATTGGGCTAACAATTTTAATTTTCCCTTTTTCGGTTGTGAAAGATAACAACATAATTTCATCATATATTTGATAGTGTATACTAATAAAGTAATGAGGCTTTGTGAACTAAATCAGTTTGAAGAATATTTTTTTAAATAAATGCCAGAGATTTTAAAATAATCATTTGGGTTCCAAATATATCACATCATCCATATGGTTATTCCCTTGATCTCCAGCAAAATTTTCAAGTTGAAATTTTTAAAGTGTGTAAGAGGTCTATCCAGTATTTCTTTCTATGAATTTGTTAGAATCCAAGCTTATATTCTTTCCATTACTCCACATCGTATGTTCTGAGGTTATTCAATTATAATAGGTGAAATTTAGCATTTCATTTAAGTGTTTTAATAGTAATTTGGCTATAAAAGCTGCTTTGGAAACTTCTGTAATATCTTTTAAAGTGAAACACATTACTAAATATGCCTATTTTTGTTAGTTTTTTATTTGGAATTTTTCTTAGTATTTTATTTCAAATTCACAGGTTATACATAGTTATCAAATTTCATAAAAATTAATGTGTTGTGGTAGTTTGTTTTAGTTACCCTTTGGGCTATTGGAATAATATCACTTATACAGAATGTATCTTTGCTATGAGTGAACTATTAATCAATTAATCTTCTTTGCAAGCTTGGTTTCTTGGTTAAATGAATGAAGTCATATGTATGAGTACTTTTTAACCTTGTTTATTATATGGTTTCTTTTACCCAAGTTAAAAAAATGCCTTTAAAAATGTAAATTCATTGGAAGGCTTCTCATTATTCCATCTTTAAATGTGTTTTGAAACTACCTATTAGAGTTTTCAGGGAGCTTGGTCTCCATTCTTGAACTTGGCCTTTACAGTCTCCTTGTTTGTATTTTGTTTACCTGCTTTGCTTTGGTATAACATATTATATTATCTTGGTCATCTGTTGAAAGAATCATTATTACAAGTGGTACTCTTCTCTTGTGTAGAGAAAATCAGAAGATTCAGAGGGGAATGGTCATAGTTCAGGCCAAGGAACGACCACCACCACTGCAGCAGCCCAAGGTGTCGCTGCCGCCGCAGGTGCAAACACTGCCGCCACCACGACGTCCCACAGCAAAGCTGCGGCAGCCCCTCCCCAGGGCTCCTCCAGTGCAGACGGGGACTATCAACTGGTACAACACGAGGTCCTCTACTCCATGACCAACCAGTACGAGGTCTTGGAGTTCCTGGGAAGAGGTACCTTTGGTCAGGTGAGTGTGACTGTTTTTCCTTACTTCTTATGGTGATTTGTCTCCTTGAGGACCTTATTTAAAGAGTTTGTGTCTTCTCACTTTTTTATGAACTGGAAGTAATATAACGTGACAGAGTAATGTAGAAAGAAAAGTATCCACAGGAAACTTGTGATTTTTTTTAAATTGCAAGTTTACATGAGTGAAGATACTGTGCAGGTTAGGGGGTGATTTTCCACTTACATAAAGATGATTTATTGTTAAAAAGGTTATAAATGCTATTTCATTTTTTCTTATATTACACAGGGTAATTTAACATTTTCCATTGCAGGTTGTGAAATGTTGGAAAAAAGGCACAAATGAAATTGTGGCAATCAAAATCCTCAAAAATCATCCATCGTACGCACGGCAGGGACAGATAGAAGTGAGTGAATTATATAATAGTTACATAGAAAAGTCGTAACAAATTTTGTAATCCAAGAAATAAGAGAAAGCTGAGAAATCAACCAATTCAATTATAAACTTTCATTTACTTCATCCCTTAGTAAATGAACTGTGGTTTGTTGATGATACCATATTATTTGCTATATGCTAATGTTTGTTATTTTTTAGGTAAGCATATTGTCACGCTTAAGCCAAGAAAATGCAGACGAGTTCAACTTTGTTCGGGCATACGAGTGCTTTCAGCACAAAAACCATACTTGTTTGGTATTTGAAATGCTTGAGCAAAATCTTTATGATTTTCTTAAGCAGAATAAATTCAGCCCCCTTCCTCTTAAGTATATCCGTCCGATTCTACAGCAGGTGCTCACAGCCCTTCTTAAGTTGAAGGTTTGTAATGCTCCACGATATTCTTTTTTAAATTAATTTTTATTTGGTTTTGATCTTTGCTAACCAGCTTTTTTGTTTTTTGTAGCAACTAGGCTTGATTCACGCTGATCTGAAACCTGAAAATATTATGTTGGTTGATCCTGTTAGGCAACCTTACAGGGTGAAAGTGATTGACTTTGGAAGTGCTTCACATGTCAGCAAAGCTGTCTGTAACACGTACCTTCAAAGTCGTTACTATCGAGCTCCCGAAATTATACTTGGTAAGTTATACATCTTGGTTCTTAAAGTGCAAATGATAAAACTAGTTTTGGTTACTTGTAAGAAAAACACAAATTCAAATTACTGATTTAATATGTCAAGTTTACAATTCTCATACAAATTTTTGTTAGTTGATTACTATTTATAAAGCTATTGTGATAACTATAATAATACTATAAACTTTATTTGTTTAGGAAAGTAGGAATGAATAGCGTTACTTTTTAGAGTTCATATTCGCACAGTATCTTTGAAAATATGGTGCAGATTTTAGCAAAGATATTTCTGTCTTTAAAAGAATTTACCTGGCTAATTACCATCAAACACATTTCAGTAATAATATGTATTCATCCATAACTATGTTTCTAGGGTTGCCATTTTGTGAGGCTATTGACATGTGGTCCTTAGGCTGTGTTGTGGCTGAGTTATTCCTGGGCTGGCCTCTATATCCTGGATCATCAGAATATGATCAAATTAGATACATTAGTCAAACTCAAGGACTGCCAACAGAACACATGTTAAACAATGCTTCCAAAACCACCAAGTTTTTCTACAGAGATATGGATAGCACGTATCCTTTTTGGAGACTGAAGGTACAACTCTTTTTTCCAAATAATGCTTTCAATGTCTTAGATTTCATATGAAATGGATTTATTATTGGGAAAATTTATTTTCAGACTCCTGAGGAGCATGAAGCTGAAACGGGTATTAAATCAAAAGAAGCTAGGAAGTACATTTTTAACTGCTTAGATGATATTGGCCAAGTCAATGTGCCTACTGACCTGGAGGGAGGTGAGCTCTTGGCTGAAAAAGCTGACAGGAGGGAATTCATTGACCTCTTGAAGAGGATGCTGACCATGGACCAGGTAGAACGTGTCTTACCTTGTTTTTTTTATTCTTCTTTTTCCAACAGTTTTGTTAGATTGTTTCCTACAACCTGTCCATCTTGAGTTTAACTTAATATTTATTCCCTTTAGGAGCGAAGAATAACTCCGGGAGAAGCCTTGAATCATGCATTCGTCACCTTGGCGCATTTAGTGGACTATGCTCATTGTAACAATGTGAAGGCTAGTGTACAAATGATGGAAGTTTGTCGACGTAATGGTTACAGCTCTAACAATAACCACCAAAGTACACAAGGTCCTCTTGTTGCCAACTTTGTGCCAAGTTCTAACGGGAATGTGACTCTGACATTCAACAATCAATTGACCAATCAGGTGCAGCGTCTTGTGAGGGAGCGATCATCTGGATATGATAGCTTGGTAAGTCATATTCTTAATCATCTACTTTAGCTTGTTATTTTTTAATAAGTTACATGATGCTTTCATAAGGTGACGAGAAGATGGATATTTTCTTTTATTTTCCAAGTTTCATTTACAAATAAAGGTTTTGATGTACTTTGTTGTTACCTGTGATTCTAGTATCAATTATATAATGGGAGGTCAGTGGCACGTCAATATACGGGTGCTACTCGAGCTGATCCATTTCAACACCAGCTGGTTTCATCAATCTTGTGCCAGCCAGGCTATCAAGGCATGGGCTCTCCTGCAAAACATGTTACTGTTGTAACCCAACAGCCTCCTCAACTGCAAATTCAGCCTCCTATCATTTCACAGCAGGTAAAGCAGAGACAGCTGCGATTTACGGTTAAATTATTGTTTTGGGTGTTAGTGGGTTTTTTTGGAAAATTTTAAACTTTTAACTCTTTTGTCTGTTTTGTTCTGCAAGTACTGAACTTACTTTTGGATTTATGTGTTAAATTTTGGGATAGGTTTTTGCTTTTCATGAGCCTACACCGGGTATGTTTGCCTTTTTAGTGCCTAAGAGTAGGATTCAAAAGTTCTAATCAACGGGGATGGGAGATAGGAACCCCATAGGAATGATATAGGCTCATTTTTTGGATGATTAAAGCTTATCTAGTGGATTTTTGTGAGTTTTTTTAACTCAGGAGATGTTTTGTTTTGTGGAGTTTTACTTAATTGGAGACTATTGTAATTCTTTCTACTTAAAGGTTTTCGTTTTTTATAGATTAAATTTGGTGATGGTTTATTAGGAGAAGTTATGCTTTAATCTTAATCAAGTGAACTATAATATTTTTCTCTAATCCTGCAAATTTGCCTTAAATAAATATGTTCGTTAAATATATCATGTTTAACCAATATTGCAAAATTACTGCATAAATCAAAGAAATGGATTTATTTTGACATCGTTATTTACTTTTGGTCAATGCAAAAATGATAATAACAGGAGAGTTTGTTTTTGACCAGCTTAATCAATCAATAAGTGAGTGAGAAAATAATTAGAAGAAATAAATGGAAGCCCATTTTCCTCTTTAAGATTTTATCCTGAAGAAGTTATACTCTTTGATCAACTGTCTACTTTGTGCTTTCCATCAGGACAGTATTAGACAAGTACATGAGAAAGACTTGTTAGATGCTGAGGTCGATGTACATTTTGGTCAGCTGGAAGATAGTGGACAGAAAGGCTATGCTACTTTCATTTGTGCTTAGTGCCACCATAAAATATATAGCTAATATTAATATTGCTGGGGACAATTAAGAAAATCTGTTTTCAATACTGTTCACAAATCATAACAGGCATTGACAGCTTAGGTTTATGTGACTTGCACCAGTTATTCCCTCCTTTTGCATGCTATGTACCACTTAACATTTTGTCAAGAAACACTGCTAAGACAGTAGAAACAAAAACGCTCACTCGATAAAAGTTAATTTTTGCATACATCTTTTAATTATAGTAATCATTAAAGATCTTAACCCTTTCTGGTCATTTGTCGGATGACGTAAAACTTTATCATTTTCCATTTGTAGTCGTATGTAGGATCCCGTCCGACTCGTGATTTCATGACCCAGGTGAATGTTTCAAGAGATACCACACCTTACAACACTACAGGCTATAATAAGGTACCCTTAATGTATTTTGTACGTAAAAAATAAATAATAATTAAAAATTAAAATAATAAATTGCTCTATTACTTATATGTGGATTTTACTATTATTTTTCTAAAATTAAATATGACCTGGGGAAGTATGTCACTGAAAAAAATGACCCGAAAGGGTTAATGGATACTTAAAAAATTTTTAAGTTATATGCCACTTACCTGGCTTTCTCATGCTACTGATTGTCAGTCTCATTTCTATAGATACCTACAGATTCAGCATCTATTGAGGTTAAATAGAAAGTATTATACAACTTATTTGTCCATGATCAACTTTAAATTAATTTTTGTCCAAGTAATTCTTTTTACTCCTACATTATTATTAATTTCTGGTGTTGTCCTTCATATGAATGTCCACTGTGATGTATTTCATTATACTTGCTTGCAACAAGTAATTAGTAACTTTTATGGCCCACTGAATTTTAAATGAAGAAGACTTTCTCATGGCTCCATATTTAAGATTTTTGAAAATCGGTTGATTATTATTGGCTAGGGGTAAAAGACATAATCATCGTCGTTTTATCAAGTCCCAACTCAGCCCCCCATAAATATTCAGTATTATGGCAGGATTTGTGGAGTTAACTCTCCAAGCATTGAGGTTGCTAGTTTTTTGTACAAATTCTAATAAAAATTAATTTCTCCGTCTCTAGGTTGCTCCTCAGCAACAGTATGTGCCTGTATCAATGGTAGAGCAGAGTGGTAGACAAATGCTTCTGACAGTAAGTGCACTGACACACAATGATATTCTATCAAAAATTGTTTGCAATGAAAAGTAAACACTTTTAGATGTCTTGGTATGAAATGGAAAAGTGTCATTTTGATTATATAATTTTAACTTCTCAAGTATAATCAATTTCATCAGGTAGATACTTTGATTGCGAGTCACTTATGTTTTTATTGTAACATTGATATTGGCAATGTGTGGATTGGGATTGTGAACTATGATATGTTGTTTGTGTTCACAAAAGTTTGTCAACTAAATAATATACTATTTTCTCTTTCCATGCACATTTTTCTCAGATTTTTTCAATTTCTAATCAGTTTAATTACCAAATTAAAATAAATCTTTTAATTGTGTTAACCTAGGAGAAATCTGAATATAGTTATTAAATCCTATATATTGAAGTCACGCATGAGCAGTTGATAACATTGAAATGCATATTCTGCTAGTTATTTTGACTATTTTATTTTAAATCTTATTTTAGAATGCTGTGCAGACTTCCTGGCCGACAAATCGGCAGATGGCCATTGTTCCACCATCATGGCAACAACTACCACCTCAGCATGCTGCCATTCAGCAACCTCTTCTTTCTGATGCTAGTGAGTGGGGACGACCTCTCATTGTTGATTCTGGTACAATATTACAGGTAAGGTCAGACTGCTTGGAGTAGTTTAGTGCACCTTGATTTCACAAAGCATTGGGGTTAAGGCATGGAAAGCATTGTTCATTATTCAGTTTCTTAATTTGTCTGCCAGAGAATTTTTTTCATCAATTTTATGGTGTTGTTGTATTCATGGAGGTAGATATTCAGGAAGTAGTTGTGGTCCATTTATTAATTCAAATATATGTTTACTTTATATCATGTTCTTTCAAATAAAAGTTAATTATCAGATGACTTTTGGTGTCTGGTCATTTTTGCCATAAACGAAGTTCACTTCTTTTCGTTATCATGAAGTGAATTTCTTTTGTAATCAGTGATTGATTTGAGGTTTTATGAATTGTACTTGGTCATGATTTTCGTGACTTTCTGAAATCCTAACATTGACAAATATATACATAGTTCATATTTCTTTTCTAATAATACACTTTATATCTGTTTTAAATTTTATCTCGATGAAATAATAATAGCAATGGGACTCTCAAGTTGAATAATTTCCATAGTCAAGATAAGCTACAAGTAGGTATTTTTAGCTATAGAAATTTACTTTCAAGTCAGCTTAGGTGTAGAATCACCTATTCTATATTATGTATATCTTTTATGCATTTGCTCCTGATTGGATATACAGATAAAAGTGAGAAAAGAAAGATATTTAAGCCTGTTGCATTTGATGCTCATTTTCTCAGGAACAGAGGCCTGTGTTCCCAGTGGATGTTCCTCAGGTGTATGATTCTGTGGTAGAACATGCCAGTGGCCAGGGCAGTTGGAGCACTCCAAAGAGACCCACAAAGAATCATGGTGCACAGCCACCTGTGACACACAGTAATCACCTTACAGTGCCGCATGTGGCCTGCGCACCCATCACATCCCGCTCGGAGAAGAAAGAGCCCACACAGTTGAGTCCAGTGAAGAAACGTGTGAAAGAGGGGACACCACCATCAGGTAAATTAATTTACCAGTTTTTTATGTACATAATTTACCGATATCTTTATTGATGTTTTTAAACAGTATGAATGAGAAATTTCATTTTTCCTGACCTGTTGATCTTTTTTACTTTCTCCATACATATCGTTTTCATGAAAAAAAATCTAATTCGAGATTTCAATGAAAATACGTTTTGAGGTCTCCTGAAAATGTTTTGGTCATTTTCTCGATTATTGCATTGTTTAACACATTGCATACCAGACAATTTATTGCATAACCACCCTCAGTTCCCGGAAATTTTCACCATCAGCTACCGAAATTTTAGTTAAATAGCTAAAATAAGATAATTTCACTTACATTTATCCAATTCCACTGAAATTTCCAAAACTGTTCTTATCTTCTTCATTATCACTAGGCACATCTGATAATCTGAAAATAATTCTGAAATTATTTCACTCTTTGCCAAGATCTCATACATAGCATAAGCTGGCCCTCTACCGTAACACGCAGATTTGCTTGAGCCGTCCACAACAGTCAATAAAAGGAACAGACTGCCCACATAAATGTCTGTTAACAGAGATCTGTATTTGTTTTCAACAAAGTTCAGTGTTGAAAATGTCTGTTCACGAACGGTGGTCAATCCAAATTTGCACACAGATGCAGTGCAAGGTCGTGCAGTTCAGGGTAGTTGTTTTCTAAACAAATTCCCAAAAAGCTTTTAAATCTGGGAAAGTTGGTGACTCACAAAGCTCACGAAATTTTGCTATGGGGCCTAAGTGATTCCTAATTTCAACAATTTCCAATTGGATTTTTGGTGGATATTTTTCTATTTCAGTGTCCAAAATAGAGATTGGATCTATGAAGAGAGAGATGTTGTTTCTTTCAGCTTCAAAATCTTCAAAACGAAAGCTAAACATCATATAGTGCTGAAATAGTGGAATGATAACCTATTCAAGTTCAAACATATTATTACTTCCACTTGGGAAATATTTTAGAGTTGAAAATTGGTCCAGTTTTTTCTGAGATGAACTCCTAGAAAACAATTTCAGTTTTGCCTTGAAAGAATTCGCAAGGTTAAACATTGCTGGAAATAAGCAATTGAGAGGATAAGATAGATAACAGAATCAAAACAAATGTCAGATATTGGTTTCACTTGGACCAAAAATATTTTTTGCCTGAGTACTGCAGGCCATGGCTTGGCCACCCTTGATCGTATTAGTCCAAATATAGTCCCTCCCCTATTTCTGAAGCTTCAGTTTAAGAAAAAAAGTTTGAACCCCATTAAAGACATTTTTTAGCTTACTTTCCTGAATGAAAATAGGCTTATAGTTTTGTCGTTGTGTCTGTCAGTCCCCTCCCCTATTAACTTTTGAACCAATGGACTGGTTTTCATGAAACTTGGTGGAAATCTCTTGCTACATGGGCTGAGCTCCCGAGGATAGTTTTTGTTGCGAAGATTGAAGTCTCTGGTTCGATTCCAGGAACTATCCTTCCCATTTGATTTACATGGGAAATCTGAAATCTATCATGCAGGGTAATTTTCTCTTGCACATTAAAATATCTTGGAATTGTAATATTTGTGCGGGATTTGTACTATTCTCTGAGGAAAGGAATGAAGATTCTAATTTTTATTGTAGAATTTTGCTTATTGATTGTATTTCTTAAATTTCCCGTAAATACTGGAGATTTTGCAGTTTTTATCACTCATTACAAGTGTTGCCATAGCAACAGCTATTGTTGGACTCAGATTCGGCATATTCAAATACACACATTATTTTTTCCGCACAAATACACGTGATAAATTTAATATTCCATTCGATTATATCTGTAGTATTTTATAACGCTAAATTATGAAATTTGGGAACACAAAGAGCTACATATTCATGATGACGTTAAAGCTATTAAAGACAATATAAATATAAAATAAATGATTAAATGGATAGTTGCATCATAAGTTCTGTTTGGATCATATTGTCATATTCTAAAGAACGAGTTGTAATATGTACGAGCAATTTAGTTACAGCTATCAATTTACACTGAAATTGTGACATCACGTTTTGCATCTTATAGTTGCAGGCGTAATTTAAATATTTATCAAGTGTTACTGGACTAAATTCGACAATTTTGATTTATGAATGTTATTTAAATTCCATTTGTGTCATTCAGATGCCGTTGACACTGGCTACTTGAATCGTGCCTGTATAAAAAAGTAAATATTACCAGTTGACATATTTTTTTCATAATTTGACATTTTCTCTAAAATAACGATTGGTGGCACCACTACATATCAATATTTGCATATATGTGATTTAGGGAAGGGATAAAGTTGGCCAATCAGTGCTTTCAAAGTGAAAACTTCTGCAATTCCCGCTATTATGAAAATATGAATGTTAAGGCAAGGATTCCAAAGAGTAAACAAAAAGAATGGAGTTTTTGAGGCATATGTATCAAGAAATTCTCCATAAAACAATCAAATCAAGTGAGGGCATTAATTGTTACCTAGACTTCCTGCCAGCGGTGATATTTTCGTTTGCTAATTTTTTGGGCGCGAATATATTCCCCCTCTTACTTTTCTTACTAATACCTATTTTGGCCAAAAAGGAGGGACTATATTTGGACTATTACTGTACTTCTATTTAATGCCGATTATTTACATTTCGCGTTTTGCATTTGTGATGACAATAAGCGTGAACTCCCTCTATTTTTTTGTTTTGAAGTTCAGTTTAAACTTTGGTACCATAGAAAAGGACTTATATATTATATTTTCATGATCATTACTTCTGTTTAGCGCAGATTATTTACATTTTGCGTCATGCATTTGTGATGACAAAAAGCTTGACCTCCCTCAATTTTTTTGTTTTGATGTTCAGTTTAAACTTTGGCACCCTAGAAAAGGACTTATTATATTATATTTATAAGGCTCAGCAATTTTTGAAGTAAACAAATGTGATAACTCTCAACTTAATTATTTTTGTAGCTCAGTTTGAACTTCACCACTTCGATGATGAAACTTTATTTTAAAATTTAAGGAGACGCCATCATTTTGGAATGGAAGGTTTTCATTTGCTATTATCTTTGTACATGTTTTGAATGTAATTTAAGGAAATGTTATTTTTTAAATTAGATTTTAATTTTTTATTACGAATTTTTAATGTAAATCTAAGAATTGCTATCATCTTGCAAATGTAAGATTTTCTGTCGCATATTTTGGGCGTGATTACTAAAAGAAATGTTACCACTTTAATGCTTTGATTTTTGTGACGTATTTTGAACAATTAATAGAAATTTTATCACTTTCTTGCGCTAGGTTTTGTTGCCTTCAAATGGATTAGCAGCAGTTTGTTCACTGTAGTAACAACATAGTTTCTCAATTCTGCATCTATGAATTTCACATTGGATCTGTCTAGAAAATTTTCACTTGTTTCACAACAGCAGTTTTCTACTCTTATGTGTTGGGAGATGCTTGTCACCATTGCTTAAAACACGATTGTAATAAAATGAACCAAAATGTTGGTTTTTATCATCTAACGGAAAGTCATCTTCTTCTCTAAAGATGCGAATCAGACCTTTCTGAACAATATTGTTCAATTGTTTATGGGTCAAAAGGAAAATCTACTCACCAGGATCATAATTGGCGAATACACTAGGCTATTCCCCAACAGCAACCAATTCCACTGACGTAGAAGTTGACAGAGCACTACTATCATAGTCATCACACCATTTTGGGCTATTCTGAATAATTACACCTGTTTCAGCTCCAGTTTGCACAGTTATGCTGGGGTCTTCAAGATTTTCATTTCTACTTTAACAACTAACATCAATAAGATATTCATTTTTCTCACTAACACTGAAACTAGAATCAGTTTTTTCACTGCACTCCTTGGAAAATTTCTTCTAAGATACTTGACTCTTTCGTTGTGATTCTTCCAAAAGAGCACGCTTTTTCCTTTTAAATGCTCTTGATTCAAAGTTTCTATCTTTATCTCGATATCTCCCTGACATTTTAATACTTGGGGTTATTATTCTTCTTAATATAATACTGCTAAACTAAATATTTTAGTCAGATTAAAATAACAGTGTTATTTATGATGATTCACGAATACAATAAAATGCCCTGCGATAATGCCCCTTAGCTATTGGCAGTTCACAGGAACTACGAACCAACTATGAGGACCAGCGAAGTCCGACTGATCAAGTCCTTGAACACACCAATTCTGTTTTACAACGATCGTCTTCATCATCTAAAATGCATGACTAGTTCTTTGTGCTGGGACTTTTCAAACACTTCTAATATTAAGCTGCTGACGCCATCCGTAGATTGTACGATACATAGGGCGAGAACTTCACATCTCACCGACCGATGCACAATTTACGTCCAGAGAAGAGCGGTGCAATTAAATTTGTTTTGATTTTGGATTTCCAAGTGAGAGGTGAAGCTGGTTGAGGTCTATTTCTTTTCATCATTCGACTCAATCTCAAATACATCCACAAAACCTTTTCACCTTTACTCTCTTCACGACAGCACTCTGTGCGTGACTGCACATGCTCAGTGTTTCTTTCTTCCTCTCTCCAAATCTGTTTCTTTCAATCACTCATCGCTATTCTCCAAATAAACATCCGCGAAAGCTTTCTAGACAATGTTTCGAGTGCATCACCATCAATGCCTTTCTTTCCTAGTTTGCCTTTAGGGGCCAGGCATGAGGGTTTAGGCGGTCGCCTAGCTCTGTATCTGGGGGTAGGATAGGCAACCCCCAGCTACAGGACAGTGGTTTACAATATGTCGAATTTATCCACACACTCTTGACTAAATTGCAATTAATAACTTGAAATATACGCTCAAAAGACCCAGCAAGACAAGAAAAAAATTATGAGGAAATATGCTGTCATATACAATGGGATTAACAAAAGAAAATATGTGATGAAAAATAGAAAATACACTCAAATTGTTAATAAAATTGTTAAGATTTCAAAAGAATCAATTTCATGATTTCAATATCATAAACCTTGTGTTTTTGATGATATATCCAAATTTCACCCCTTAATTTAATCACATAAAAATGCCCATCTAATGAGCGATTTGTGAAAATTTCACGTCCACTTAAGGGGTTACCGTATTTACCCGAATCCAAGATGACCCGATTCTAAGATGACCCTTTTAGCAGACTGTCAAAACAGAAAAACTATTTTATGACCTAATTTCTCACTGACTATTTGTTGTATATTTCGAACACACGTATTCAGTATAGGTAAACTAGTTCATTCATTAATTGAAATGATTTGTTACAAATTTTTCTTTAGAAAAGGAATTTTTAAATGTATTTTTAAAATTAAGACTTCATTAATTGAATTCCGAATGGTACGTTTGCAATAAAAATGCAATTATTTTATCTTATGTTTCATTTGTTAAAAAAACGATTAAATGCATAATTAAATGGTTCTATGAAAACTCGTTGCAGTCATTTTGTCGCACATCAATTCGTAGTGGTTAGTTCGTCGTGCATCATTGTATCGCACAGCAAACTCATTCGTGTGTGAATTCATCTCTCGACAAATTCATCATAGTGTCTCGCCTTCCAATTTGTCTAGTGACAAATTTTTCTTGCAACGAAATTGTCACTCGACGAATTTGTCTAGTGATGAATTGACGAGTGATGTATTGACGCCCGGTGAGTTTATCATGTGTCGAATTGATGCGCCATGAATTGAAGCACGATGATTTGATGCTTGATCAATTGATCGCAATGTATTGGCGGTATATGACTTCATACTCGAATTTAAGGCAACCCGCGATTTTCACAAGATGAAATTTGGAAAAAAACCTTGGCTTGGATTCGGGTAAATATGATAATTCCATTCTTTTATGGCATGAAATTTGTCATTTTTAGTCATTATTTATGTACTATTGTAATTGCCCATTAAAAATTGTGTATGCATGACTTAAGTATAAAATTTAATAAAACTTAAATTAATGAGACCACCCTATAGATGTTCTATAAAGTGAAAAATAAATATAAAATTCGCCTGCTTGAATGTTCCAGAAAGTAAAAATTGTTTTGGGTGTGTGTGTGGCAAAGAAATAATACTGATGATTTATTTGTTAAAGATAACCCACAACTTTTATATGACCAAACTTATTTTTACTTTCTGGAACATTTATTTATGGAATTTTTTACATTTTAGTATAAGGTTTGTTTCATTATTTATAATACAAATTGTATTTTTGTGTTTAAGAACAGGTTCATTGTTCTAAATTTTTCATTGTATTTGTAGTTTTTTGCTTTTGAAATCAATTTTTCTACCCATATTACAATAGGTGTGCCAAAATTAAAAGAAAATCAGGCTAAAAAACTAAACAAAACCCAATTCTATTAATGTTATAAATTTTATAAACAAAACTAATTTCATAAACAAACAACAAATACAACAAAATTTTCCGAGTATTGACTATCTATCATTAATGAGACTCGAATATATTTTTATCAGTTAAAATTTGGAAACATTTTATATCATATCTTACCTAAAATTTGTTGTACTTGTTGTTGTAATGTACTCAAAATCTTTTAAAAATCCAGCAATTAAATCTCTATATCTCACTTAAAAAATACTTATAAGCACAATTTCATTGGATAGTGAGATATTTTTTAGCCTACTTTCCAAAATATGGAAAGTAGTCTAATGAGATCACCTCGGTGTCTGTGTGTCCCTAAAATCATCTTCATGGATGAACTGATTTCAACTAAATTTGGTACATAGAATCTTCACATAAATTAATGAGCAAAATGACATATTTAAACTGGATCGACTAGGCAGGGGTGCCACAATTTCAAAGTTAAACTTTTTGGTAATTTGGAATGAATTGACTACCGATTTCCACAAAATTTTGTATGAACTAGATGTGCAACATAAAATACCAAAATCAAGATGTTTGGTATCATTATATATCGACGACTCTTACAGAGGAGGAGGATATAACATACTAGTAGTTGGCGCTTGCATACTGAAAGCATTTCCTCTCACCTTGACAACACATTCATTTTTCAGAAAGACTTTTTATCATCACAAATATTCTTTTAATTCTAAACATTTCACGATTTTCGTTTTTCCCACGTAAAAATAATAGTTTAAAACAATCCTCAAATTTTGAAATTTTAAAAATTTTACACTATCTTCATTATGGGGTACTATTGCTACATATTTTAGCCAATTTTTAAAGTTATAGCAATTCTAGAAGTAAATTAATATTTTTTAATTGTTTAAATTTAAATAATTTCTAACGGCCGTTGCAATTCATATATGGTAAAATTGAAATGTTTCTTTGTGCAAATGCACAACTTTGTAAAAAATGTGAAAATTTCAGCTTCCTAGTTCATACCGTAGTACCTAAACAGTTATCTATTTGTTTAAACTTTAGGAATTTTTAACTGCCAAACAAATTAAAATATCGAAATTTGTATAATCCCTATTTCGTTATTTTAGGAATTCTACCTATTAAAAAAATTTCAACTCCGTAGCACATTCGGAAATACATAAACCATGAAAATTTGTTTAAACAATTGCGAATTTTTAGCGGCCGCATTGTTGCACTTTTTATAGATTTTCGTTTTTTCTAGTCGGTTTTGCACAAAATCCTACCTAAGAAAAAAATTTCGAATCTCCAGCTTATCTGGAAGTGCCTAAACATTAGTATCCTCCTGTTATATGTTATATATCATTATATATCGACGACTCTTATAGAGGAGGATATAACATACTAGTAGTTGGTGCTTGCATACTGCAAGCATTTTATATCACCTTGAAGAAACATTCATTTTTCAGACAGACATTTCATCATTACAAATGTTCTTTTAATTCTAAAGATTTCACCTCCGCACCGATTTTCGTTTTCCCCAAATGTAAAATAATAGTTTTAAACAATCCCCAAATGTTGCAATTTAAAATTTTTACACTTTCTCCATTATGGGGTACTAATGCTACACAATTTAGTAAAATTTTAAAGTTGTAGCACTTCTAGAAGTCAAATAATATTTTCTAATTGTTTAAATTTAAATAATTTTTAACAGCCGCCGAAATTCATCTATGGTAAAATTGAAATGTTTTTTTGAGCTAGTTTACTACTTTGTACATAACTTGAAAATTTCAGCTCCATAGCTCATTCCGTAATGTCTAAAGAGTTATCTATTTGTTTAAACAAATTAAAATATCAAAATTTGTATAATCCCTATTTCGTTTTTTTAAGAATTGTACTTACAAAAAAATTTCAACTCCGTAGCACATGCGGAAATACATAAACCATGAAAATTTGTTTAAACAATTGCGAATTTTTAGCGGCCGCATTGCTGCACTTTTTCAAGATTTTCGTTTTTTCTAGTTGGTTTTGCACAAAATCCTACCTAAGAAAAAAATTTCGAATCTCCAGCACATCTGGAAGTGCCTAAACATTAGTATCCTCCTGTTATATGTTATATATCATTATATATCGACGACTCTTACAGAGGAGGATATAACATACATATAACAGGAGGATACTAATGTTTAGGCACTTCCAGATCTGCTGGAGATTCGAAATTTTTTTATTAGGTAGCATTTTGTGCAAAACCTACTAGAAAAAACGAAAATCTTGAAAAAGTTCACCAATGCGGCCGCTAAAATTCGCAATTGTTTAAACAAATTTTCAAGGTTCAGGCATTTCCGGATGTGCCACGGAGTTGAAATTTTTTTTATAAGTAGAATTCTTAAAAAAAACGAAATAGGGATTATGTAAATTTTGATATTTTAATTTGTTTGGAAGTTAAATATTCTTCATGTTTAAACAAATAGATAGCTGTTTAGGTACTATGGGATTAGCTAAGAAGCTGAAATTTTCAAATTATTTACAGCATAGTAAATTTGCAAAATAAACATTTCAATTTTACCATATATGTATTGCGGCGGCCGATAAAAATTATTTAAATTTAAACAATTAGAAAAGTATTATTTTACTTCTAGAAGTGCTACAACTTTAAAATTTGGCTAAAATGTGTAGCATTGGAACCTTATAATGAAGAAAGAGTAAAATTTTTAAAATTGCGACATTTGGGGATTTTTTAAACTATTATTTTAAATGTGGGAAAAACGAAAATCGCTGCGGAGGTGAAATATTTAGAATTAAAAATATATGTGTAATGATGAAATATGAATAATGAATGTTTTTTTATGTTGAGATGAAATGCTTGCAGTATGCAAGCACCAACTACTAGTATGTTATATCCTCCTCTGTAAGAGTCGTCGATATATAATGATATATAGCATATAACAGGAGGATACTAATGTTTAGGCACTTCCAGATGTGCTGGAGATTCGAAATTTTTTTCATAGGTAGGATCTTGTGCAAAACCGACTAGAAAAAACGAAAATCTTGAAAAAGCGCAACAATGCGGCCGCTAAAAATTCGCAATTGTTTAAACAAATTTTCATGGTTTATGTATTACCGCATGCGCTACAGAGTTGAAATTTTTTTAATGAGTAGAATTCATAAAAAAACGAAATAGGGATTATACAAATTTTGATATTTTAATTTGTTTGGCAGTTAAAAATTCTTAAAGTTTAAACAAATGGATAACTGTTTAGGTACTACGGTATGAGCTAGGAAGCTGAAATTTTCAAATTATTCACAAAATAGTGAATTTGCACAAATAAACATTTCAATTTTACCATATATGAATTTCGGCGGCCGTTAAAAATTATTTAAATTTAAACAATTAGAAAAATATTATTTTACTTCTAGAAATGCTACATCTTTAAAATTTGGCTAAAATGTGTAGCATTAGTATCCCATAATGAAGAAAGTGTAAAATTTTTAAAATTGCAACATTTGAGGATTTTTTTAAACTATTATTTTTACATGTGGGAAAAACGAAAATCGCTGCGAAGGTGAAATCTTTAGAATTAAAATAATATTTGTAATGATGAAATGCCTGTCTGAAAAATGAATTTTTTTTTCAAGGTGAGATGATGCTTGCAGTATGCAAGCACCAACTACTAGTATGTTATATCCTCTGTAAGAGTCGTCGATATATAATGTTGATAGGAGGATACTAATGTTTAGGCATTTCCAGATTAGCTGGAGATTCGAAATTTTTTTCTTAGGTAGGATCTTGTGCAAAACCGACTAGAAAAAACGAAAATCTTGAAAAAGCGCAACAATGCGGCCGCTAAAAATTCGCAATTGTTTAAACAAATTTTCATGGTTTATGTATTTCCGCATGTGCTACGGAGTTGAAATTTTTTTTATAAGTATAATTCATAAAAACACGAAATAGGGAGTATACAAATTTTGATATTTTATTTTGTTTGGCAGTTAAAAATTCTTAAAGTTTAAACAAATGGATAACTGTTTAGGTACTACGGTATGAGCTAGGAAGCTGAAATTTTCAAATTATTCACAAAATAGTGAATTTGCACAAATAAACATTTCAATTTTACCATATATGAATTTCGGCGGCCGTTAAAAATTATTTAAATTTAAACAATTAGAAAAATATTATTTTACTTCTAGAAATGCTACATCTTTAAAATTTGGCTAAAATGTGTAGCATTAGTATCCCATAATGAAGAAAGTGTAAAATTTTTAAAATTGCAACATTTGAGGATTTTTTTAAACTATTATTTTTACATGTGGGAAAAACGAAAATCGCTGCGAAGGTGAAATCTTTAGAATTAAAATAATATTTGTAATGATGAAATGCCTGTCTGAAAAATGAATTTTTTTTTCAAGGTGAGATGATGCTTGCAGTATGCAAGCACCAACTACTAGTATGTTATATCCTCTGTAAGAGTCGTCGATATATAATGTTGATAGGAGGATACTAATGTTTAGGCATTTCCAGATTAGCTGGAGATTCGAAATTTTTTTCTTAGGTAGGATCTTGTGCAAAACCGACTAGAAAAAACGAAAATCTTGAAAAAGCGCAACAATGCGGCCGCTAAAAATTCGCAATTGTTTAAACAAATTTTCATGGTTTATGTATTTCCGCATGTGCTACGGAGTTGAAATTTTTTTTATAAGTATAATTCATAAAAACACGAAATAGGGAGTATACAAATTTTGATATTTTATTTTGTTTGGCAGTTAAAAATTCTTAAAGTTTAAACAAATGGATAACTGTTTAGGTACTACGGTATGAGCTAGGATGCTGAAATTTTCAAATTATTCACAAAATAGTGAATTTGCACAAATAAACATTTCAATTTTACCATATATGAATTTCGGCGGCCGTTAAAAATTATTTAAATTTAAACAATTAGAAAAATATTATTTTACTTCTAGAAATGCTACATCTTTAAAATTTGGCTAAAATCTGTAGCATTAGTATCCCATAATGAAGAAAGTGTAAAATTTTTAAAATTGCAACATTTGAGGATTGTTTTAAACTATTATTTTTACATGTGGGAAAAACGAAAATCGCTGCGGAGGTGAAATCTTTAGAATTAAAATAATATTTGTAATGATGAAATGCCTGTCTGAAAAATGAATTTTTTTTTCAAGGTGAGATGATGCTTGCAGTATGCAAGCACCAACTACTAGTATGTTATATCCTCTGTAAGAGTCGTCGATATATAATGTTGATAGGAGGATACTAATGTTTAGGCATTTCCAGATTAGCTGGAGATTCGAAATTTTTTTCTTAGGTAGGATTTTGTGCAAAACCGACTAGAAAAAACGAAAATCTTGAAAAAGTGTAACAATGCGGCCTCTATTAATTCGCAATTGTTTAAACAAATTTTCATGGTTTATCTATTTCCGCATGTGCTTCGGAGTTGAAATTTTTTTTATAAGTATAATTCATAAAAACACGAAATAGGGAGTATACAAATTTTGATATTTTATTTTGTTTGGCAGTTAAAAATTCTTAAAGTTTAAACAAATAGATAACTGTTTAGACATTACGGGATGAGCTATGGAGCTGAAATTTTCAAGTTATGTGCAAAGTAGTAAACTAACACACAAAAACATTTCAATTTTACCATACATGAATTTCGGCGGCCGTTAAAAATTATTTAAATTTAAACAATTAGAAAATATTATTTGACTTTTAGAAGTGCTACAACTTTAAAATTTTGCTAAATTGTGTATCATTAGTACCCCATAATGGAGAAAGTGTAAAAATTTTAAAATTGTAACATTTGGGGATTGTTTTAAACTATTATTTTTACATTTGGAGAAAACGAAAATCGCTGCGGAGGTGAAATCTTTAGAATTAAAAGAATATTTGTAATGATGAAATATCTGTCTGAAAAATGAATGTTTTTCAAGGTGAGATGAAATGCTTGCAGTATGCAAGCACTAACTACTAGTATATATATATATATATATATATATATATATATATATATATATATATAGAGAGAGAGAGAGAGAGAGAGAGAGAGAAAGCAGGGCTGCTACAATACAAGGATTTGATTTACATGGGAAATCTGAAATCCATCATGCAGGGTAATTTTCTCTTGCACATTACAATATCTTAGAATTGTAATATCGGAGCAAGTATTGCACTATTCTCTGAGGAAATGAATCAAGGTGGTAATTTATGTCATAGAATTTTGCTTATTGATTGTATTTCTTAGGATTTCACATAAATACTGGCATTTTTGCAGTTTTTATCACTCATTTCAAGATTGTTGCCATAGCAATGACTATTGTTGGACTCAGATATGGTATATTCAAATACACGCCTTATTTTTGCCGCACAAATACGCGTGATCAATTTAATGTTTTGTTCAAATGTATTTGTAGTATTTTATAACGCCAAATTATGAAATTTGGCAACACAAAGAGCTACATATCTGCAATGACTTTAAAGCTGTTAAAGCCAATGTAAGTATTAAATAAATGATTAAATGGGAAGTAGGCATCATAAGTTCTGTTTGGATCATCTTGTTGTATATTATAATTGTATTGAAAGGAATGGAGGCAGATTAGTTCTTTCCAGAACTACTTGTTTAAACTTCAAAAAGTTCATGAATACGTGGACAGATGTGACACAAAGTTATAATCCCAGTCAATCATTCACAATTACACGAAATGAACAACAATGCAAGTCACAATGAAACGAATACTTTGTGGAAACCACAAAGTATTCGTTTCATTATGAGTAAATTCCACAAAGTTGAGCCTGATCTCATTGATTATAGATGCAAGTCACCTTGCCAATGAAACATTGTCACGTGAAAATACTTACAAATATTTGTGTGAAAAATTATATGTTGACTGATTCAACCCATATTTGAAAATCAACAGCGGAAAAATGAAATTTAATACTTTTAGGCATTCTATGGTTTAAATCCCAAATTTGTATGATGATTATAAGGACTTTTAAAATGGTAACGAAAAAAGGTGTGCATGCTACATTTCAGCTACTTGCCGACAGAATTGGTCGGTTGTTTGTGGAATAACTCTTTTATATAATAAAATCATATGTTATGTGTCAATATTTTAAAAACTGTTTCTCGATGAAAATGATTTTTTCAGAATCATCAACTTACTCCCGTCATCGAAACTCTCCATCAAACCATGGTCATTGGCACCACCAAAATTCCTTGCCAACTGCTGATGTCAGCATTAATCCAAAGCAGGAGCATCATTCTAGTACCTCGACCACTCGTCAGCAGACCATAACCATTCATGACACTCCATCGCCAGCTGTCTCTGTCATAACTATATCAGATAGTGAGGATGAATCTCCTGGAAAATGGTGAGTTTGCGCATTAGATTTAATTCTAAGCTTCATTAAAATGTTGTTATAACAAAAGCGATAGCTGCTGTTGAGGTCATTACTTGGCAGCATGAATTTTGTTACAAGTCTTAGTTATAATTAAGTCAGCTCCTTTTATTTACTTGCAAAGGCATGTTATTCTGACCAAATGCCTTTGCTTCTTAAAATTGAGTTGTGATTGCTCTTTTCAGTTGGTCTTGTTGAGTGTTTTTGCTTGAGAAAAATGAGTCAAACTGCAGTAGTGCTATGGTTTTTTCAGTTTATCTCGAGGTGTTGAATATCAAGTAAAGAACAATTTTAACTCTATTTATTAACAACCAAAGCTGAATTCTTTTTTTTGGGGGCATTTTTCATGAAATTACTTTTTCATTCTGAGTAGTGGAATTATTTTTTGTAGCTGTAAAGATAAAAACTGCTCTGCGTGCCATGGGTCTGAGATGGGTGTGTCATGTACCATCAGTTCCAACTGCCCCTCTGTCCTGACCATTGCGTCACAAGACGAGGCTTATCGCAGGTATAATCTGTTGGTTTTGATTGGCTCTAACTATGCTTTATATCTCAAGAGGCACTTAACCCTTTCGATGGAAGGTTTTTACTTATCCACGCCAAACATATTCACTAACATTCAGTGTGCAAAAATATTTATGTAACTAATCCATCCCATTACAGAAGGTAATTTTAATTCTTTCATTCCTTTTGCAACCGAGAAGCATCTGTTAGTATTAGTTTTGAAATTTTTTGTGTGAATGAAAGTTTGTTTTAAAAGGTTTTGTTTCACATCATCTTGAAAAAATGTTAATATTTTAGTTAATTTAGCTTGTCTTTGGTTTGGAAAGTAACTTGGTGCTTAAAGGGCAAATCAAGTTATACTCTTTGTTGCGATATGTTAACTGCTCATCTCTTTAACCCTAGTTAGTTTTCCTTTATCTTACTAATTAATTATACCACACTTCAGTTCTTCGCTGCACTAATTTTTCTATTTTCACTAAGTTTTCATTGATTATTCATCTCCATAAACTTGTTCATACCGATAATCATCTTATAGTTTCAAATGAAACAAAAACTACAGCAGATCAAATGGTTTCTTTTTGTAATTATAGTTGAAAACACATTGCTTATGGTATTTTATCTTCTTGGTTTACACCTTTAAAAATTTTAGGACCCTTAACTTGAATCATGTAGATTTGTTCTGTAAAATTCTTGTAATAGATGCACTAGTAGAGGTCTGGGCAAGACGTTAATCTCAGTCCCCAGTGGGCTTCGAACCAATTTTGGGTGGACTTCCAACGCATGTGCCTGAGTCAGTGAAGAAACTGTTGAGATGCAATCTACAATTACAAGGAATAAAGCATGGATTTAAGAAATGCTGTATATCAAACAGCATGGATGGTAGAGAAGATGATGTTTTGTGGGAAGGACACAGCAACCATGATGACTCAGAACCAGCTTCATCTCTGAGCGATGAAGAGGAAGAAGATTCTGATTATGTAGTTAATTGATAACAATTTTTTCTTTTATTATTGTTTTATGATGTTTTTGGGAGAATAAAGAAGAATCCCGATTTTATAGCACAATTATTATGTTTACAATTTATTTAAACGTGTAATAAAGAGAAACTTAATTTTTGTTTTGTTTTTTGAGTTTTTTCTAGAAAAGCTTTCAAAATATTTGGGGTCACATTACATTCGAGTTTTAGTTTTTTCTTGAAAAACTTGCCAAAAAATCTTAGGCTCGCCTTATATTCGATGTTGCCTTATATTCAAGACAATACGGTAAATTAAATAAGTGGACAGTGGAACTTGGAGAAAATTGGAAGTAACAGTTGCTGGTGGAGGTTTTCGGGTTTCGCTGCGTTGGCGGCATTTCTGGCTCTCGACGTTTCGCAGACATTGCCATCTGCATCTTCAGGAGATGAAGTAACAATTGCCATGCAAAAGTCTGCCCAGCCTTGCACTAGTATATCAATAATTGTGGCTAAGCTGGACATTAGGGGAAAATTGTTTTAAAATGCAATGTTTTTGTAAGTATACATCATCATAGGATATATGATTTTCTAGTTATTTCTGCACCTCAGTAAAGTGTTTTCTAAAACCAAAATCTTTTTATGAAATACCACAATTTTATCTAACAAAGGAAAATTGTTGACAGTAAGACTGTTTGTAATGATGTATGTTTCACATAAATCCACTATTACACAGTAAGTTTTAAAAAACTAGTTGGGTATAGTTGAATCATTCATAAACACAGCTTTAAACTTCAATTTCATCAGCATGTCATCAGAACAATTGATGGCTAAGTAATAAGTTTTTTGCCTGAATTTATTATGCAAAAATGCTGAAAATGATTTATATGTTTATGAGGGGAGTAGCACTTTCACCCTTGCTATGCCATTCAGTTCCAAAATTAAATCCTTGATTGAAATAATTAGTAAATTTGTTTTTTTTTGTTATTTATAATTTATAACCAGCTCCTTATTAACATGTGAGAATGTTTGGATGGTGCATGATTTTTTGTCAAATGATGCAAATTGGCCCAAATTATCTTCATTAAAATAAGTGGATTAAAATTTTGCATGAACAAAGTAAAAATGCAGCGAAATTTGTTAAGGAATTTCCAAGAATGATCAGGGATATACCTACCGTTGGTTCCATGAAAAGCTACTGTGCAATATGATAGCTATATTTTGTTTGGCAGTGTTAGAGATAAAAAAATAATAATTTGCTAGGTATGTCTTTTTTCTCTGTTGATTTGACGAAATTTACAAATTTGAAAAATTTGCATCATTGATGTTTCTGTCCCAATTCTCATTTACAGCTTAGGCATTCATTTTAAGAATGCTTGCTTGTTGAGTTACTCATTTGCCTGATGTCTGATGTTTCAGTCTTTGCTGTGTATTTCTTATAGACACTGCTTTGGTCTGCATATTTGTTTCCTCTTAGGTGTTCTGGGTGTATTTTTTCATTTGATTTCAGGTTTTGAAAGTGATGATTATGATTTATTACCATGGAAATAACTTTATTTTACCTTCTTCTATTTTCTTTCTCAGATGAATGTTCTTACTTCACGAAGCTTAATGGTTGAACAATCAATTTTCACCTTCAATATTGCATTTTCTATTGTCAGCTCACAGCCTGCAGAAGGCATGGCTGTTTTCTATTGTGTAGATTTGATATTTAACATTTCTTTTCGGACAGTCACCACTGGTTGCAATCTAAGTCGGATATTGCATTAATCGTTAATAATTGGCATAATTTAAATTGTTTTCAGCACCCAACCAGTTTCCAGAGGCAGTCTGAAGCAGAGGAAAAATGTGATATCTTGCGTCACTGTGGCAGATAGCGATGAGGAACATAAAAGTCCAGTCAAGCAAGACCTTCAGCAACAACTCCATTCCGTGCAAACTTCTCAGGGCCAGGCGAGCATTACTGTGGGCCAGACTCATCCATCGGCATCGACTCATTCTTTACTGCATCAGAGCTATACTGGCTCTCAGGTGGTGCGGGAAATCAAACATGAGCCACAACCCAGGTCAGTGTGGGCCTCTCTTAGTCTTTTTATAGAATTTCCTAACTCACATTGTGGCAAAATTTGATGGTTTTTGCTGTTACCTTTGAAACTGTAAAAAAGATGTGTACTGTAGAACCTGGATAAGATGTTCCCCATTTCTTGATTCATCCCTCACAAATTTCATTTTTGCTTTAACCATTTGTCTGTTGTAATGTTTCATTGTAATAATGTATTTATCAAATTCTTTATAGATTACACATCATCTCTGTCAAAAGCTATTTAAACAAAAAAATTAAATTTATACTTTCCATGTTGATACTTTCAAGGTTTAATATTCAGATGCCACCAACTCATAATGCTTGGAGCAACATCAACCATTGAAATATCCCATTCACAGCTGAATTTTTCAGACCAATATTTAAAGCTTAAATATAGGGGCACCCAATCCCTCATCAACCAACTAGAGCAGGGACAGATATAAGGCCTGGGGACCTAGGACCTCGTGTATCTGAGGCCATAGAATGTAGAACCATGAGAGAATTTGTGTTAACAGAGTCAGCAGCTTATTGTGACTATGTAGATTGAGTGCGAAAAGTCCAAACACAAAGAAGCAGTCATTTATCCTAAACTATGACAAAGATAATGTAAACAGTATTTGGCAAGAACCAATCTTACCTGATGGGTATCATTGAAAAAATAATTATTTCTAAGAGTTCCACTCAAGGACTTGAGCTGCAATCGAAATTGAACTATATTTATAATAGATATACAAAAAAAAATATTAAGAATTTGATAGCCTGTTTTCCTCCAAACGTTTAACCACATTTTCAGATTTCTCGAGTCGTAGGCTCCGTAAACCACTAAGTGTTCCTTGTGTCACTGAGCCTTCTCTTCTGGTGACATTAATTGTACTTTGGCTTTGATGGTATCATACCATTTTCTCTCAAAGATCAGTGTAAATATTGTATATTCTCCAGCATTGCCTTCAAAATTTTGAATTTTTATAGTAAAATGGGTAATTATGTTGAGAAGAAAGGTTCATCTGCAATATAAATATCAGAACTGTAATATTGTAATGGATTCGTTTCTTCACACTAATGCTCAAATCTCCTATAATTGTGACAGTACACTTTGTATTACATTTACAGCTCTTAAGTATTCATGAAATTAGAAACTTACTAGGTTACTAATTTTTTTAAATTTTCAAATTACATGAAACATTCTTTTTGCATCTTGATCAGTATTTCTCATACCATAAACTAGTTATATTATGAAACACTTGCTAAAGAATTCATTTTTATGATTCCCGCTCAATTTGTATCTTCTGTAAATAAATATTGTGAATTAAAAATAAATGTTTTAAATTCATCTGAAAGATCACAAAAACATCTTAACAGCGTTTTACTCTATTGTCAATCTAAGTTTTTTATAGTGAATTTTGTCAAAATCCTTGAGCATCTTTTTTTCAGTTGAAATTTCTGTGTAAACATTTAAATCTTTTCTAAAATGGGAATATACATTATAATGCGATGTTTTTTCCAAAAAATGAAATTTTTAAAGTAATATAACAAGCACAATATTTATCAGATATTTTAAAAATTCTTTGCCAGCTATCAGTAGTAAACCTAAATCACGTAAATATTCTATGTAAATAGATGTGTCAGACAGAGTTCTTTCTCATAGAAAAGGTGATGTAAGAGAAATAGCAACTGCATTTATTTTTCATTAAATACAAATGCATTCTGTTAGATTGTCTTGTAATTCATGACATGCTCATCACATTTTACCGTAGCTGCATTTTTTTGGGTTCTTTTTATGTTACGCAATCCTAAAAGAATATACTTTTATTACTCTATATAAAAGCAAAGAACACAATCTTGTGATAGAAATGTCACTAAATAGTTTTTCGTTTCTGCTTTATGAAAGCTGTAAGTGATACATTTTATCCACAGAAACATGAGAAATGCTTCCATGTAACCTAGTCGTATTGCGCCTAGTGACAGGTTTATTTATGGTATTGTGTGATGTCTGGGAGATTTATATTGAGCATGAACGATTTACGTTTATTTCCATAAAATTCGCTCTTTTTGTAGGTGAAAAATAGCTGAGTTAGCGTGATTTCGCTAAAGTAGTAAAAATACTCATTTTATATTAAATAACTTGAGAATGTGCAACTGCTCAAAACTGAACCTTTCTGCGAGATTTAGGAGCCAGACTCCAAAATAGGTTTTTGAGTTGCTTCTGTGTAATATAATGGCAATGGATGCCAATTTTTCATGATTACGTATGTATTGAAATTTCCGAAGTGCGGACATTATACGAATTCCAGTTTTTCCAGATTTTTAGCTCTAAAAAGAGGGTCTGGGCATTACATGCATGTGGGTATTACACAAGTAAATACCGTACATCTATGGCGGAGGCAATTAGAAAAATTTTAATTTGCAATTTCAACCAGGAAGGCGTTTAGGGAACCTTCAACTGGGAGATTTGAAGACCTTGAGAATCGTATTTTCGACTTGGTTTTAGAAAAACAAAGTGAAGGTTTTCCCATCACTCGAGAAGTGATAAGGATGAAGCCATTGGAAGTGCTAAGATAATGTAAAATTCCACACAATGATTTCAAAGCAAGCATTGGCTGGTATAGATGGGATGATACATAGAAAAGGCCTTTCTCTACAATGCTGCCCTTCCCTAACTCAACATCTGCCTAGTGATTACAGTGAGAAGTTGATCGTTTATCAGAGGTATGTCATAAGCTTACAGAAAAAACATAACTATCTGCTAAGCCCGATGGGGAATCCAGATCAAACCCCATTATGTTTTGATATGCCCTCAAATGTTACCATCAACAAAAAAGGTGCTAAATTGGTGTTGTTAAAATCCACCAGAAATGAGAAATCAAGATTAACTGTTATGCTTGTAGTCACGGCCGATAGGCGGAAACTGTCTCCCTACTTAATTTTAAATTGTAAAAGGATTCCAAAGGAAAAGTTACCATCATTTGTAATCTTTCACGTGCATGAGACAGACAGACTATATCATTTAGGGAGAAATAATTGATGAATGAGGAACTTGTGTTAGATTGGCTGAAGGTTGTTTGGGGTCGCATTATATTTGAGGTTTAGTTTTTTCTTTAAAAACTTTCCACCTATCTTAGGGTCATGTTATATTCGAGGTCGCCTTATATTTGGGACAATACGGTAGATACATGTTTGGCTTAGTAATAATAGAGTACTAGACCAAAATTATTCTTCCATTCCTTTTCATATAATTCACTGTAGAAATTGATTTCATTGTTTCTTTTATTTATTTTCAGTTATTTTTGTATGAGTAAATTTACAAGTAGTGAGTATTGGATGCAATATGGTTTGGTATTTTTCATTTAAGATTAGCATTGAATTAATATTAAAAAATGCATATCAATGAAATTGGTGCATTTGTCATTAGTTTTTTTTTACAATGAGAAAATTCAGTATAGTTTTTTTTGGTAGAGGCTAAAATGTGTCTTACAAGGGGACTACGCCACATTCGGATAACCGATCTTGTTCTCCTTTTGCAAGCGTTTAGGAACCGATGCATAATAGAAAGTGTGCAAGTAATACGACCCGCTTCTCAAGCATTTTGGAGAAAAAACGTTATTTTAATGTGAGAAGCAGCTAAAATACTATTCCTGCTTCCAATTAACGTTGTAGCGATTAGCCTAATTGGTTAAATTCGGGTTTCCTATGATGAGGGTCCGGGTTTCGTATCTCAATCGAAACTTTTTTTTTCTCTCAAGTTTTTGCAATTATTATTTTCATGTTAATTAACTGCAAAGTACATTATTTTTTCAAGGTTTTCATCTGTTAACCCTTAGTTAGTTACGTAAACAAAGTTCCTTAACTAGTCGCGTGGGGTCTTTTAAAACCCCTAAATTATTTTTTAAATTTAATAATAAAATGGTACGTTCTTTTCATTATACTGTTAAGTACATCATTTTAATTTAAAATGAAATAGTTTATGTAGAATTTTGTCAAGACAAAACAAGTTTTGTAAATAAACAAAATTTTACTTTTTTTAGTTACCAGTGCTATCCTAACATTCGTAACATTTCAAAATCATATGCTCTTTACATATAAAATCACCACAATTTGCACATTTACTTTGCACTTTTATGTTCTTGTTTCTAGGGCAAAATCTACAAAGAGTGAACACACGCGTTTGTTTGTGGCGGGTAACGAATACTGGGGGTGGATGACCGTACGCTCCGCACGGCCGAAGGGATAGCATGCGCGGTTGCTTAGGGGTCGGTTTATTGCTGCGACGGGAAGGTTGTGGGGTTGTGGTGTACATTTGTTCCAAGTATATGGTTGTTTCAAATACTCCAGCACACGAAACACACCTATTTGTTTAGATTTAATTAAAGTAATTCCAGCGAAGAAATGGTTATTTCAAACATGCAACTGTGTCTATGGATTTAAGTATCCTCCAGCTGCAGTGAGATCCTATGTATACATTTTGTGAATACAAAATACCCTTAATTAACAAAAGTTATATCCATACACTTATTTACCTGGATTTAGTAATTTTTGATGAATTTCATTTTTGAGATTTGAGTTACTAGCATGAAAGCCACAGTTCGATATTGGCTTTATCTTTTATTGACTTGTAAATATAACAATTTGTATAGCTAGTAGAATTGCACTGAATTTGCTGTTTGCATTTCTCTGAAGTGCCATTTATTATTTCGTGTTCTATCAAGCCAGTGTTTTCAAAGGAAAAAAGTTAAATCCAACTTATGATTATGAGAAGGAATGAATTCCTTTTCATTATTTATTATGTATAACTGTTAACTTTATTATTTTGCTTATCACACCTTAGGTAGCATGATTTTGTATGATTTAACAATAAAAAATACTGTATGCTGCTTAAAAAGCAGGCATTCTTTGCATGATCACTATAATTGTAGTATATTTGCAGTTTGATTGAAATTTCCCCATTTAACATTCACAGGGTTAATTTTGTGATGGAAACACGAGCAATGATCAAAACAATATCGTTTTGAAGGCAATGTTGGTGATTTAAAAAGTGATAACTACATAGTAGTTAGAACATACTGTTAAATTAAAATGTTTTTAAAAAAGCTTATACATCATAACCAATTGTGCTTCCCCTGCTGACAGTTCTTATGTAAAAAGCTAATTTAGCAGACATTTATGTATTCTTAGATACCTCGACTGTTTTCCATCCAAAATTTTCACTCATTAGTTACATTTCAACTTTTATTATGTGCATGCAATTTAGATGAATACTTGGTCCAACTCAACACATGTTACTTTGATTCAAGTTGTATTTTTCATTAATGCTAAGGTTTGTGCTGGCCTTTGGAGTATTTTTTGTTTATTTTGTGTCGAGTGCTTTTTTAATTGGCTGCCAATAAAAGTGTCTGGGGTCATAACCCATCTGCAGACACAGCCCGTATGAGAACTTCGGACCAAATCCTCCGAGCCCGTGCCTGTACTGCAGCGCCAGCTACCAAGCTGCATCCGCACCCACACCCTCTGTGTCCACAACTGCTGCATCCCTATCCCAGAAGAAGCGTCTGTTGGCTAAGGCACAGTCTGAGTGTGTGCGGGAATCGGACATGCTTCGCACTCACCACACCGTGGAGGAGACGGCGCCTGCAGTGATCACCACCAATAGGAGCGACCACTTGCGTCGTGCCCCCCGTCACCACCACCACCATTCCTCAGGACACTGCCAAGCAGGGCATGGCACAGTGCCCGAGTCCATGCCTCCCCCTCCCCAATCTGCATCCTCTTCTGCCTCATCATCCTCAGCTTCCTCTGCCACATACCATCACCCCCATCACCACCATGTCGCAGTCCACTCCTCTGGCCATCGTGTCAGCAGTCAGGACCATCACGTGATCTACGGGTTTGTCCTTCCTCGTCATCCCTTTAATGCCACTGTGTACCATGGGACACTTTTAGTTAGTGTTTAGCTGTAGCTAGTCCCTCGACACTAGTTGTCTTTTGCATGCAAGTATGACTACTCATTAGTAGTTATCATTATTGTTGTTGCCTGTTTTATGCCTTTCGAAAGGTTCAGAATTAATGCCAGAATGTAAAGTTGCCTTCTTGACACTGTGGTGTGGTTAGATCCAGAAATGTTTTTATTTTTCTAATTTTGTTGCCCCTTTTGTGCAAAAAAATTGCTTTTTGTATGCTGTATAGTCAAAAGTCCTTTGTAGTTTATTAAGTGTTTCCTTCCAAGATGTGACATTGCATGTTGTGGCGTACATTAGGGGGGTATGTTTCAGGGTACTATTTCCTGAATATCAGGTCAAGAGTAATTGGCCTACTGAAAATTTTCTTGAGGAAAAAGAATCTTTTTATAATCATACTAGAAGTAGAGGTATGTACATAACCTCTGGGTTTTTAATGTTTTTACTTAGAAGTCTATCATTTACTAGAATCACTTATCTGTCATCTTTATTTGTTAAGACATTGCATACTTCCAATTTGCTTACCTTTCAGCTCCTCATAAATGTTTGTTCATAAATTCTCCTATTATACCATCTATCTATTAAATCATTCAGCATTGGTTTCTCGGTACGCCACTTTAATTGTTTAAATTTTGGCTTTGTTTTGGTGATGAATTTTTTTAATGGCCGATGTGTTGGCTGATTCCGTATTATCCATTTGATCCATAGGGATCAGATGGCTCCTCCTCCTGCTGCTCACGCTCGTGACATCACAGCTCCACCTGCTGCCCATCGTGACATAGCTCCAGCTCCCCCATCCATTGTCGTTGCTGCCCATAAACGTGAGATTACTCAGGACCACTTAGTTCCTGTGGGACACAGGGAATATCATGTCCAGCCGTCAGGCATCCTCACAGGTATGTCAGCAACAATTGGCAAGTCATCAGAGGATGTACGCATAAAACCGGTATAGTTAAATCCTTAAAATTTAGTAACTGTGAATTTAGGTTTGAAAATTTACAAAAAAGTGTCGATATGAAAAACTTCCTCCTTCACCATAATTTGTAAATTTTACTTTGTTAACAAATTACAGCTAATGAGTAATCATCCCTTAGCTTAAGATTGTAGAAAATTTTTAATTAATTAGCATACAGTGGTCCCTTGGTTTACGTTGCCATCAATTAATGATATTTTGATTAACGACCTGCCTCCCATAGGATATCATTGTTTCTGTTAATGATGAATTTTTAATTGATGATATGTTTACGAAGTCATGCGGATGCCAATTTTGGCCAATCGGAGCACTCCTAAGTAGACTCAGCAGACCTCAACCAATCAGCGACGCCCTATTATAAGTGTTTGGAGCTGAGCTGGCTTTCTTTTCAGTGTTTGATGTGCATTGCTTATCGAAACAGCTCTCTTACTTAGTGTTTTTTGACTTAAAAGTTAAAGAAGATCCAAAACAATGGCCTCGAAAGTGAATGTGAACTAAGACAAGAAAGTGAGGAAAACAATTAGTGTGCAAATTAAGCAGGAAATTATTGAAAAACACGAAAGGTGTAAAAATATGTGCTCTGGTTAGTGAATATGGTCTGCCCTAATCCCCTATTTCCACAATTATTCAACAGAAGGACAAATTTAAACCAATCAGTGTGAAAAATGCTCTATTTATTCGTTATTTATCCATGTTTCTATTATTATTAATGCTTTATTATGTTCTTATAATGTTTATTTATTAAAAATTGCGTGTTGAAATATTATGAACTATCTGTATTACCTGGCGTTGCTTGGGACATAAATCAATAAAACAATTCAGTATCATGTTAAAAAATGGAAATTTGGAGACTACGGCTAGATGATGTGGAATTAAAATTATAACTCCTGCACCGTAAAATTGTGAAAATGGTTTAACTCCTTAGGCCGGAAAGCCAAACTTGTGTTAATAAATGGAAATTTGGAGACTGCGGCTAGATGATATGGAATTAAAATTAAAACTCCTGCACCATAACATTTTATGGTGCAGGAGTTTTAATTTTAACTCCAATCCAGTATCAGTTAAGAGAGCGATAGTTCCACAACTCGATGCAACTATCCAGTTTCAGTTAAGAGAGCGATGGTTTGCCCAGTATGGAGATTAGATGAAGACTGAGCCCTGAGCCACAGCAAGCTAATGCATGCTCACCCCCCACTCTGCCGTCACCCCTCACTCCGCTGCCTGGCCCCCACTTCTGCCTGAGTCTTGATCTCACACATCGGTCAGACAAAGTAACCAAGTGTATAAGAAAGTTACATTTTTGGATTCAGTTCTTCAAAAACCATTAAAATGATGTGTCACAAACCACAGTTAAATTAAAGTGTATAAGAAAGGTACATATTTGGATTCAGCTCCCAAAAACCATTAAAATGATGTGCCACAAACCATGGTTTTCTTCAAAAAAGGATGTACCTCCCCAAACCCCCCCACCAAAAAATTTTTTGGCTATGCTACATAGCCTATATTTTAAGTTGGACCATCCTAAAGATACCCTTCAAGTTTAATGAAAATCCATTCAGCCATTTTTGCGTGATGCAGTAACAAACAAACAGAATTTCAATTTTATTTATATAGAGTATGTTTTTGGGTGAAAAAAGTAAACTTCCGATCGTCTTGGAAAGAGTTAATTCTTTAACATGTATTTCCTGTATTCGATTAACGATAGTTTCAATTAACGATCGTTTACATGGAACCAATTAATATCGTTAACAGAGGGACCACTGTACATGTAAGTGCATTTTGTCAAGATTACAACTTAGGTTAGCAATTCTGTTTTGCTAAAGAGATATCTGGTGAGACGGTACTTTTTTGTATAATTTTCCCCATGATAAAATATTTGTATGAAGAAGCTCCCATTGGTCTTTATTATCTATAGTTTGAGGATTTTATTTTATGTTTTCAAGATGCCATTGATACAGAATCTATTGCATAATCTACATTGATTCTTTAAAGTTTACATGGAATAATTTTCTTTGGGATGTTTAATTTTTTACATTATCTTGGTACAATGGCTTTACCCATAAGGTACGTACGCCATAACCTGCTATGGTCGTTTTGTAATTCATTTTTGTGCAGGTCACAAAGATTATGTTCAACCTCCAGCAGCTCACTCAAACCGAGAGATTCCAGTGACGGTGAGGGAGACGCAGCCACAGCAGCACTTGCTTGGTGCTCCGACTGTAACATCCAAGGCATGGACTACCTCTTCTACTACCCACCCCACTCTTCATCAGGGATATGGGTGAGTTTCAGAATCAGCTCCCATTCATGCATTTGTGATATTTTGTTCGAGGTGGAATACATAGTTTATTATTAAAATCATTAAGTGTTGATACCAGTGACATACCTCGAAGATATGCCTCCTATGGCAAAATTTTAGGAAACACCTTGATTATTTTCCTGTGGTTTAATAAAGTATAATAGCATTTGTATGAACAATAACTTTAACATTGGAGTATTAAATCAATACGGCTCCTATGGCAAATGCCACATTCGCCATACCCTAGTTACAGCACTGGTTGATACAATAACCCATTTTCTTCTTTAGTTGAAATTTTTATATCTACCAAATTTACTACATTTTAACATTGTCATCTATTATTTTCAATTTTCCTCAGTATAGTTTTTTAATTTGTTTAGAGGGCTTTTATTTCAATTTTGGGAAAGCAAAAGCTAGATAATTTACGTTTTAGGTATTTTATTACAACAGTTTTTCTTCATAAAAAAGGGAGAACCAGCAATTAGACACAGAAAGAATAAGAAAACAATGTTATGTTACCTTTGAAAAATAAAAAAGAGTGATGCTTAAGTTATCTCAGCATTATAAACATTTTGCAACCCAAGTTAACTCAGAATAATAATAAGGGTGGCAAGTAATAAACTATGTGTATATTTATCTTTAGGAACTAAATACTTGCCTGTTATTTTTTACGTTTTAAGACAAATGAAATACAGGTAGTCCCTGACTTATGGGTGACTCAACTTATGAATTTCCACTTTACGTATAGGTTCATCGCCGGGAACGTTTTCTATTTATAAAATATAAAATTTGTTCTAACATCACTATATATTATTTATTTAATAAATAGATGCATATTATATTATAAATATATTATATATTAATAAATATATATTTATAATAAAATAATTTATATACATGGTATTTCACGACCGGTCTGCCATACGTCGGGAGGTGATTCGGGAGGTATGTTCGAGTAAAAAAAGTTTATACAACATTGGTCCTATTTTCAAGCATTAAGGAGCTACGGATGATTGTTGGTGTGTGCAGGAGAAAATATACGAGAGTATTAATCAGATGAATTTATTGGTACGTTTCGAGATACACCTTATGTTAACTGTTCAAAACGTCTGCTGCGGTTTTCAATGCAGTCTTGCTCATTCCAAACAAGAGTTTACTGCCTGTTGGATCATTTCATGGTGGTCTCGTATGTATGCAGCTGCATCCATAATGCGACGCAATAGTTCCTCTCTCATCTGTGCTTTGGTTTTATAGATCATTGCTTTTTTAAAACCCAGCAAAAAGAAATCAGGTGGGGTTAGGTCTCACCGGCAAAGGTATTAGACCACCATGGCCAATCCACGATTCCCGTATGCTGAGTCAAGTAATCCGTAACTTGACGACCAAAATGTGGAGGCGCCTCATCCTGCTGAAAGAACATCCTGCGCCTTGTCTCCAGAGGCACTTCCCCCATTGAAAGTAGCAATTCGTTCATCAGGAAGTTTAGGTAATTAGCAGCATTTAAATGTTCTAAAAAGAATGGTCCAATCATAGCACACTAAACATTAACTGAGAATCGATATTGGAAGTTGCTTTCTACGGTCCCGTGAGGATTATCGGTGTACCACAAATGGGAATTTTGTGTATTGTTAATTCTATCCTGATTAAATTTTGTGGTTCGGAAAACGTCTGCGGTATTCTTCAACTGCTGTCCTGCTGTTATCATTACAGAATCCATAAATGTAATGGATATCAGCATATTCACTGGGAGTGAACTGTTGATTCATTTTGTGATTAAACGAAAGACGAAACAATGATTTTGAACTTATCGCAACAGTGTCACATGTAACATTGAGCAAGGATCAGAAGCAAGTGAGACAAGAAACAACTGAGAATCAGTGGTGATTACAATGCAGCTCAAACCATCATCAATATTGCCATTACAGCATTGCACATCTTAAAACGTCCGTAATTCCTCAACGGTTGGAAATAGGACCAATGTTGTATTAACTTTTTTACTCAAACTTACCTCCCGAATCACCTCTTGAACCTGTATAATTCCGGCTGATTCGTCGCCTGTGATTCATTGCCTGAGAGTGCGCATTCCTGCTTTCACTTGTTGTGTTGGTGTTAGTGTGATGTCCTGCATTTATCGTGCTTTTAATTTGTATTTGAACGTATATACCAGCTTTTTACAAAATTACCATATTTATCCTGAATCCAGGGAAAGAGTTTGAATGTAGAACATTATTCATTTGCATATTAAAATTACTTAGAATCATTTGTCTGTTTGTTTTCCTGCCATCAATTTTTTTAATATGCGTGGTGGAATCAATCAACAGATCAGTTTTTAACACGAGAATTGGATGTATTGTTAGTGATTCGCATTGTTGCTGGTTTCATGTAATTGGGTACTATTGACTTGGATAATAGATTCGTATCGCATCTATTCATGAAATTTCATAAAAAACTTTCCCATTGTATTTCAACGGCATCTTCCTAGTACCATATATACTCGTGTATAACGCACACCTTAGATTTTGAGTGGTATAAGAACAAAATTTTAGAATTATATTGTCATGTTATAGAATACCATAAATAAATAAATACAGACCCGCTCCGGGTAACACATAACTCGACTTAGGCAAATACAATTTTACATAAAAGACTCCGAAAATTAATTTTTAATATCCGAAAATTCTGAGTTGCTGAAATTTGCTCACAAGGCAAAATGAAGTTTAAACATGTCAATTTGTTTGAAATTTATTGAACTACACATAACACTTATTCAGGGAATATTGAATGGCTAGAGATATTTAATGACAGTATTTAATACATCTTAAATTTCGTTGCATATCACGGTTGCCTTCTTCGCATAGTTATTTGGTGCTGAAGATGATGAGGAAGATGGAGAAAGATATGACTATTTAACTACTAATATTGTTAATTATATATAATATATATTCATTAACTAAAAAATTATTTCACTTTCCGTATATACTAGGTTTTTTGTTTTCGATGCGTGTTTTGCAGGAAGTCTACATGGAGATTTTGTGGAAGACAAAAGCAATCAGCTGAAATGTGGAAATATTTGTAGAGGATGGAAATACAATTGTAAGGAAGTAATTAGGTGTTTGATACATTTAATTAATATATGTATAAGCAGGATTTATCAATAACACTAGTCAACAAGGTTTTGTTAACATTAATGAAAGTTAACTTTTTACATTAAATCTGACATGCCCATTCCAGATCTGGACTTAAAAATTTTGCATCACGTCACAGTTTAGAAAAGAACAGTAATGACCATTTGTCATAAATTTTGTAAAAATAAGCATCTCTTACTAAATGTTGGCAGAACTGGTGGGTATATCATGAGTGTTGGCAGAACTGAAGGATATATGAGAAGTAGGAGTGTGATATCTTAACAAACATGCATTCTAGGCATCAGTCACGTTTTTCTGTGAATTTATGTTCTGCAGATGGAGAAAGGACACCATCGCGGCTGTGTGAATTCGCCAGAGAATTTTTGTTCTTTGTGGATAGTTTACAGCAAAATCACAATGTCAATCTATAACAAAGACAGTAAAACAAGCCTGTTATTTGTATTTTGGTTGTCATTCGGGAGTTGGGCACCACATGTATGCTGCATAACATGGTATGTAAACCTGACAGAATGGATGAAAGGAAAGAAGAAGAGCATGTCATTTGCTTTTCCAATGATCTGGCATAAAACAACCAGTCACCTTAAAGACAGCTATTTCTGTCTTACAGAAATTGAGGGATTTTCAAGGGGAATAAAAAATAAACTGGATTATCCAAACATCCTGTCTGCAATGAAGCCAGTGCAGCACAGAGATATCTTCCTACTCCTGTTCCACCACCTAAGCTTTGGACAAAAATAGTGTTGGTTTTGCATACTTAAAAGGAAAGTTTTCAAAACTGAGTGACACAAAACTCAAAAAAGGTATATTTGTTGGTCCGCAAATTAAAATGCTTTTGCATGATAACAATTTCGAATGCAAACTAAACTCCATTGAATTAGCTGCATGGGAATCCTTTAAATCCATAGTTCATGGGTTTCCGGGTAATAAAAAGGAGGAGAACTATCAACAATGGGTAGAAGAACTGTTGCATAACTATAAAAATTTAGGATACCAGATGTCACTCAAAATACACTTTTTACATTCTTATTTGGACTTCTTCCCAGACAACTTGGGTGCTGTTAGTGATGAACAAGGTGAAAGATTCCACCAAGATATAAGTAATATGGAACATTGCTATTAAGGAAGGTGGGATCCTGACATGATGGGTGACTATTGCTGGTTTTTGCAAAGGGAAGATGATGCTGTCCATAAGAAGAAAAAATAACTTTCTCTGTAATGAATAGCATGTTTTTCTTCACTTTTATATTTTTCTGTGTGTTTTTATTATATTTGTCTACCTTAATGTGAGACTAATATTTAATTAGTGGATTCCAAGTTTATCCTCACTTAAATTATGTGCTTCTTTTAAGAGGAAAAATAACTTTCTATGGTTTGAATTTAGTGTCAAAACAGCATTTTTCTTCATCTGTGTATTTTTTAAATATTTGTAACCATAGTGTGACTCTATGATGTTTTAATAGTGATTCCAAGTTTAATCTCATTTAAATAACGTCAATATTTCAAACTGCATAACAGGTGATATGTAAGTTCATATATTTTTAATACAAATACATATAAGGCGATAACAAAAAACTGTGCATGTTACAAATCTTTGACTGTCATTTTCATGATCAGAGAACTCGATTTAGTAAAAAACAGCTTATTTCGTTCATGTTATTGACAGAAAGTGAAAATTTGTTGGGCTTTGTAATTAGCATGGTTTTTCCCTCAATTAACCCAAAAAGTGAATGTGGTGCGAGGTAGGTACACTTCAATTTTTTATTTTAACTGTGCAAAAGTATTACCTGTGTATAGCACGCACCCCTACTTTATGACCTAAAAATTTGGTCTTCAAACTGTGTGTTATACACGAGTATATATGGTACATAATTTCCATGAAATTATAAGTGCACAATAATATAATAATAATAATTATAAAAATGAATTATAATAAATATCCCATCGCACCTAAATTATTTTACGCAAGCGTGCATTTTCTAACGTTAAATGTACGTGAACGTGTTTCCGACACGTAATTTTTTATTTACGTTAGGTTTTGCAGAACGAATTAAATACGTAAGTCAGGGACTGCCTGTATTCATTTGTTGAATTGAACTTGTTTTTACAATGTAATGTAGAAATTATAATTTATTTAATTTTATTGACATTGTTAAAAATAATATTTTTTTAATGAAAACAAACTTAATATCTTATGTACAAAATAAGGTTTGTTTTAGTGATAAATTTTCAGCCACAAGTTACCACAATTTAATTGTAAGCTTTGGAAACTACATTAACCTTTATAGGCTGAATGTGCCCGTATGGGTATGCAAAATGCAATCATTCAGGGATAATATTTTCGATATGTTGCTTTCAGCTAAAAAAACAAAATCATGCAATTCTTCATTATTTTGACCATAAAATGCTTTTTATTTGAACATTTTATTACCAATAGTTCATGAGATATGCGCTTGTTCCGTAAAATGAACAAAAATATCCCAAAATAAATCCAGCATTTACCTCTTCCTAAAGATATCTTCATGTTCTCACATCTGTCAGTACTGTGCTGAACAAGCACAACTTGAAACTTGACAGTAACAATGATATGTGCCTTTTATTTCTAAAAATGTTAAAACAATTTTTTAAACATTTTGGTGATTAAAGCTTTATGGCCATTGATCTATGTCATTACCGGTCAACTTTAAAAATATCAAATTTTTCTTTCTCTACAGACGGCATGTTGCAACCCATCCATCCCCTCAACCTACTGCTCATGTTCCTGGCACCAGTAGGCTCTCTCCACGTCATCCTCTAGCTGCAGCTGGTCAGCCCCTCTACCACCAACCAGAACTTTATCGCCATCCAACTGTTTATGTGACCAACACCCAACAGGCTTACCTTCCCACTGGACATCAAGTCGCACCCTTTCCGCCGACTGGGTAAGCAGTCTCATTCAAGCTTTTCTATGTTGATGTACTTTCGAAAGCCATCTGATGTATATCAATGGTTTAGGAATCGCAAGTGGATTGACGAGCAGATTATTTTTGCATTGTGAACTCTCTCAAAATCCTATAGACGCTCACACAGAGGTTTGGAATTTTTATTACCTTGAACCCTGTTGAATCAAGTTTTCCCCAGGGTATATTTTGCATGTCACCTTCAGTTTGCTTGGATTCCAGTTGATGGCAATGGTTTGCATTATCAATGTTGGTAATTTTTGTTATGGCAATAATTTTCATACAGTTTTACCTACAAATGTTCAATTTGTTTGACCAATGATTATAGTTCATTGAATCAAATTTAAAATTTTTACCTTTCTATACTTTTGTGTTAACTGTCCTGAATGTATTATCTTTTACCACAGCAATAATAATAAAAATTGCTAGCTGTTCTTAATGATACATATGCATAGCCCTGAGAAACGAAAGAAAATACCCAATAGCATTTAGAAACGAAAGAACAGGTAACAACGGTAACAAAACACAGGTACTGCTAAATTCAATATTCTAGCTTTATTATTTATTCATTAATATTCATCGTAAGTCAAATATTTACTTTACAAAAAATATTGTACTATCATTTGAACGCGATGGCAATGAGAGATGTGCTGCCATCTATGGGTGACTACAAAACTTAACCGTAACCCCAAATTTTTTCTCGAACTCGCATTTAAGCCGAGGGGTAATTTTTTCATGATGGATTTTGACGAAAAACTTCGGCTTGTATTCAGGCAGATACATGGTATGTCATTTATTCGATGTGTAATATGTTAAATTCCATTTTCACTTTTTTCTTAGGCACAAGATAGTTAGCACTGTAGGAAGTGCTGGCTTGCAGACTTTCTCCACTGGGGCCAAAATTGCTTTGATGAGGCAGTAAGTAATCTTCATTGTTCATTCACTGTACCATTATACCACTCGCTAAAATATCACTGGAAGAAAATTCTTGTTTACAAGACCCAAAAGCTTGTCAATGCAACTTGTGATTCTGTGCAGATCTCCCTTTAATTTGTATAAATATCAGCTACAGCAGCCTTATTGGGATATTTTGTGCAGTCAGCTCCTGTGTTCATTTGATGTGTTGAGACCCTCCTATGGAATTGGAAATTAACACCCTCATTTATCAAGAAGTTCTTTTTCTGTCACAACAAGTCTAGCTAATTCTGTGTGAATGCTCACATGCCATAATTTTGTGAAACTCAAAATATCCTGAGACCATAGATGAAGGTTTTGTTTGCAATGCTTCAACTCATATTGAACTGTTCTTTAATTCTCTTATCCTTTTCAGGGCTCTTCCGCCTCCTGCGCACCATGCAAGCGCACGCCCAGTACTCGCCACTCATCCTTCACATCCCCTTCCTGCGCACATGCAGCCGGCAGCAGTCTTCCCAGCCCATCCTCAGGTGGCAGCTTCTTATGGCTATGGACCACTCAGTCCTGCCAAGTCTCAGTACCAACCTCACTTGTGGTTTGCTGAATAGACTGTATGCAGGGACTAAAAGAAAGAGAGAAGGGAGGGAGATAGCGAGAGAGAGAGAAAGTGTGTGGAAAGAAGTGGAATCACACACCTTGAATTGTCTTCATCTTCAATACATTTATACTTTGTCTAATTATTCAAGTTAAATGTCTTTTTAACGAGCACACCGATTGCTGTTGTATGTGTTTAATCAACTTTAAAAAAAAAGGTTTTTCAACTTCTCAATCATGTTCCATGCACCTTAAGGGTATGTCATTTGCGACGAACGGCCGAGTATTGGTGAATTTTTTTCCCAGACATTCAGTTTAGGTGTTCGATCGGTCTCTGTTTATTTTTTTCATTGACTTTGATCATGCTCCTAAAGGACGTGGTCGCTTTGGAAAAAAAATACAATGGTTAGTGTTTTTGTGATGTTGTACTTTGTTTTGTTTGAAGTTCTCTTATCTGACTGTTATATAGGTTACTACAGTAATGTATTGAGGTGTACATTGAATATTTTTCCCAAACTACGTGGTCAAAGGTTTCGTTAATCTTATTTTTTGGGAATGGTGGATCGATTTATAGGATTTTCACTTTCGCCCAACGATAGCAGTGTGTTTTGTGGTGTTCATAATTACTGTTAGTTTTTGCCTCAATTTGATATTTTCTGTGTATATATATATATACATATATATTCAAGGATCCTGATGGAATTTACTGATAAATAATGGGATCTCTCGAGCAAGAATTGTGTACATATAAAAGAGATTTCAGAAAGGTTAATAGCTGGCATTTTATAGCCACTAATGAAATTGTTGCCTTGCTCATATTAATTTGTTTAATTGATGAAGTTTTAGTGTGTTAAATTATTTCTTTAGAATACCATAAATGTAGTACATATGGAATTTTTTAACATCCAAACTACATTCACTAACTTTGTGTAAATATTTTGTGATTGATAACAATTTTCAGGCTGTTTTTCATGTCACAAGATATGTGCCTCTGTTTTATATCTGTGTTTGTATTAATAATAACGACTGTCATGTCAGGTGATTGTTTGTGCGTGAGCCTTGTGTGCATGTGAGCATTTTATGTGTGCATGTTGCGTGCATGTGCGCGTTACTGCCTTACTTTGTGGAGATTTCGGAAGGCGAGCGAGTGTGCGTGTTGCTCAAGCAATTTAAGCTGACAAAGAATAGGTTTTTGCATTTGTTTGAGAATATGTACGCCTTCAGCGCTTGCACGCTTTTTCTATTTTAAAAAAAAGCATTTCCAACCTTTTTCACTTGTAAATGTTATGGAGGAGTTAAATCCATTACTTAACCCTTATGCCGACAGTGGTGATGCTTATATATATATATATATATTAGTCAGTGGAGGGGGAGAGGGTCGATTTGTAAAAAAATATGAAGTCAATAGTTGTGATATTTACATAGCAAATTATTTAGGGCTGAAGAGAATAGGGATGCCAGGTTTTATCTTTACAAATATTAAAAAAAGCCGTACTTTTTTCACTTTTGATTATCGTTTGATGTATTTTGTGGGAACTCTGTGGTTCTGATCCCCAATTGCCATGCGCACTCGGTGATAATTGTAGTGATTATATTAATCATGTAAAATAAACCATATTTTTGGAGTTAAATGCTGAAGCATGTGTGTGTGCATGTTCGTGTGGAAGGGGGAGCTGATTTGGTCCTCTTTCGCGTAATCATAGACGAGTTATAAAATGGTGTTTGTAGGTGAGTTTCCAGTGATGTTTACTAATTAATTGTACCATTTATATACTAACTGGTTCCTGAATTCAAGAGAGGGAGAGGTGTCCGCTGTGTCGTGGTAGAAAATCAGCTAGCCTTATTAAGTGGCTTTGTTATTATATTGATTAGATTTTTTGATAAACACACTTCAGCGATAAAGTTTTTAAATGTTGTAGAACCATGCACTGATTTTTTGGGTATAGGTTTAATGCTTACCTGTTGTGTATCTCAAAGACAAGTACAATTGTATGCAACATTCAAGACTAAATATGTAGTCATATTTATATTTAGGTCTACAGATGACATTTTCATGTTCAAAAGCCTTATGTAATATATATAATATATATATATATATATATAAATATATAGGAATATATTATTCTGAACATGATACTTGTCAATAAGGGTGGTTTTTTGGGCATAGTGCTAGGTAAATTGCCTTTTGCTTTAGTGTGCCTCATAGTCGGCATTATTTTTGGCCGTCATTCGCAGTAGTTTTGTAAAAGTTGGTTTAATACTGGCCAGAATGCAAAGGGGGTCCTTGAAGACTTTTCATTTTCTCTGTCACTTCTAATAATTAAGTCCCTTAAGGAAAGTTTAGCTTGTTGACTGCCTTGATTTCCTTGTTGGCTGCCTTCCAATTTGTATCTCCATTTTGGCAGTTTTTTTTAGTCTCTATCTCATTCTAGTGACAGGGTGCTTTGAATCCCTCCTTTGCAATTTTGAAGCTATTGCTTTTTTGTCGACAATTACAATTCTCAATCAATTCTTGTTTCATGGTTTATCTAGCTTGTCTTGTAGGACTAAATGAATTTCTCAAGAACACCAGAGTCATACTCCTCAAAGTCACATTTCAGGGTTATCAAACAATCAGTTTTTTAGATGAAATCATTTTTTCTTGTAAGGTTTTTACCAAAGATGCGCAATGTTCCTCGAATGAAACTATTATGGAAAGGTAGTTCTACGCAACCTCTCGTAGTATTCCAGCTGTAATTGGTAATTTATTCCCATGTCCCCTAGTGCATGTTTAAAAAAAGTATTAATTGTGGTGGTTTGTGTCCGACGTAGCATTTAATATGATGGCCATTTATTTATTTGGTTATACCTCATGGGATTGGTGTGAAATGTCGCTTTTTTAATTATTTAGAGAATGCCATGGTAAATGTATCCATATTTGATGTTTTTTTGTTGTCTCGAGATAAGTATTTTTAAACACTAAAAAATAATGGATTTGGAAATTAAAAAGCTTTACTCCTAGGTAGATGTACCGTTACTTCCAGTAGGATTTATTTCTCTAGTTGGTATGAAAATGTTGGAAAGAAATTATGTTATTAGCCACATTTTTCTCATTCGTCTGGGTATGCCTGAAATGTTTAGGAGATTGTGTGGCAAATTTAGCCTCTCAGTGTTGCACAAATTAATTTTGCTGTGAATTCAAGCATTATGACGTATTTATAGTGACATAGGAAGGTGGATATGGCTTTTAATCTCATTATATTTACTAAATAATCAAATTGAAGGGTTGCCCCTTATGGGATTTCTGTGGAAGGCCATTGGTAGCCAATAATTTTTACCTTAGATGTGTATTTATTTTAAACTATGATATCTCCTTCCAAAATTGTGTTATTTTCTATGTTGATGGATAAAATTAATGATACCAATTAAATAATTCTTGTTAGCACAGGTTGTGTGGTGTGAGGGTCCATTGCTGTGGCTTCATTGTACAGTTAATAATAGTGACGTTTTAATTATTTTTGTGATGTGATTGAGGTACGTGGTGTAGCAGAATATTCAGGACGATTGCATATGTAACATTTGCAATGAGCTGAGAGGTATTTTTTTTTAATATACGTAGTTATGCCAGGATATTTTTCCTTAGTTACCACGTTAGCGCTTGGCATATAATGTGTATTCTTTCCATTTAGTAAGCCTATAAAATGCTTATACGACTCTTTCCAAAAAAATAATAGACGGTCTGTTGGCATTTTTTTTGAGGGATTAAAATATGCGTAGTCGGATAGTAGATTAATAACGACGGCCGCTCTTTGAGCTTTTCTTTTTCATTGTCTTCAAGCTGTGAATGTGCCTCTTTAATGTTCATTGTTAGATTAATCGTTGGAAAGGATCACTTCCGTTTAAAATTTGGAACTCTTTGCGGCGAGTGTGTGCTTACTGTTTGGAAAGTTCCCTAATATTTTATAAATACCCGAAGTGTAAATCATTGTAAGGAATGTTCTGTGCCAATCTAGTTTTATACTGGTGTAGCTACCTGCTGTTTGTAATTCTACTGACAATCTTGTCGTCACCCTGTATATAAGAATCCTCCAATTCTTTGGCTAGATTGTGAAATTAATTCCTATTACTGGTGTAAAATATAAAACATATCATTTTAACAAATAACACTACCTTTGTGCTTGTCAATAATCTGGTAAAAATGAATATTATGAAGTATTATGGCTTTCCTCTTTCTCGTTTGGTTTGATTCATTTTTGTTTTTAAAAATTTTTTTGAGCTTGAGAAATTTTACCCGATCTGATTCTTCAAGTGTTTGTTAGTGGTATGAGATGTTTGCATAGCATTCCCAATGCTGTAGTAATTTGTTGTTGTTGTTGATCAGATTTCATGCTTCTCCTGCCCAATATCTATTACTACGAGTGTTAATAAGGCACATTTGTTCTGCCAATAATAGAGGCAGAGGAACTAAGGCCTTTTCAACTATCCAGAATGCTAGAGCATCCTAATCTGATTGTTTCACAACTTTCTTTTGTAAACATTTCAAGTACTGATTGCATAATAATGCCACTACCGTTTTTTACCATTGGTGAGAAGGTTACCTGCCAATGCACGTTTTAAACTTGAAAATTAAAATAAAAATGTCAAATTATGTTTTTTTAAAAATGGCTGAATTTCCACAGCTTGGAAGATAATCTCAAGCTCAAAACTGCATAAAGAGTACCTGCCCTACAAATATATAGTGTAATTTAACTGGAACACACTCCACTGGTGAATGTTTTTTGTAAAGTGGCCCACTATATATCTGTGTTTTTATGACGATAGATCTGCTGGTGGTGATGTCCTCAGAACTAATAAAAAGAGTGTGCTTGCCTAGAATTTTCAAATACTGAATGGTTCTGAAGCTCTTTTTTTCTTTATAAGCATTGCCTTTTTGTCAGAGATGGCACTTCTGAATGGGAATATAATTAACTTAAAAAAGGCATAAAAATAATTATCATGACCTGTGTCCATTAAAAAAATGTTTGTAATTATCTCCTAGTCAAATGCAGGTGAAAGGATGTACATTTGGCATTAAAATTTAATAGTAGAAAATGTTTTTGTTTATTCCATCCCTTCAACTGAATCTATCATATTTAACCATTATTTAATGAATATACATAAATTTAAATTACTATAGTGCCTATGTTTTAGGTAAAGATGAATGTTTTTTCATTAATTTTGACATCAATGATCAGGAAGTATTTGTTTTTCTCATATAGTTGTGTAGTTTTGTGTCATACTCAATATATATACAGTAGAACACGTTTATAATGACATTAAAGGGACGCAAAATATTGTTGTTATAACCAAGTGTAATATCCAAGGATAAATGTAGAACTTTCCATATTCTACAATTTATTGTAATTTCTTAAAGATCCGCATTTAATACAATAGGCACAATATGTAAACATTATATTTAAAAAAACTATTTGTAATGCTTAGGAAAATAATCATTTTTTTGTATTGTATGTGCAAACTTGTTTTTCAAGGTCATCATCAATGTAGTGAATAATATTAACTGTCTTTTCATTAGTCTCTTTTGATTCATAAAACCGTGATATCAGTGATTGCTTGCATAGCTTCATTAATAGTTGAAAGGGGTTCATCTGGATTTTCTTCCATTTCTTTATCATTGCTACACTTCCTCTGCTGCCATACCATAATAATGTCGAGATCTGTTTGAGCTGTTGTTATCACATCCTGGTCGATTTTTACCAATTTGGTTTTTAGAAGTTAAGTTGAATAATTGACCAAGCATGAAAAAACATTTGTAAATTAAATTATAAAATTATTGGTTCAAACAGTTCCAAAGACATGAGTCTCCTTAATAACAGTGCCACCCTGCTCTAGGATTATGCACAACCCCATACTAAATGTAAGATGGAGGAGTTGTTGCCGAGGTTTGGCTAGGAAACCCTTGGACAAAGACTATCAGCTGTTTTGTCCTTGGAAGAAACACTGTTGGATGCCATTTCATAACAAATTTTGCTGTTCAAGATAGTTGGAGAGGACACAGGACATTAAATTGTATAATAGCATTAGAAAGTTGGTTTCTCAATGAGACAGATGCCTCATCCAGCATATTTCCTATTTGGAATAGTACTGCAGGATATAAACTATCATAATACGTGACAATTTCTAAAATTAATTGGTTTTCCAGCTACACATGTCGTTACTTTCCGATGAAATTTTGCATTATCTTGTATTCATTTCAACGCTTTTATCAGTAAGTTTAATTAAATTCTGTATTTGCTTTTAAACATGACTTAACAGAACCATCCAGTTTTATTATCCAATATGAAATTCACAAAGTTTTGCTTATGAGTTGAATGATTTATCCCATGACTTGTTTAGAAAACACCTGACAGAGCTATCTTAAATTTCCTACCCCCTTAAGTAAACCAATGCTGTTTATGCCACTTACTGAGTCTATTTCTTCAAACATCATCCTGAAAAATTCAATAGTTACTTTAAGAATCTCTCTGATCTTGAAATCTCCCCTCATTACAGCTTCAATTTATTCCAACGGCAATTTCATTGATTTGATCCCTTTGAGTTTGAGCCATTCAGTTAAATATTCACTTGTTGTTCCTCTGAAAACATTTTAGTCTCACATTTGGATTTAAGTTAACAGGTCTGTTACACACTATAGATATCTCAAAGGGTCATTTTTCCACTATGTATAAAGTAAATTAGTTTTGTTACTGTAAAGTTGTGTAACTTACATTATAAAGCATAATTTAGAAATTATTTGAGAGTACTATCTGGTTTGCTTCAAATCCAAAAATTATTTATCATACCGTGTTATATTTAGGAATATAGGTGTTAGCATCAATTGGTAACAAGATGCAGGGAAATGAACATAATGATACTGTAAGTGCGACACAGTCACCTGTCCTCCAGTATTATTGCCCTCCTGTAGAGCAAGGAGGAAAGCATAGAAAGGAAGAAGGGGGAATGTTTGACCTAACTATGGAAGACACTAATTGGGTTTTGACTTCATCATTTATAATTTTCACCATGCAAACAGGTTAGTTCTGTGTTCAGGCATTAGAGAAAATAATATGAAATCTTATAATTATTAATTACCATTTTCATCATGCAGTTCTGGAGGATTACTGTGATTTTTGTGTAGTAAATTTCAATTTATCTGTACTTTAAAATTCTACAAATTTATTTGTATGTTTAATTTAAAATCTGGAAGGATCAGCCTTATGTATTTTGGTTTTTAATATTTATGCATGGTGATTACATGTACATATGTATTAATGCCCATAAGTATAGGGTTTCAAATGCAATGGTGAAATTCAATTTCATAGCAAAGATTGTTAGCTTCTTGTAACAACAGTTACTGATAAATAATTTTATGCCTTGAGAAAAAGGTACATTTAAGTATCTGATGATGAAAGTTGGCATAAAATCATTTGGTAAAAATTTTAGCCTTTTTTGTTGAGAAGCAAGCATATAGATAAACACTGTTCTTCTTCATTGGTTTTCTTAAATCTTTGCTGATCCACATATATTACAAATCTGGGGGAACATAAGAGTTGACTTTATTTTTATAGCCCAGCCACATGAAAAACTTAAATTGAGATATTTTTAAACTTTGCATTTATGTGACCTGTTATCACCATTAAGTGAAGAAAATATTTTTGGAAAAACACCTTCATGCAGAGTTATTGGTTTAAGTAGATCAATGAATAATGTACCAGAGGGAGGTGAAAATGTCTGACAGAAATTTAAAAAATATGTAATTCACAACATCCAAAAATAATAATAAAATTACAAATATTAATAAACATAATTGAAGTTGAATAGTTTATGTAGGGGGTATGAGGACAGATGCAATTGTACAGCTATGTATGCCTCAAGTTGATCCTGGATTTTGCCACCTCTGGAAAAGTTTTGTTGCATGTCCTTTCAATTCTATCATTTTTAACCTAATGTTATTCTATAGAATATGGTTGCTTTATGGAATAAATTCACAATAAAGGAATCATTGAAGTGTAGTACTCATGCTAATTTGCTTTCTCAATTTAGAATATGTAATATGTTGAATATAATTTGCTTTTGGATTTTTGTAAGAATTATTCTTACATTTTTCTTGTCCAAGGATTCGGACTTCTCGAGTCTGGTTGTGTTTCCATGAAGAATGAAGTAAACATTATGATGAAGAATGTTGTTGATGTAGTCCTGGGAGGCCTAACATATTGGATCTTTGGATTTGGACTTAGTTTTGGTAATAGCCCCCTGACAAATCCATACATGGCAATGGGCGACTTCATGTTGGATGCCCTGCCAAAAATTCCTGCAGCCATAAATCTAGGCCAGTCCACCGTCAAAAACATGACCATCCTCCATGAGGAATTAGATATGGGGCCTGTGTTTGCCACCTTTCTCTTCCAGTTATCATTTGCTACCACAGCGACTACAATTGTTTCAGGAGCCATGGCAGAAAGGTAAGGACATAATCGAGTAATTTCACCGTCATCATTGCCAAACTGACCACAGAAAGGTAGGTGGTTGTGTAATATCATAGAAACTGAATATAACAAATTTGTATTGAGTCTGAAAATGACCCAGGAGCATCTGCACATTTTAAAGGCCACAGTTAAAAGGATTAAACTTTCGTCTCTGCATCATCTAGTATTCCACAAGCTTGGCCATTTTTCCCCTCTTCTCTGCTTCTCCATCAGCTTAAGCATTTTCTTTCCTGTTTTGCCTTCAGATTTTCCTTCAGTTCCTTGTTGGATCATGCAGTCTTTTCTTGAGTAAATGCTTGATCCATTTAGCATTTCCCTGATACATCAGTTGCATTATGCCGTGTAAGAATCAACAACAACAGTTTAATTGTTGCTGGAAGAGACGTGGTGATTTGTCAGCATGTGCACACTATCCTGATTGGCTATTCATTTCTTGACTTTTAAAAATTTGAAAATAACAATCTAGGCAAAATAATATTACAAGCATTAATGCCATAAAGTGGCATTTTCCTGTGGGACAAGGCTCAGAAAAATTTCTCAACACACTGAATCAGGTAAGATTAATGTCCTTCAGAAGCAGAGAAATTCAATAATCCACAGGTAAGGTAAACCTCATAGGAAATCCTCATTCAATGGCCTTTTTTGCAGCTTACAGATTCACATTTCAATGAGGTTGCCAAATTTCTCTAAAACTGAAAATTTTGTTCCTTTGGCATCTATTATGTACACCACCTTTTTGAACTTCGCATCATTGCGATTCGCGACCATTATTTGTTTCGCACCGATTATTTGCATTTCGGTCATGCTTTGCGATACCAACAATTGGAACTCCTACTTTTTTGTTTCTAAGTTCTGTTTAAACTTTGGAACCCTAGAAAAGCACTTTTACATAATATTTATAATGCTCATTATTAGCAGTCTTCGACGTAAACAAACGTGATAACTCTCGACCTAATTATTTAGCTCTGCTTGAAATTAACTGCCAAAGCCGCTATTTTTGACGTGAAACTTAAGTTTAAAATTTAAAAAATGCTATCATTTTGGAATGTAAGGTTTTTATTTATTTTGTATTTTGAACATGACTTAGGGAAATGTTATTTTGTTTTGTTAAGTTTTCGATTTTTATTATGAATTTTTAATGGAATCTAAGAATTGATATAATCTTGTAACGTAAGATTTTCTGCCTCGTATATTGAACGCGATTAGTAAAATAAATATTACCACTTGAATGCTTCGTTTTCATTTTTTTGTGACGTATTTTGGACAACTAAAAAATTTTTTATCACATTCTTATGCTGGGTTTTGATTTTCTGTACGCATTTCGAACGTAATTAATAAAATAAATGATACCACTTTATAACGCTAGTGTCTTTTTGTGGTTTGGAACGGTTTGTTGCAGTGACCAAGAATACATCTGTGCATCACGTACTCAACATTCCATTTCAGAAGTTCATTAAATTTAAGGTTTTCCTTGGAATGAACAAAAGAAGATCGAAAATCGCATGCAAAAAAACGCTGTATAATGCTGGGTTATCATTTGCTATTACCTGTTTTAAAGATAATTAAAAGATTTTTTTCATTTTATGATACTAGGTTTTCTTTTACTGTTACGTTGCTGTTATTTTTTCTTTTATTTTCTGTTAAACTGCATTATTTATGATAAAAAAGTGATATATATGTTGACTGGGAACCATTCTCCCAAAATAACATTGCGTCTTATGGGAAAAGAGGACTTGCACTTCGCAAATTTGCATTTCGCGTCAGTTTTCCGGAACCAATTATTCGCAAACTTCAAAAAGGTGGTGTACAGACTTCTGACAGAGGAGGATACTAATGTTTACGCACTTTCAGATGAGTTACAGACTTGAAATTTGGTACAATTATAGGACTTCAGTCACAACCAAACAAAAATCTGAAATTGGGAAAAATTAATATTTTAAGGGGCTGTTTTGGCCCCATTTATGCACCATAAGAAAAACACAAATCGGTGTATAGGTTTATATATTTGCTTTTTATAATTAAATTAAATCAGTAGAATAGCATATCAAATAAATCTCAATACACATGATATTTTTGAAATGAAAATGCGAAAATGATATGATGATTTTCCTTGATGCATCAGGTGCAACTTCAAGGCTTATTGCTTGTTCTCCTTGCTGAACACTGTCGTGTATTGTATTCCTGCTGGATGGGTCTGGGGTGATCATGGATTCCTTCGTCTCCTGGGGGTTGTGGATATTGCTGGTTCAGGTCCAGTGCATCTCATTGGTGGAACATCAGGTTTGTTTAAAATTGCTACTTGCCCTTCAACTGTTTTTTAAAATATTGACACTTTTGTCTCCTTGAAGCATTTGCTGCTGCTCTCATGCTGGGACCAAGGCTGGGTCGCTACGAAGAGGGATTGGAAGCCTTACCTCTTGGAAGCCCTGTAAATGCTGTTATGGGCCTCTTTGTCTTATGGTGGGGGTGGTTGGCATTCAATTCTGGCAGGTAAATGTCCATCTGTAGCTGTGGGTTTTCAGTTAAAGTAAGGGCCAAGTGATCTTCAGAGTGTAATATTTTTGCCAAGCATTCAGACCTTCCAGAAGGAAAAATGGTTAAACTTAAGGAATTTTATTCCCAATTGATCTTCATTAAAAATTTTAACTCAAAGTATTAACAGTTATTTATAATTTTTGCTTTACAGGTCCTCAATTTACGTGATAGATGCATTCCCAAATACCATCATTTATATCGAAATCGCATAATCGAATGCTACTTTCCCATACAAAATTCCATGTACAAAATCATGTTAAAGTGAATCCCACTCATGTAAATCGATTTATGTTCCCTGGTTTGTCAATCATGTATAAATGAATCCATGTAAATTGAGCTCGCATATAATGAGGGCATACTGTAATTTCTTTGTGTCACACTTTTTTTCACAGCACATTTGGAGTCAGCGGTGCAAAATGGGAGTATGCAGCACGTGCAGCAGTCATGACGGTGCTCGCATCGTTCGGTGGAGGCATGGTTGGCCTCTTCCTTCCTTTCATTGTTTCACGAAAACCGACCAGTTTACAGTTTTATAACATCATGGACTTCATCAATGGCATTTTAGGATCCCTTGTTGCTGTCACTGGTGAGTACTAAAACCATATCAGACAAAACACCAATGTTCCATTTCTTGTATCATTAGGTAAGATAAAATTCAAAAACAACCTTGTTATAAATTAGTAATTTCACACTTGATGTAAATACAAAACATCCTATTACTTTATCATGTAATGTGTTTAAAAAAACAAGACCTAGTGAAGAAAATGGTGTAGGTAGCAAGAAGTTTTACTTGAAAATGTGCACCTGATGCTTTAAAGTGCAGCGCAATATTCTCCCTGAGATGGGTCTGTTAATTCCAATTTAATCATTAAACTTTTTGCAACAGAATCTAGAACAGATATTACAAAGTTGACAGCATTGATCATTGAGAAAAAAGATGTTAGAAGTAATTAAAACATAAATAAAGATTACTGGCATTGTGACAACATCAGATAACTTGAATATTTAGAGAGAATTGTTCTGCATGAGATAGTTTTCAGTTAATTCTAATTTAATCTTTAAACTTTTTGCAAGAGGATTTAGAACAGATATTACAAAGTCGACAACATTGACCGTTGTGAAATCAGGTGTTAGAAATAATTAAAATGTAAATAAAGGTTATTGTGGCAGGTAACTTGAAGATTTAGGGCGAGAGAGAATTGTAATTTTCAGGGTAAATATCAATGTCCTTGGTAAATTGGTGAGCATTGTCTACAACCCCAATAATAGAAATGTGAATTTGAGTCCAGTGGCATATTTAAGAATTTTGCACCTCAAGGGCAAAATGAAATGAATGAACAATTAAGTTCCACACTTGGCCAGTTTGATGGTGGTACCAATGGTACAACTGCACAGAGCCCCATGCTCTCTAAAAATATTTTTTGTACGTATGAAGTAGTATATACATTTTTTTTAATTGAAACAATATCGAACACTCATAATGAGAGAGGTAGCTTTATTAATTAAATTTTACTATTATAAAATTTTTAAGGATAAGAGACCCTGCACCCACACTTTGCACCAGACCCCACAATTATTCTAGCTGACTCTGATTCCACAAGTTATTCCTCTTCAATATTTGATTTTGTGGATTAAAACAAAGTTTCCCGTTGTACAGAAGAACTTTTCATCAAATTTGCCATATTATAATCGTATACTGAAGTATTTGCTTTAAAATCAGATAATTATATTTCCTTATATAGTGGTAGTCCGGCTTTTTAGATCCATTCTAAACATATTCATCTTGTTTTTCCATTCTATACTACCCCTACAAAGAAAATTTCTTTGAAATCCATTCAGCCAATACCTTCCAATTTCATAATTACAGAAAAATTCTAACCTTGATATTGTGGTAGCCCTGTTTAGTCGACCCGGTTGAAACATGATATTTTGTTTATTTATTTTTATGAAGATATTATTTATATATATATATGCTCTTTAGCTCTATCTTATATACAAAATTTAATTAATATCTGTTCAGCCAATTCCTCCCAAATCCATAATTACTGAAAGAGTTCAATTTGTAATTGTGGCACCCCTGTTTGGCTGGTTTGGTTTAAATATGCTAATATGGTTTTGTATATATGTGTATATTATAAGTATTAAATTTGGTTAAAATTGATGAGGACAGTTCAACAGAAATATATCTAAAAGGAATTTTTTAAATACTTGTATTGTGACAGCCCTGCATTCTACACCTGTACTAAACATCATTATTTTGATTTTTAATGTTGCACGTCTCCATAATGCAAAATTTTGTTGAAATCCGTTTTGCCGATTCCTTTCAAATTCATAATTGCCGAAAAGTTTAACTTTGCAATTGTGGCATCCCCTGCAAAGGTGATTAGATCCAAACATGCCATTTTGGTCATTAAATTATGTGCGTATTCTATGTATTAAATTTAGTATAAATCGATTTAGCTAATTCTTCTCTGATGTATGCATATAGATGGACGAATATGATGAAGATAATACCATAAAGACTCGCATATAGGATGCACTTTTTTTTCCAAATTTTCGAGGCTAAAAAGTAGGGTGCGTTTTATACACGGGTACATAATATTTCATGTTTTTCTCGTATGTAATGTTCGATGAAAAATGGAAAATAAACACCTGCAAACTAATAGTTATTAACCATCAAAGTGTTTTAATTAAAATAAAACTTTTTAGTGTGAAAAAAGATTGCACTTTTACAAACAATAATTGTAAATACAAGATATTTTGGCTTCATTAGCCACTCATACTAATACATGGATACTAACCATTTTTCGTTCTTTCTGTATAGTCTTAAGTTAAAATGAAATACTTGATAACTAAAATTTAAAAATCAAGCATCTGCAAATTAAAAATAATCTTCAATGAAGAAAACAAATCAAACTTTTCAAACAATTTCCCTAAAATCCTAGAAATACGCCATCATCAGAGTCGTCATCAGTAATATGGAACTCGTCGTGAAATTTTGTTTCTGAAGCTTTAGATTCATGTTATTTTAATTTTGCGGTCTTTGTGCCGTTGTTGTTATCATCTTCCCATAATATGTCATCTTCACTTCCATCTAAAGTATTACTTATGCAACATTTTTTGAATCCCTTAATTATCGTTTCTGAGGGAAGGTCATACCGTGCTTCCACGATCCACTGACAGATTATTTTTATATCTAATAGATAATTTTATAGTCTATGTGTACTGAGTTTGAGTATGTTTATATTTTAATATGAATTATTCTTCCTATCAAAATTGAAAATTTACTGCAGCTAAAATGTAGCCCATGGTCTTTTGTCCACATAGTAAAACTGCTACAATTTGGCCAAGGTGGACAACTCCTATATTTGTGCAATGAAGTGCTCTCGGAATTCCAGCCAGGTCAAAATGATATCTTCTGACGTTTCAATGCCTTTTTCTTGTGCCATCATCAGGGAATGCCAACACTTCGGAAGTCATCATTTTGACGCAGCTAGAAACCCGTGAGAATTTTATCGCATCATTTTGCCAGGAAAGCATTAGATCCTTGTATATTTATGTTCACCAGTACCAGACTAATCTGGATATTAATTTAACAGCATAATAATAGCTATTGCAGAGTACGCTGGCTGTGATCAGCCTAACATATAAGTCTAAGACCAATTTCATATGCCTTTTGATTTTGGCAGATGGACATTCTCTGCAGCCTGCTGGAGGCAGTACTATGTAGCATGATACAAATAAATGGCCCTGTAGATGATCAGTTCTTCATCCCTCTTACTTTATTTTAACAGGAGCTTTGCTGCCAGTCATGCCCAAAATATACCTTTTTTGGATAAGCTTTTTCACTAATAAATTGCAACTAAATTAAAGCCTGAAATTGGGGATCCAATGCCTACCATGAGAAATACACAAATAAAACATTTCTCAGTGACTATTGTGGTTGATGTGCAGTGGTGCATTTGAAAATTTCCCATCCCTAGGCCAAATTATTTTCCTGCCCCCTTTTTGGTGCTATTTTTTCCTAAAAGAATTGTTCACGTGCTCAGGTTGTTCATTCCCATCCTTAAGTCTCATTTATATTGTCCCCCAAAATCTCGCTCTCCAAGGCCATTTCCTTCTTTGGCCTTTTTGCAGATCTTTTAATGTGACATGCATTTAAGTAATTGATTTTTCATCCAACTTCATTTTAATGGAAAAATTGTTTATTATAACTTTGAATAATTTGAGATATGTATAGGATAAGTATACATAAACTGCATAATTTGAAGAGTAAAATTAAAACTAAAGCCAATGAAATGGATGGGTACTGTTTCTACCCTCCATTACAAATTCATTAGCTTGAAGAAAACTATGGATGGAAATGTATGCCTATTTTATTGTTTCTTTTAATATCCTTACTATAAAATGCTCAGTTTATAATGTAATAATGCATAATTATATTTAATAATGAAGTTTATGATATTTGATTTGATCATTATCTGTTTCTCATTTACTGGATAAGTCTCTACTTGATGAAATTCCATCATAGAAGAGAAAGAGAGGAACTTTCTGGGGTAACTCGGTTTAATTCTACAGTGAAGATAAATTACATAATACCATCATCCTGATTATAGTGCAACACTGAAACAATGGTCACTATGCAATTTTTCTGTATCGTAGAATTAACTCAAGTTATTCAAGAAAGTTTCTCTCTTTTTCCTCTATTATATGTTTCCATGAATTATCTTCATTTTGCTCTTATGAACCATTCCTAAGTTTTTCAATGCCGATCTTCATTGCAGCTGGTTGCTTCCTCTATCGAGCTTGGGAAGCCATATTTATTGGGATGATTGGAGGCATAATAGCTTGCTTCAGTATGCCCTTCTTTGATCGCATTGGTGTGGATGATCCTGTTGGAGCCTCTGCAGTGCACGGTAAGTCAGTTCTTAATAAAATAAACGTGGACGGTGAATTCTTGTATATATGCATCTCACATATTACTGGAATCCCCAAAATTTGATTTTCTAATGAAATTTACAAATGTAAGCAATCTTATTTAAGTGACTGTAATAAGAGCTGTTGAAGTGTTAATGAAGGAAGATATTATGTAGACTTATTTACTACCATTGGAGATCTGAAAAATACTAATTTTTTAAAATCCATAAAATGTCGTATGGTTCGTTATTTAAAAAATCCACATCATAAGGTTACAAAATTCATTGGGGGAGCCTAATGACCCATATTAATCAACTTAATTTTTAATTGGATTCTATAAGTATCTTGGAAAATGTTAACATCATAATAACTAACAATTCAAGGTTTAATTACACCATATATTATTCTCATGTCATTTTCTTGGCAGGCCTTGCTTCTATTTGGGGAGTTTTGGCTGTGGGCATATTTGCTGAAAATCCTGTTCCTCTATCAACAACATCTGGTCGCTCTGGGCTCATAAGAGGTTAAAATAGTTTAAATTATATAATATTCATGATACTGCACTGTTTTAATGATGTAGAATTCACTTCATTTTATTACTTTCTCCAAATTTTGTTTGTATTGTTTTCATGAAAAAAATCAATTTCAAGATTTCAACTAAAATACACATTTTGGGATCCCCTGAACACGTTTTGACCATTTTCGCGATGATGTCTCTCTATGTGTGTATGTGACAGTTTGTTTCTGGATGCTCTAACTCAAAATCTATTAATCAGGTCAATGCAAAATTTTATATTTTACATTTTTATGCAAGTCAGAAGAACTGATTAGTTTTTGGTAAAAATCAGTCAACAAGAAGTGGGTGTTTACTCTTGTCACTTATCTGTTATTTTCAAATATTTGCTTTAATATTTGATATATGTAAAAACATACTAGAATAAATGTTGTAGGAAATTTAATTTTCTACAACCTTAGTTTGAAACATTTTCCCATATAATGCATTGTTTAAGAGATATCTTAAAAACTTATTTTAGCTGCCACCATCATGCCACCTACAGACTATTATTATTAACAATTGACACTTAGTTAAATCTTAGTAATGCTCCTTTATAGTTTCTTAATTGTTGGAGCTTCGTGGCTATATCCAATATCATGTTTGAGTTCTTTTCTGTTCTTTTTAGTCTTTAAATTTTTCTCTCAGTTCCTTAAAATATTTATTATCTTGTAAACTATTTGGAATTTTAGAAATAATACAGGTATGGGTAAAGTCATCTGGTGGCCACATCAGATTTTTCTAATTTGTTTTTGTTATTTCTAAACTTTTGAATAAAATTGTGAATATTTCACATTTTTATTTTCATAGAAATTAGGATAGACCTAGCATCATGATAATTCTGTTTCCAGTCCAGTTTTCATGATGATTCTCAAGTTTATTAAGTTATATGTAGAGCTTATTTGCTGCAGAAAAAGAAAGAGTCTATTGAGAGATTTTCAAATTGTGAGTTGTATGTATATTCAAAATTGCACCATCTGTAACTAAGGTATTTAAATGTACATTAAACAAAATTGAAAGCCCCTTTATTTTCAAACAAAATTGTCATCCCTATAATTGATTTAAAATCAATGAATGGATAAGAAGTTGTCCATATTACTATGTTATTATTCTGAGATACAATAAAAAAATAGGAGAAATTTCAAATAGAATCATACAGTAATTTATGGCTTCTAAATCTTAAAATTTATTAAAACTTAAATTTGGAATGAAAGAAAATTTATCGATTAATTTCAGGGGGAGGTTGGTATTTGTTGGGAGTCCAAGCTCTTTCCTGCATTTGCCTGGCCACTTGGGCATTCTTCACCACTGTACTCATTCTTTGGGTAAGATTTCTATTTCCTGCAAATTTTGCATCACATTTGGATATGGCTGCCATGTTTGAGCTGTAAAAATGACACTGCACTTTCCACTGGCAGAGCTTATAGAATTAGTTTTACAGGAATATTTAATACATTGAATTATATCTGCAAACACGTCATGAACACAATATCTGGGACTGGTCTACAATTTTTAGCCTACTTTCCAGAATGGAAATAGGCTTCTAGTTTTGTCGTTGTGTTTGTCTGCCTGTCTGTCTGTCCCTCCCATTAACTTTTGAAGCAATTGACCGATTTTCATGACACTTGGTAGAAATCTCTTGCTACATGGGCCGAGCTCCCAAGAATAGTTTTTGTTGTGAAGATTGAAGTCCCGGGTTCAATTCCAGGAACTATCATTCCAATTTGATTTACATGGGAAATCTGAAATCCATCAATACTTTATAATGCTAAATTATGAAATTTGGGAACATGAAAAGCAACATATCCGCAGTGATTTTAAAGCTATTAAAGGCAATATAAGTATTAAATAAATGATTAAATGGAAAGTATGCATCCTAAGTTCCATTTGGATCATCTTGCTTTTGTTGTTTTCGCTTCAATTTTAGAATCATGGGAAAATACTTTTGGATAAATATGTCATTACAAGTCAGCATTTCATTCCACTCATATTTTTCAATGTTGAATCATGTTTTATCTTGTTTCATAATTAGTGGAAATGAGTGCACATTTTCATATAGAAATGAGCAAGATTTTTCCAAAATATTTATTGATTTAAAATCCTAAATGAATTGATTTTTTTACGAATTGCCTCCATTTGTATGAAAATTAGGAGCTATGGCTGCACTATACATAGAAAGTATCTTATCTTTTGTTGAACATAATGTTTCTCTGATAACTGAGCTGTTCTCCTTTTATTTACTTTAAAGCTTAAAATTGAAATTCAGTTTAATAGAAATGAAAAATGTAGTCAAAAGATAATAATATTTATTATAGCATGAAGAATTCACAATAGTTCCATTAAATTGAAAAGTGATGCATTTATCATACATAGATGCTATTTGTCAAAACATGAAATACAATATATATTGGTTCAAACTTTGAGCCTGCTAAAACATAATGTTGAAATTGGCTAATCAGAAAATTACTCCCATTCAACTATTATTGGCAAATTATGATTTGTATGTATATTCAAAATTTCACCATGTGTAACAAAAGTATTTAAATTTACATAAAACAAAATTATTTTCAATCAAAATTATAATTCCTATAAATGCTTTATAATCAATGAATGGATAAGAAGTCCATATTATTGTGTAATTATTCAGCGATGCAATAACAAATAGGAGAGATTTCAAATAGAATCATAAGGTAATTTATGACTTCAAAATCTTAAAATTTATTAAAAGTTAAATTTGGAATGGAAGAAAATTTATCGATTAATTTCAAAGGGAGGTTGGTACTTGTTGGGAGTCTAAGCTCATTCCTGCATTTGCCTGGAAAATATAGTCAAAAGTTCTTAATATTTATCATAGCATGAAGAATTCACAATAGTTCCATTACATTTAAAAGTGATGCATTTGTCAAACATAGATGTCATTGGTCAAAACATGAAATGCATTATAAATTGCTTCAAATTTTTTAATTAACCTTTTCAAATGAGAATTTTTATTTTGAGCATGCTAAAACATAATGTTGAAATTCTTGGCTAATAAAGAAAATTACTCCCATTCAACTATTGAAACTGTATATTTATAAGTTATGCTAATATCAAAATTTATGATTTACAAGGCAAAACTTGAATCAGAATTTATCATCCTTGCAAATGGTCATAGGTGGTAAATAAGGTTGTTCCAATCCGAATGGAGGAACATGAAGAGCTCTTGGGTGCAGATTTGATGGAACATATGATACAACACAGTGGATCAGGAGTAGCTAGGGCACTGGCCATACTGCAGCCTCAGTTTCCACATCTAAGTGATTACAATGTCACACCAATTGGTTTGAATACTGGTAGGTGAATTGTGCAACATTTATTATAAATGACTAAAAATTAAGTCATTGTTAATTGTATAGACTCACAAGTAGAGATTCTCAACCTTTTCCATGTGGCAAGCACCAAGTTGTATTTTGGTATATCAAGCAAGCACCAAGATATATCCTAAAATATCGAGCAAGCACCACTATACTTGTGCAAAAAAAATAATGATCATAAATACTAAAATCAAACAAACGTCAATGTTATTAGTAATATTCTTACATACATTTAGAAAGAAAGCAACTGATCATATTGAATTAATGATGTAGGAAATGTGCTCACAAGCACCAGGTTGAGAACCCCTCCTCACAAGTATGGTGGATATTTGCTTTATTTCTAAAATACTTTTACAAAGTTGTGGAATCAGTAGAATAAACAGTCTTAATTTAATTTACAATAGAGTGTGAATTTGCTGATTGCAGTGGAAAATAAGCTGTTTTCCTTTTATATGAACACAGGCCATGAGCTCTACCTCGACAATTATATAGCCAAGAAAAATAAAACGGAAAACTTAAAGGCAAAGATGCCCAGGAGTGGGAAGATCCTGCATCTTGGTAGCCCTACCAGAGTGTACCCAGCATCAAAACTACATCTGGGAAAAGCAGGGAGGTTGATATTTGGAGACCAGTTGCAGCAAAGCTCAATAATCTCAAACGGAGATCTTGAGAACAGAAGAAATGAAGATAGGCTGATTGAAACTTTCTCAAAAAAGGAATTTGACCATCAGCCAAAGTTTGCCTGGGTAGATTGAGAAAAATGCTTTCAGTCTCAAACAAATGTAGCTCTTCATAATGAAAGCATAGATATATAGTGCATTCAGTATTTAAATTAAAACATCGGATATTATCATTAGGGTAAACAGCTTTTATAAGGATTTATTTTCGTAGTTAAAAAATAACTGCTTGTTACTTAGGTTGGTTGTATTATATCCATAATTCAATTATGCTGTACTTGTTTATATATAATACCATCAGTACCATATGGAATGGTTAATTAAAGCAAGTTTCCTATCCCCTGTGCATCAAAATTATGGCAAGGAAAAACCTTTCTTTAATTTTATTTAATTTGGCAGTTTTAGTAAAGTTTTGAACTTAGATGAAAATATTGCACCTTAAAATCAACTAGATTGACATAAAATAACTAGACTCATCTTAAAATTATTTTTGTTTTGATTTTTCAAGAGCACCAAGTACATTCCTGATCATTGTAAAAGAACATTTACAGCAGTGTCGCCCCTCTCAGTGGAATGTCTTGTGATTTATTTTTATGCCACTGTATTTTTGTAATGGTGAAAAGAATAAATTTTGCACTCTTGGCATGATGAGTTTGTCCTCATGACCCGGGAGATACTTTCATATCTTCTCAAGAAGCTGGTATCTTGAATTAACTTTTGCTCTCTTTCAAAAAGAGTCAAGAGTCAAAGATAATATAGAGGATACAAGCTGTTAAAAGTGATTTAATATCACCCCAGGAGATGGGACTTGTTGAGTAAACAGGTCAAATGTGAACTGGTTTGATGAATATAAAAGGCCGAGAGTTGCATGCTTTTTATACACTCGGCAGGTTTCGTGGTAGGAGAGTGCACTAAATTGGCCTCAGAATGATCAAATTTTCAGCTCTCTTTCTTGTTATGCCAGTGATTTTCTTGTTTGCAAAGAATGCAAGTTCCACTAACCCAAGCTCAAACAAAGCACTTGAGTTGTCACTGAAATGTCAACAGAACCAAACAGGGCACTGGAACACCCATCTATTACTGAATAAGGTATCTACTAAATTGCCTAAAAGTTGGAAGGTTGATGTAAAAGTCAGTTCATCTGAAATAAATGGAATGCAAGCCTTCAATCTTAGAGGTCTCTTAAGTGGTGAGTGAAATGTCCACCTCAACCCTAACTGTTATGTTAAAAATGATATTTTTGTCATTGCAATATTTAAATGTAAGTTTTTGTAGGTTGTTTTGAAGAAACGATGTGTGTTCACATTACGAAAAACATAACAAATTTCTTGAACTTCCATAATAGTATCAACATAATTATATTCATAAATTTATTATGAAATGAATCGTTAGTGGTTTGTTTCTGATTTGTTCTGTCAATGCAGTAATATTTTTCGTACTCATGAGATGAATATGATTGCCTTCTCAACTTCAGTGCCACCCCCAAGGCCTGCAGATTATGAACTGTTTCCTGGTATAGGTTACTACAAATTTTATCCACAAGGAATCGCTGGATTCAGCGCTGCTTCATCAATATGTTCAAAAGATGGTGGCCACCTTTTGATTTTGAATTCAGAGGCAGAGTCTCAAGTCATACAAACAATATTTGCCCGCTATCCAAATGCAAAAGATTATGCATTTATCGGCTTCCATGATATGATCGAAGAGGGGAAATTTTTCACCATATATGGTATGTTATGTTTAAAAAATTAATACACCAATACCTCGCTTTACATGACAGATAGGTTTCTGAAATTTTTGCACTAAGTGAAATTCATCCAAAACGGGCTTCTTATGTCTTTGTGGTTAGCTTTCAGGGACTCAAAAACTAAAGTGTAAAGTTAATAAATATATATCATTTACCTGAAAAAACAGCTTCTTTTCGGCTTGCATCTAACAATGCCAGATGCAAAAATTTCCTTTTTCCTATAACTTATCTCATCAGTAATTTTCAAATGGTATAAATATCTAAAGTATATTCATGCAGAAATATAAATATTTCCAATATTAATGTGATCCTAAATAAATCAGCGAGTAAGTTTCATTCAGAATACCAACTTTCTTTAGATGTAATAATGCCAAAATAAGCATTAATCGAGTGATAAAAACAGCATGCCATCCTGGAGGTTTCCTTTATAGCATGGGTGTGCCACATTCTTGCCCTAAATGGGAATCCAAAGGCAGTTCTAATAAAATCCACGAGCTTGTAAAAAATATTATTACCAATATATTTATGGTTTGGCCACGTTGTTTTTTAAACACCTGGTAGGCATGGCTTGCTCCGAGTTATGCCTATATTTATGTTTACTACTTTTACAGAAATATTTTGTTAGCCCGCCAGAAAATAATACAAACCAAATAAATAACAATAAAATAAACCATTTAAAATTATCTGAGCAACACATCTTAATTGCCTGGTATACTTTTGAATTGTTGGCATTGTTTCATAAGGTAAGGAATGTATGAATTTAATGGAAAATTGAGTGAATTTTAGTTATTAAAGCTATCTTCACTTAGGCAGGGCCAACTGAGTTAAATAAATGAATGAAAGTAACACAATAACTAACTATATTTCTGATCCATAGGTGAGCCATTAAGTGCTACTGGCTTTACACGGTGGGCAGGAGCAGGACAACCTGATAATGCTGGTGGTAATGAAAATTGTGGCTCAGTTCATCGCAATGGTGGTCTAAATGACATTGGCTGTAATGACTATTGGCCTTTCTTTTGTGAATATGATCTATCTTGGAGTGATTTATAATGTGGGCACGTTTGATATGAAAAGAAAAACTAATGTAATCATGTGACAATAAAATGGAATAAAACCTTGATACTTATTTTTGTTAATAAGCAGATAATATCATGGTTTCATGCATATAAAAATGCTTAATAAAATGATTGTCTCTTCTGAACTATAATTTCATAATAATACAAATGAACAATTACAATTAAATATAGAACAAATGACCTGTTCACAAATCATCTGTTATGGCAAATTCTGAAAATTTGAGGAATACAAGACAAGTATAAAAATGTATTTTATGAAGTAGTGTTAATTAACCTTATACGAGGGAAATAAAACAATAAAGTTCCCTAATTTTATATTGCAAGTAGGTTACATCCAAGTGGTAGATATAAGCATATCCATATGCTGCAGTAGCCATCATCTGACCTCTTGAATGGCCTGATCAGATGGAAAGCAACATCCTTGCAGATGCCTTTTCAAATGTGAGAAATCCTTCATAGTGTTTGTAGTAGTAATGCCATTTCGCGACAATGCCTACCCTCACTGTGCCCAAACCACAGTGTCTCTCTCAGGTACTTGGCATTCGGAAACTCTTCCCCACTCTCCCTATACCTCCAACTTGGTGCCATCAGATTTACACCTCTTCCCATTGTTGTGCAACATCAGAATCTCTACTTAACAGTAGAGGGAGGGAGAAGAGAATGGAGGGAGAGGGAGTGAGAGACCAGTGAATGATAAGATGGATGAGTCTTGCCAATGTGAGATAATTGCCTGTGACAGAAATGGGAAGATAAGGAGAAGGATTGGAGAGGGACACCTATAGATGCATAGAAAACAAGTTAATGTAACTAAAGACCACAAATAAACAAGCAATGTGGGACAAGGCCATATCCAAGTAAAGGGATAATTATTAATAATTTCAGAGAATCATAAGAATTAATAAAATAATAAAAAATAACATAAAAAAGCTTACTTTTTACTGTTTATTTTTGTACAAAATGTCAGCTATTTCATTTCTACATATTAAAATCTGTATACTTTTGAAGATTTTTTCAAATAATTTATTTTTTCATCTTTGATTAACTGTCCTGCCAAGGATGAAGCCTGGATCCACCCTTGATGGGGAAGGATGATAGGGATAGAAACAGAAAGATAAAGCAAGTGGGGAGGCAAATTTCAAGATGGGAAAGTGTTGAATGGTTTGTTCCATTTTTAGCTCATTTGTGCAGCAGATTATTTTGACATATTCTAGAGCAGTGGTAAGCAACCTTTCTTGATGGTGGGTCAATTAATAGCTTTTGGAACATGCAATGGGCCGTTTAAAATTTTTGAATGAAAAGAAAAATTAAACCTAAATGTTTATATTAACTCTTTTTATTGATTGAATTGCTCTTTTATTTTAAAAACATAAACCCTTCTGAAAATGTTCACCTTTGTGGGTCACACAAATCATGATGGTGGGTCACTTATTGATCCGCGGGTCATAGGTTGCCAACCACTGTTCTAGAACAAGGGCCTCCAAACTTTTTTAAAAGTTTGCTACTTGGTCAATAAATTTTATGCTCACAGGCCCGAGTATCAACATTAAAAACTTACTGAAAATATATGCACACAATATACAAATGTAGGCTATTTTCATATTAAAAGGTGGTTTAGTGAATTGGGTACATTACGATTTTTCCGGTAAATTTTTTGACATGTGCAACCTAACTTTTATTTTTTATTCGCCAAATATGAATCAAAATTGGACATAAATTGAGCACAACTATTTTATAAAGTTTTATTCCTGGAATGAAAATTACTTAAAGTAAAAACAGGTAATAATAAACAAACATAAATTGAGATATCAATGAAATATATTTAATGAGACCTGTGATACTGTCCTTTATCAGCCACAATTTTATAGATTTGGGGTTCAAGTTTTGTATTGCTGATCATCAGAATAGATTGCAAATGTTCATCAGATAAACAAGACTGGTATTTTGACTTAAATTTAATTCTGGAAAATTTCTTTTCACAATTTAAATAGTACCAAAGATGAAAATCATAACTTGTGCGAAGCTCCACACATTCGAAAATTACTCATCAGGAAATTATTTATAGAAATCTATCACATCTCTGTTTTTAAATTTATCTTTTAACATGTCGTTAGATTGGATTCCATTTGTAAATGTGGTGACAACTTCTCCAGGCAACAATTAAATGGATTTTGTAAGAAATGTATTTCCTCAGCAGGCTCATAAAAGCCCTTGAAACAATCTTGTAGCTGTTGTTTCAATTCAGATATGATCTCTGAGGCAAAATTTAATGGATTTGCTTTCATGTTCCAACTTTTCACAACAATGAAAAAGAAAGAAACAATTTTTTGAGAGCTGATTCTCAAAAAAGAGGAGTTTTTGTGTGATAGATTTTACTTGAGGATACAGATCACAAATTAGTGTAGTGTAGTCTCAAATTAAAATCATTCATGTGCTTAGTCAAATCACTGTCAGAAAGATGGGTGAGAGGTTACTTTCTCTCAGTTATAAACATTATGATACAGCTGCACAGAGCCCCATGCTCTCTAAAAATATTTTTTGTACTTATGAAGTAGTACACACATTTTTTAAATGGGAACAATATCAACCACTCATAATGAGAGAGGTATCTTTATAAATTAAAATTTACTATTATAAATTTATGAGGCATAAGAGGCCCTGCACCCACCTTAGCACCAGATCCCACAATTATTCTAGCTGACTCTGATTCCAGAAGACATCCCTCTTCAATATTTGATATTGCAGATTAAAACAAGGTTTCCCGTTGTACAGAAGTGCTTTTTGTCAAATTCTCCATAGTATATGTACATAAAATAATGTAAATTTTGCATTTAATCAACAGCAGAATACCAACCGCCTAGCCATATCCCCAGGTTGAAGATGCTGAACTTGCTAAATATGGTATGGATCAAGTCCCTCATCGTGTAATGTTTGCTAGATTCTCATTCGCGGAACGTTGAGGCGGGTGGACATTCTTCGTGTACTAAGAATTCGCTGAACCATTTGAATAATGTTTTCCTCCTCATCCACATTAACTTGTACTGGACGTTCAGCTCTCAAAGACACACGGAAATGAGCCATTTTCTCATGTCAGTGAACTTGAATAAAGGTATGTCGATCTGGTGTTCTTCTTTGTGGAAATCGTCGTCGGTATTCATAAACGGCAGCAACGAAGTTTCCATCGCAAAACCCGTACACGAAGTACATATTCGCATACTCTTAATTTGAAAATGTAAACGGCATTATTGATAACACACATGTCACATCGCACTACACTGAATGCTAGCTTACGTTCTACTGACATGCTGCCTGGGAGCTTGCAAATTACGTCCACGTCTGTTGTGCAAACATCATGCTTCTCACTGTTGTAACAATGGATGAAGTGTCAATGTAAATGAATGATTATTTTAATAATACATTTATCAACAAATAACAATGTATACGAATAATTATTTAAACAATGCATTTTTCAGCCATTAAGTAGTACAAAAGTACGAGATAATTTCAATTGCCGGTAGCTCTGTAACAAATGAGAATCGGATCCATGTTCATATGACTTTTTTACTCAAAATCACTTAAGGAATACGATCCCGAAGTTATGACATAAAGTCGCCAGACACCCTGTGTGTATATATATTACATTTGGTTAAAATCCATGGGTCAGTTCTCTAGAAATACATATAAAAGAAATATCATTTTACTTTTTACTATGGAAACCCTGCTCTTTAGCTCCACTTTAAACACTATGATATGTTGTACAAATCTTATATACAAAATTTAATTGAAATCCGTTCAGCCAATTCCTTCCAAATCCATAATTACTGAAAGAGTTCAATTTGTAATTGTGGCACCCCTGTTTGGCTGGTTTGGTTTAAATATGCTAATATGGTTTTGTATATATGTGTATATTATAAGTATTAAATTTGGTTAAAATTGATGAGGACAGTTCAACAGAAATATATCTAAAAGGAATTTTTTAAATACTTGTATTGTGACAGCCCTGCATTCTACACCTGTACTAAACATCATTATTTTGATTTTTAATGTTGCACGTCTCCATAATGCAAAATTTTGTTGAAATCCGTTTTGCCGATTCCTTTCAAATTCATAATTGCCGAAAAGTTTAACTTTGCAATTGTGGCATCCCCTGCAAAGGTGATTAGATCCAAACATGCCATTTTGGTCATTAAATTATGTGCGTATTCTATGTATTAAATTTAGTATAAATCGATTTAGCTAATTCTTCTCTGATGTATGCATATAGATGGACGAATATGATGAAGATAATACCATAAAGACTCGCATATAGGATGCACTTTTTTTTCCAAATTTTCGAGGCTAAAAAGTAGGGTGCGTTTTATACACGGGTACATAATATTTCATGTTTTTCTCGTATGTAATGTTCGATGAAAAATGGAAAATAAACACCTGCAAACTAATAGTTATTAACCATCAAAGTGTTTTAATTAAAATAAAACTTTTTAGTGTGAAAAAAGATTGCACTTTTACAAATAATAATTGTAAATACAAGATATTTTGGCTTCATTAGCCACTCATACTAATACATGGATACTAACCATTTTTCGTTCTTTCTGTATAGTCTTAAGTTAAAATGAAATACTTGATAACTAAAATTTAAAAATCAAGCATCTGCAAATTAAAAATAATCTTCAATGAAGAAAACAAATCAAACTTTTCAAACAATTTCCCTAAAATCCTAGAAATACGCCATCATCAGAGTCGTCATCAGTAATATGGAACTCGTCGTGAAATTTTGTTTCTGAAGCTTTAGATTCATGTTATTTTAATTTTGCGGTCTTTGTGCCGTTGTTGTTATCATCTTCCCATAATATGTCATCTTCACTTCCATCTAAAGTATTACTTATGCAACATTTTTTGAATCCCTTAATTATCGTTTCTGAGGGAAGGTCATACCGTGCTTCCACGATCCACTGACAGATTATTTTTATATCTAATAGATAATTTTATAGTCTATGTGTACTGAGTTTGAGTATGTTTATATTTTAATATGAATTATTCTTCCTATCAAAATTGAAAATTTACTGCAGCTAAAATGTAGCCCATGGTCTTTTGTCCACATAGTAAAACTGCTACAATTTGGCCAAGGTGGACAACTCCTATATTTGTGCAATGAAGTGCTCTCGGAATTCCAGCCAGGTCAAAATGATATCTTCTGACGTTTCAATGCCTTTTTCTTGTGCCATCATCAGGGAATGCCAACACTTCGGAAGTCATCATTTTGACGCAGCTAGAAACCCGTGAGAATTTTATCGCATCATTTTGCCAGGAAAGCATTAGATCCTTGTATATTTATGTTCACCAGTACCAGACTAATCTGGATATTAATTTAACAGCATAATAATAGCTATTGCAGAGTACGCTGGCTGTGATCAGCCTAACATATAAGTCTAAGACCAATTTCATATGCCTTTTGATTTTGGCAGATGGACATTCTCTGCAGCCTGCTGGAGGCAGTACTATGTAGCATGATACAAATAAATGGCCCTGTAGATGATCAGTTCTTCATCCCTCTTACTTTATTTTAACAGGAGCTTTGCTGCCAGTCATGCCCAAAATATACCTTTTTTGGATAAGCTTTTTCACTAATAAATTGCAACTAAATCAAAGCCTGAAATTGGGGATCCAATGCCTACCATGAGAAATACACAAATAAAACATTTCTCAGTGACTTTTGTGGTTGATGTGCAGTGGTGCATTTGAAAATTTCCCATCCCTAGGCCAAATTATTTTCCTGCCCCCTTTTTGGTGCTATTTTTTCCTAAAAGAATTGTTCACGTGCTCAGGTTGTTCACTCCCATCCTTAAATCTCATTTATATTGTCCCCCAAAATCTCGCTCTCCAAGGCCATTTCCTTCTTTGGCCTTATTGCAGATCTTTTAATGTGACATGCTTTAAAGTAATTGATTTTTCATCCAACTTCATTTTAATGGAAAAATTGTTTATTATAACTTTGAATAATTTGAGATATGTATAGGATAAGTATACATAAACTGCATAATTTGAAGAGTAAAATTAAAACTAAAGCCAATGAAATGGATGGGTACTGTTTCTACCCTCCATTACAAATTCATTAGCTTGAAGAAAACTATGGATGGAAATGTATGCCTATTTTATTGTTTCTTTTAATATCCTTACTATAAAAGGTTCAGTGTATAATGTAAAAATTCATTGGGAAGCCTAATGACCAATATTAATCATCTCAATTTTTAATTGGATTCTATAAGTATCTTGGAAAATGTTAACATCATAATAACTAACAATTCAAGGTTTAATTATACAATGTATTATTCTCATGTCATTTTCTTGCCAGGCCTTGCTTCTATATGGGGAGTTTTGGCTGTAGGTATATTTGCCGAAAATCCTGTTCCTCTATCAACAACATCTGGTCGCTCTGGGCTCATAAGAGGTTAAAATAGTTTAAATTATATAATATTCATGTCACTGCACTGTTTTAATGATGTAGAATTCACTTAATTTTATTCTAATTGGTTTTTTGTTATTTCTGAACTTCTGAATAAAATAGTAAAATTTCACATTTTTATTTTCATAGAAATTAGAATAGATGATAATTCTATCTTGCCAGTTCAGTTTTCATAATGATTCTGTAATTTATTAAGTTATTATGAGTGCTTATATGCTATGCTATATGCACAGAGGAAATGTAAAATTAATAAGAAAGCAAGTAGTGAGAAATTAAAAATAGGCACATGGAATGTTAGGACTATGAATTCAGGGGGTAAACTAGAGAACTTAAAAAGGGAAATGAGAAGGAATAATGTAGGTATAGTAGGTCTTAGTGAAGTTCGGTGGGAAGGAGAAGGCGAGATAAATTCAGACGAATTTAAGATTATTTACTTGGGGGGGTAAAAAGGAAAGGGGAGTGGGGATTATAATGAGAAAAGAGATAGCTGAAAGAATTAGCAAGGTAGTGACAGTTAATGATAGATTAATAGCCGTTAAACTTCAGATGGAGCCAGTGGAAATGCTTATAATTCAAGTGTATATGCCAACGAATAATGCTGGCGACGACGAAGTAGATGAAATGTATGAACAGATTATGGAGATATTGGAGGAGGGAAAAGGAAGGATCACCACCATAGTAATGGGAGATTGGAACAGTGTAGTCGGAGAGGGACAGGAAGATAACATAGTGGGAAAATATGGACTAGGGAAGAGAAATGAAAGAGGGGATAAACTTGTGGAATTCTGCCATAGAAATAGATTGATTGTAACTAATACATGGTTTAAGCATCAACAGCGGAGACTTTACACATGGAGAAGCCCAGGAGACCAGAGACGATACCAGATAGATTACATACTAGTCAATGAAAGATTTAGAAATAGCATTAAAAATGTGAAAACACTACCAGGGGCAGATATCGATTCTGACCACAACCTTTTGGTGGCAAATATACAATGTAGACTGAAGAGCGTTAAGATAAACATAAGAGTTAACAAGAAATGGAACTTAGAGGAACTCCTTAAAAACAAGGAGGCTATCATGACTGAGCTGGAGGAAAGGTTGGGGGAGAGAGCTGAAGAAAATAGGAAGAATGTAGATGAGGAGTGGAGATACATCCATAGCAACATTAAAGATGTAATGGAAAAGAAGGTAGGAAAGATAACTGGTGAAAGAAACAAAAAACCCTGGATCACAGCAGCCATGCTGCAAAAAATGGAAGAGCGGAGAAAGTGGAAGAACATAAACACTGAAGAAGGCCAAAGAAAGTACAAGGAGTTAAATAATGCTTTAAGAAGGGAAACAGATAAAGCCAGAGAACAGTGGATAAATGAGAAATGCGAGGAGATTGTCGAGTGTGAAAGAATTTGTAGAACAGACCTCATGTATAGCAAAGCAAGGGAACTATTCAAGAAAAAAGCAAGAAAGATAGGACGTAAAGGAATCATGAACAAAAGTGGTAAAATAGTATCAGAGCCAGACAATGTAAAGAATGACTGGAAAGAATACATTGAGGTTCTGTATGACAAAGAAGGAAAGCCAAGAAATATTGAATTAAATGAAAAAGAGGATGTAGAAAAAGATCAGCTAGGACCAAGTATTCTCGAGTCTGAAGTTAAAAAAGCAATTGATGACATGAAAAGAAGGAAGGCTGTTGGGAGTGATGATATACCCGTGGACGTTCTTAAGGTTTTGGGATCTAAAGCAGTTAAGCAACTCACGAAATTTTTTACCCAAGTATATGATACTGGCATATGGCCTGAAGATTTTTTAGATGTTGTGATGGTACCACTGGAGAAAAAGAACAATGCAAAATGTTGTAAGGATTACAGAACTATTAGTTTAATTTCTCATACAGCTAAAGTTCTAACCAGAATAATAACCAAAAGAATTGAATGTAAAATAGAAAAGGAGCTGCAAGATAATCAGTTTGGTTTTAGTAGAGGAAGGGGGACTAGAGATGCTATAGGATGATGATAGAAAGAGCGCTAGAAGTCAATAAAAGTATGTATTTTTGTTTTGTAGATTGGGAGAAAGCTTTTGACCGAGTGAAATGGGATAAAATGCTGGGTATTTTAAACAAAATAGGAATAGATTGGAAAGATAAAAGACTGCTTAAAAACCTTTACTTTGATCAAAAGATTAGAGTCAGGGTTGAAGCAGAAGAAACAGAAAGTACTTCAATAGGGAGGGGAGTGAGGCAGGGTTGTCCTATTTCACCAGCGATATTTAATATTTATGCAGAAACAATAACAGAAGAAGCGTTGATGGAAGAGAAAGGATTTAAGATAGGAGGTGAAAGTATTACCACCATTAAATACGCAGATGATCAGGGCTTAATAGCAGAAGGCGAGAAAGAGCTTCAGAGGATGACAGACAGACTAGTGGAGGTTGGTCAACAATATGGAATGAAGATCAATGCAGAAAAAACGAAAGTCATGGTGGTTTCAGAGGAACATATAGAATTAAATATAATGGTAAATGGCCAAAAATTGGAACAAGTGAGTAGTTTCAAATATCTTGGCAGTATTTTAGCGCAGGATGGAAGTAGTACACAGGACATCAGAAGTAGGATTGCAATGGCAAAAGCAGCATTTAACGAGAAGAAGGAGCTTTTCACAAGCAAGAAAATACATTTAGAAACAAGGCAGAAATTAGCAAAATGCTACATATGGAGCATAGCTCTTTATGGTGCAGAGACGTGGACGGTAAGGAGGAAGGAGGAAAAATATTTAGAAAGTTTTGAGATGTGGGTATGGAGAAGAATGATGAAAGTGAAATGGTCAGAGAGGAAGAGAAATGAAGAAGTATTAGAAATGGTGGGAGAAGAAAGGATGCTAATAAAAACAATCAGGAAAAGAAAAGCAAATTGGATAGGGTACATATTGAGAAGACAGTGTTTACAAAGGACGATCTTAGAAGGAAAAATTAGTGGAAGAAGAGGAAGAGGGAGAAAGAGAATAGGAATACTAGATAATATAAAACAGGGATATAATACTTCATCATCATAGGTAGTCTGTCCGTAGACAGGTCCGTGATTATTCATGGTTAAACCTGGTTCTCCATATACTCCTATTTTCCGCTGTCCTCTTTATATCTTGATAACTCTCTTTCCCTTTCAAATCGTCTATCAGCTGAAACCTTTTCCTACCTCTTTCCCTTTTCCCATCTAGTTTTCCTTCTAACACGTCTTTAATCATACTCTCTCTCCTCAGGTAATGTCCAACCCAGTTAGCCTTCCTCTTTCTGATAGTCTGTATAATCATTCGCTTCTCTCCTATTCTTCGTAGCACTTCATCGTTTTTCATCCAATCTGTCCATTTTATCTTCAGCATTCTCCTCCAAGTCCACATTTCAAAGCTTTCCAAGTATTTGATGTCATTTTTCCTTAGCGTCCATGTTTCTGCCCCATACAATGCAATACTCCATACGTAGCATTTTATCAACTTCTTGCGGATATCTTCCCTTATATTCCCTGTAAATAGTTGTTTCTTTCTCCTGAAAGCCGCTTTTGCTTTTCCTATTCTAGTTTTGATCTCATCCGTACATTTTGCCTCTCGTGTTATGATACTTCCAAGGTATTTATATTCTGAAACTTGTTCTAATGGCTTTCCCCCAATAGTTATGTTCAGATTCTCTTCTTTACCCGATATTCGAATGACCTTGGATTTTTCTGTATTTATTTCCATACCGTATTTTCTACCTGTTATCACTAGTCTATTTATCATTTTTTGTAGCTCCTCTTCCTTTCTTGCTAGAAGTACTTGATCATCTGCGTATTTTACTGTTCTTATAATCCTTCCTCCAATTTTGAAATCCCCTGTGCCTTCTAAAGCTTCTTGCATTAGACTTTCTCCATATATATTGAATAGGGTTGGCGATAGGCAGCAGCCTTGTCTTACTCCTCTACCGATATTTATTCCGCAGGTGTCCACATTCTCAAACCTGACCTTTACAACTTGATTCTCATATAGATTCCTAATCAGTCTCCTGTCTTTCCAGTCTACACCTATATCCTTTAATATCTTCATCAACTTTACCCAATTTACTCTATCAAAGGCCTTCTGCCAGTCTACGAAACATGCGCAGATATCTTGACTGTATTCTATTGCCCTTTCTGATATGATTCTAACTACTCCTATAGCATCTCTAGTTCCTCGTCCTTTTCTGAAACCGAATTGATCTTCCCCTATTATTTCTTCTGCCTTTTTCTCCAGCCTTTTATTAAGAATCCTCGTGATGATCTTGGATGTGTGTGACAGAAGGCTTATAGTTCTGTAATCTTTACACTGCATTGCCTTTGGCTTCTTCTTTAGAGGGATCATTGTTACTTCTAGGAAATCCTGAGGCCACTCTCCCGTGTCGTAAATCTTATTAATTAATTTCGTGATCGCTTTTAGTCCTTCTGATCCTATGACTTTAAGTATCTCAGCCGGTATTCCATCGCTGCCCGTGGCTTTCCCCTTCTTAAGTTCCACTATCGCTTTTTCTACTTCGCTCTCCATAATACTTGGTCCTAAGTTGTCTTCTTCAATGTTTTCCTCATTTTCCAGTTCTATTTTTGCCGCTCCTGTCTGTTTGCTGTATAATTCCTTAATGTATTCTTCCCATACCTGTGCTACATCCTTTGTTTCTGAGACTATCTTCCCATCCGTATTCATAATTCCTTTACCACAAATTCCATTAGACTTCTTATCTTCTAATTCCAGTGCCCTAGCGTACATCATATCGTACCGTCCTAATTTCTCCATTTGTTCTATTTCATCACATTTTCCTTTTAGCCAATTTTCTCTAGCTTTATCTGTTACCCTTCTCAACTCATTGTTTATACGCCTATAGTTGGCTCTACCTTCTTCACTGTTAACGTTTTTCCATTTTCGTCTCTCATCCATTTTCTCCAGCATTTCCTTCGTGATCCATGGTTTTCTGATTTTCTTCTCTTGTTTTCCAATCTCTTTATCCAAGGTTTCCTTGATACTGGTTTTAATTTCATCCCATTCTATATCGACGGTCTTCGGTTTGTTTTCCAACTTTCTTAGGTTATCTTCCAACTTCATGCTGACTACATCCTGCCTTTCTTTCAGTTTTTCTAGGTCCCAGGTCTGTCTTTCTCTTCTCGTTTTTCTTATTTGTTTGAGCTTTGTACTCACGTCAAGTATTAGAAGGCTGTGATCTGAATCAATGTCTGCTCCTTGCAATACCTTGGCGTTCTTTATGCTGTTCCTAAATCTTTGTTTTACAAGGATGTAATCTATTTGGCATCTCATTCTATCTCCTGGGCTTTTCCATGTGTATAACCTTCGTTTATGGTTTTTGAACCATAATACTTATAGAGGTATAAAAGAGGCTTCTAGGGAGAGAGAGAAATGGAGGCAGCGATTCAGTTAAAACCTGTCTTCGGACAGAAGCATGATGATGATGATGATATGCTACAGAAAAAGAAAGAGCCTATTGGGTGATTGGCAAATTATGATTTGTATGTATATTCAAAATTTCACCATGTGTAACAAAAGTATTTAAATTTACATAAAACAAAATTATTTTCAATCAAAATTATAATTCCTATAAATGCTTTATAATCAATGAATGGATAAGAAGTCCATATTACTGTGTAATTATTCAGTGATGCAATAACAAATAGGAGAGATTTCAAATAGAATCATAAGGTAATTTATGACTTCAAAATCTTAAAATTTATTAAAAGTTAAATTTGGAATGGAAGAAAATTTATCGATTAACTTCAAAGGGAGGTTGGTACTTGTTGGGAGTCTAAGCTCATTCCTGCATTTGCCTGGAAAATATAGTCAAAAATTCTTAATATTTATCATAGCATGAAGAATTCACAATAGTTCCATTACATTTAAAAGTGATACATTTGTCAAACATAGATGTCATTGGTCAAAACATGAAATGCATTATAAATTGCTTCAAATTTTTTAATTAACCTTTTCAAATGAGAATTTTTATTTTGAGCATGCTAAAACATAATGTTGAAATTCTTGGCTAATAAAGAAAATTACTCCCATTCAACTATTGAAACTGTATATTTATTAGTTATGCTAATATCAAAATTTATGATTTACAAGGCAAAACTTGAATCAGAATTTATCATCCTTGCAAATGGTCATAGGTAGTAAATAAGGTTGTTCCAATCCGAATGGAGGAACATGAAGAGCTCTTGGGTGCAGATTTGATGGAACATATGATACAACACAGTGGATCAGGAGTAGCTAGGGCACTGGCCATACTGCAGCCTCAGTTTCCACATCTAAGTGATTACAATGTCACACCAATTGGTTTGAATACTGGTAGGTGAATTGTGCAACATTTATTATAAATGACTAAAAATTAAGTCATTGTTAATTGTATAGACTCACAAGTAGAGGTTCTCAACCTTTCCCATGTGGCAAGCACCAAGTTGTATTCTGGAATATCAAGCAAGCACCAATATACTTGTGCAAAAAAAATAATGATCATAAATACTAAAATCAAACAAACGTCAATGTTATTAGTAATATTCTTACATACATTTAGAAAGAAAGCAACTGATCATATTGAATTAATGATGTAGGAAATGTGCTCACAAGCACCAGGTTGAGAACCCCTCCTCACAAGTATGGTGGATATTTGCTTTATTTCTAAAATACTTTTACAAAGTTGTGGAATCAGTAGAATAAACAGTCTTAATTTAATTTACAATAGAGTGTGAATTTGCTGATTGCAGTGGAAAATAAGCTGTTTTCCTTTTATATGAACACAGGCCATGAGCTCTACCTCGACAATTATATAGCCAAGTAAAATAAAACGGAAAACTTAAAGGCAAAGATGCCCAGGAGTGGGAAGATCCTGCATCTTGGTAGCCCTACCAGAGTGTACCCAGCATCAAAACTACATCTGGGAAAAGCAGGGAGGTTGATATTTGGAGACCAGTTGCAGCAAAGCTCAATAATCTCAAACGGAGATCTTGAGAACAGAAGAAATGAAGATAGGCTGATTGAAACTTTCTCAAAAAAGGAATTTGACCATCAGCCAAAGTTTGCCTGGGTAGATTGAGAAAAATGCTTTCAGTCTCAAACAAATGTAGCTCTTCATAATGAAAGCATAGATATATAGTGCATTCAGTATTTAAATTAAAACATCGGATATTATCATTAGGGTAAACAGCTTTTATAAGGATTTATTTTCGTAGTTAAAAAATAACTGCTTGTTACTTAGGTTGGTTGTATTATATCCATAATTCAATTATGCTGTACTTGTTTATATATAACACCATCAGTACCATATGGAATGGTTAATTAAAGCACGTTTCCTATCCCCTGTGCATCAAAATTATGGCAAGGAAAAACCTTTCTTTAATTTCATTTAATTTGGCAGTTTTAGTAAAGTTTTGAACTTAGATGAAAATATTGCACCTTAAAATCAACTAGATTGATATAAAATAACTAGACTCATCTTAAAATTATTTTTGTTTTGATTTTTCAAGAGCACCAAGTACATTCCTGATCATTGTAAAAGAACATTTACAGCAGTGTCGCCCCTCTCAGTGGAATGTCTTGTGATTTATTTTTATGCCACTGTATTTTTGTAATGGTGAAAAGAATAAATTTTGCACTCTTGGCATGATGAGTTAGTCCTCATGACCCGGGAGATACTTTCATATCTTCTCAAGAAGCTGGTATCTTGAATTAACTTTTGCTCTCTTTCAAAAAGAGTCAAGAGTCAAAGATAATATAGAGGATACAAGCTGTTAAAAGTGATTTAATACCACCCCAGGAGATGGGACTTGTTGAGTAAACAGGTCAAATGTGAACTGGTTTGATGAATATAAAAGGCCGAGAGTTGCATGCTTTTTATACACTCGGCAGGTTTCGTGGTAGGAGAGTGCACTAAATTGGCCTCAGAATGATCAAATTTTCAGCTCTCTTTCTTGTTATGCCAGTGATTTTCTTGTTTGCGAAGAATGCAAGTTCCACTAACCCAAGCTCAAACAAAGCACTTGAGTTGTCACTGAAATGTCAACAGAACCAAACAGGGCACTGGAACACCCATCTATTACTGAATAAGGTATCTACTAAATTGCCTAAAAGTTGGAAGCTTGATGTAAATGTCAGTTCATCTGAAATAAATGGAATGCAAGCCTTCAATCTTAGAGGTCTCTTAAGTGGTGAGTGAAATGTCCACCTCAACCCTAACTGTTATGTTAAAAATGATATTTTTGTCATTGCAATATTTAAATGTAAGTTTTTGTAGGTTGTTTTGAAGAAACGATGTGTGTTCACATTACGAAAAACATAACAAATTTCTTGAACTTCCATAATAGTATCAACATAATTATATTCATAAATTTATTATGAAATGAATCATTAGTGGTTTGTTTCTGATTTGTTTTGTCAATGCAGTAATATTTTTCGTACTCATGAGATGAATATGATTGCCTTCTCAACTTCAGTGCCACCCCCAAGGCCTGCAGATTATGAACTGTTTCCTGGCATAGGTTACTACAAATTTTATCCACAAGGAATCGCTGGATTCAGCGCTGCTTCATCAATATGTTCAAAAGATGGTGGCCACCTTTTGATTTTGAATTCAGAGGCAGAGTCTCAAGTCATACAAACAATATTTGCCCGCTATCCAAATGCAAAAGATTATGCATTTATCGGCTTCCATGATATGATCGAAGAGGGGAAATATGTCACCATATTTGGTATGTTGTATTTTAAAAATTAGTATTTATGTTTGATACTTTTCCAGAAGTATTTTATGCTAGTCCACCAAAAAATAATAAATCAAACCAAATAAATAACAATAAAATAGACCATTTTAAAGTGGTCTGAATATCACATCTTAATAACCTTTTCTAATTTTGAATTGTTGAAATTGCTTCATAAAGTAATGAATGCATGAATTTAATGTAAAATTAGGTGCATTTGAGTTATTAACGCTATCTTCACTTTGGTAGAGTCAACCCAGTTTGAAAAATTCTCTGGGCAACACGAAAGGCAAAACGGAAATTTTAGACAAGTCAGGAATTTACAAAATTCAATGCTCGCATTGCCCCAAACAGTACATAGGCCAAACTAGGAGAAAGCTGGTCACTCGCTTTAAGGAACACTTAGTCCACTATAAATACAACCGATTTGAGAAATCCAGTGTCGCTAATCACATTTTCGAAACCGGCCACAGCATTTAATTAAAGGACTTACAACTGGTAATCTCATCTAATAGTTCTTTAAATTCCCTAGAAAACCTTCACATTTACAAAAATCGAGATACATTGATGAACAGCGACACTGACTTCAACAAGACACTTTACAGACTTATTGACCAGAGATAATACACACGCGCCTCTGATTTTCTTTTGTTCTTACTCCACCCGTGCTTTTCGTCTTTCTTTTGACTTTCGATCTTTCTCCACCCTTGGTCTCTCCACTCCGGGACTCCGGCACTCCGGCGCAGTGCACAGTGGCACAGTCGACTTTGGTCGCTGTCGAAGGAACTTCGCCCTTGAAAATGCCCACTTAGTGGGCGAAATGCATAGGGCTAATACCACTTGTTTTTGGCTGGAGTTTTAACTTTCTTTTTGCTTGTTTGTCGAAAAATAACTCCGTAAAAGTCACACAAAACAAACGAAGATCCACAGGTCGCACACAAATTGCCAGTAGGTTTGTGTGTTCAAAGACAACGATGAAGCCTCATAGTCAACGTAATCACTCACAGATTCATAAAAGAAATATTTTTAATTATATGTTATTGTACTTTTAACGGACTTCTCACCAGTTCATTTTTCTTTATACTTTCAACATTCCTTTGCTGTTTTTGGAGGTTTTTCATGTCATTTTTACTTTCTACATTATACAGGCATTGAATTTGTGCAAAAATCGATTTTGAGATTTCAATGGGAATATGCGTTTTAAGGTCCCTAGAACACATTTTGGCCATTTTCTTGAGGATGTCTGTTGTGTCATAAAATATTTGCCATATCACAACTAAATTTTGTAAATAATATTTTTATCACAATGACAGGAGTTGATTAAATTTTGGGTAAAATCAGGTCACTGATTTTTCATCTTTCCTGAAAATCTCGAAATTGGCTCATCCTAATGGAAAAATGGCGATAATCAAATGATTTGATAGACCCTTTTATGGTGGTAGGAGAAACCTGGTCCTTTAAACTTTGCCCTCAAAACAAAAGGTCTTTTCTGGGAAGGGTCAAGCTGCATAAGGATTACGGCATTGTTTTGATCCGGACTTAGATTCTGAGCAGTTTCGGGTGATAAGTTTTTTTGGAAGTGGGTGTAATTATGAAAATTTAATATTGGAAGAATTTTCATTATTACATCTGCTTATAGTGAGATTCATTTAACTCTCAAAACTAAAAGCATAATGAAATTATGATTAACGATAAATTCTTATTGAAGTAACACTATAATTAACTATATTTCTGATCCATAGGTGAGCCATTAAGTTCTACTGGCTTCACACGGTGGACTAGCCCAGTACAACCTGATAATTACGGAGGTTATGAAGATTGTGGCTCAGTTCATCGCAATGGTGGTCTAAATGACATTGGCTGTATTCACCATTGGCCTTTCTTTTGTGAATATGATCTATCTTGGAGTGATTTATAATGTGGACACATTTGATATGAAAATAAAAACTAATGTAATCATGTGACAATAAAATGGAATAAAACCTTGATGCTTATTTTTGTTAATAAGCAGAAAGTATTATGGTTCCATGCATATAAAAATGCTTAATATAGTGATTGAGTCTCTTCTGAACTATAATTTCATAATAATACAATTGAACAAATTACAATTAAATATAGAACAAATGACCTGTTCACAAATCATCTGTTACAGCAAATTCTGAAAATTTGAGGAACACAAGACAAGTATAAAAAATGTATTTTATGAAGTAGTGTTAATTAACCTTTTACGAGGGAAATAAAACAGTAAAGTTTCCTAATTTTATATTGCAAGTAGTAATGCCATTTCACAACAATGCCCACCCTCACTGTGCCCAAACCACAGTGTCCCTCTCGGGTACTTGGCATTTGGCAACTCTTCCCCACCCTCCCTATAGCTCCAACTTGGTGCCATCAGATTTACACCTCTTCCCATTGCTGTGTGACATCAGAATCTCTACTTAACAGTAGAGGGAGGGAGAGGAGAATGGAGGGAGAGGGAGTGAGAGACCAGTGAATGATGAGATGGATGAGTCTTGTTAATGTGAGATAATTGCCTATGAGAGAAATGGGAAGATAAGGAGAAGGATTGGAGAGGGACATCTATAGATGCATAGAAAACAAGTTAATGTAACTCAAGACCACAAATAAACAAGCAATGTTGGAAGAAGGCCATATCCAAGTAAAGGGGTAATTATTAATGATTTCAGAAAATCATAAGAATTAATAAAATAATAAAAAATAACATATCAAAGAAATCTTACTTTTTACTGTTTATTTTTGTACAAAATGTCAACTATGTCGTGTCTACATACTAAAATCTGAAATCTTTTGAAGATACATATTTTCAAATACAGTAAAATGTCGATGTAACGAACGCTGAAGTAAAGAAATATTCAGTAAAAGGAAAATATTTTGTCCCCTGCCAATATACTATGTAACATAATGCAAAATGTTTCATTTTAACGTATATCATTCTAAAGAAAATAGCGCAATAAAAATTCATCCCTATACAAAAAAATACAATCACTTTAAAGAAGTTTGTAAAAAGAAATTCCTTAAACAATACGATGTAGGTACACTTTTTGATCTTTACTGAGTTTGGTTTTTAGCATCTGACAATGCTGCAATGATTTTAAACTAGGTTAAATTTGGTATTGGAGAGTTTTACTTAAATTTGTCCATCTCAAAGACCACATTTGAAGTTCTGTATACTCTGACATGGAGTACACCTTTCCATACTTGTTGTAAATAACTTCGATATGCACGCAGCACCCAATGTAGAGTAGATATTATAATAACTAGAGCCCAGAAGTTCAGGCACTATAAAATGTCAAATTAGGCAGGCAATATTGCACAGTAAAACAGGAAAATAGACACTAAAAAGGCATTTATTTTAACCCAAATATTACTATTATATGGAATTTATATGGGGTAGGTATAACATTTCAATAAAATATGATTGCGACCGCTATTGATACTATCTTCAAATTATGAACTATTACATGAAACGAGATGTTTTTTTAAATTTTAAAATTAAGAACTCTGTCTTCTGTCAGTTAGGATGCTTTTAAAAGTGAAAAGGATCTTTCTACCTTCATGAAAGTGATGGGCATATTTAAAGCAAGCTATATATGCGGGACTCGCCTCAATTTCTACGCTACTGTCCCCTTCTAGAATCTTCACAATTATTTTCATTTTATCCAAATCTTTGTTGGCGCACACTTTTGCACATTTGTTTTTATAACTTTACCTTTTTCACCTGGAGCAATGCACATTTCACCTTCAGCAAATTGACCAACGTCTCCTCCCTTTTTTGAAGTAATGTAATGGCATTTGACAACTTTGAGAAGTAGGCTGTGATGTATGCTAAATCGTGGCTGACAGACTTCTTTTCCAGGAGTTCTTTGATGATACCTATGGAGTAGGTGACTTCTTCATCGAAAGTGTTGACAATTTCTTTTATCTTTTCAAGATTGGCATCCGGCCATAGAAGATTGAATGCTATGGTGAAGAGTAGAGCGATTGTTGAGCTATTTGCATTTTCCAAAACTTCTGACATAAGTAAATAAATTTTTGATGGCTGACTAACATCCATGGTTCCTATAATGACCTTTGCAACGAATCTTCCCACAGCATCAGTAGTCTCGTCGATTGAGATCCAAATTTTCTTGTCTCCAACATTATGTGATTTTTTGGATAACACAGTCATACACTTTGGTGCCAGTGTCAGGGGGAGGATATATTGTGCTTTCTCTGAATTTTTAAAATTGCATTTCATTGTAACGAAATTTCATTGAAACGAATATATTTTAGTCGTCTGCACGACTTTGTTATACTGACATATTTCACTATAGTTTATTTTTTCATCTTTTATTAAGCCCCCTCACCAAGATGGGGAAAGCGTTGAATGGTTTGGTCCATTGTTTAGCTCATTTGATTATTTTGACATATTCTAGAGTGTCAAATTTTTGTGCTTTGTTGACATGTTGGAGAGGGTAGGATAAAATCTGTTGTTTGAGAATTTGCATCCCTCCGTCAAAATTGTCTTTCTGTCCGATCTGTGAGATTAACATCCATCAGTTTCAAGTTTCAAGACTTGCCCCTTCAGTCCAACTGCAGCTATTCAACTGTACGTTTTACTTAATTTTTTATTTATATAGTGTTCAAAAAGTACGTCTATTAAAAATGTCAGACAAAGAGAACAAAAACATACAAATTTAAAAATGACTGGGCGGAAGAGTTTTGTTTTGTTGATAGAAAAGGAAAGTGCATTTGTTTACTGTGTTCTAATAGTGTGCCAACGGCAAAGAGGCACAACAGTTAAAGACATTTCAAAACGCATCATTCATCATTTGAGTGAATTATCCCTTGGGTTCTGAACTTAGGAAAAAGAAAGTTAGTGATCTGAAATCTAAATTATTGGCACAGCAATCAGTAATAACAAAGCATGTTGCAAAATCTAAAAATGCAACATTAGCTTCCTTCAGAATCGCTCATTTATTAACTTCAAAGAAGAAGCCATTTGAAGATGGAGAGCTTATTAACCCTCGAGTGCGATCGCCTATTTTACAAATGAGATCCAGGTGACTGGGTGTCATACACCCAGTCCTTTCTTAGGTCCCTTTGGATGGATTTAATTGTCAGGGCCAGTGGTGGATTTGAGTTATTGATGCCCCCAGGCAATATATATTTCTGCGGCCCAGGTCATACATTTAAAATATATAAAAATTATGGAAGAAGATTTATAATATTAAAAAAATTATTGTATTCAAAGTGATATTTATTTAATTTATAAGCATACAAAAAACATTGCTTATGTTATTTATCTAAATTAAAGTTTACATCTTCCTTTTTTTTCTGCAAAAGCTTCAATAATATCAGTGTAATCAATATTTATTGTATGATCAGTCTCAATTGATAGAATTGCAAATTAATTTAATCAATGGTCAGTTACTGTTGCTCTTAAATATGTTTTTAATCTTTTTAGCAATGAAAAGTTTCGTTCCATGGAACAATTTGTTAAACGTTTAGTACATAGGAACATTCTTAAGACAATATTTACATTGGGATTTAGTTTCGAATAAGTACCTAATTAATATTTCAACCAATCACAAATCACGATTTTTAAATTTCGATTATGGCCATCACTATCACATGACAAGTCATGTCAGCTTTGTATCTACATATGGTAAATAATAATAATAATATGGATAATTTATATTAGGGCCATTTTCATAAAAATATCACCTCTAGGGCACTTTACACTTAAAATAATTAAATTTAATTTTGCTCTGGCAATGATTTTAAATTAGGTAAGTGAAAGTGAAAATGTAACATACATAGCATAACATTTCCTGTCAATATAAGTAATGAATTCAGGATGTCAACTTTGGGAAATCAGCCTGCATTAGTCCTGATTTGGACTTCTTGTTTGGAAAGTAGGCTAATAATATTACACAAGCACAGTTGGTGGGTGTAATGCACCCAGAGCTCTGACAAAAAATTTGTTTTTTATTGTTCCAAAATCGCAATTGCACTAAATTCTGTCACAAATCCCTCAAAATATTTCAAAACTCAGCTAATAATCAAATGAAGTTATCAGCATTGCGGAAAAGAAAAATATAGACATTTTGAAACATTCTGGGTGTGATATATCCAGGCAACTGTGCTCAAGGGTCAAGGAAGCATTTATAGCATGTGGTATCTTTTTAATGGCTTTTCAAATTAAAAAGTAGAAGTGTGAAAGTTATTTATAGTGATATAAAAGTTCAATTGCAAACTGACCTCAAAAATGTGACTGGTCCCAGGCAAAAGAAGACCAATTTTGGAACTTGGTGAACTCCACTAAATCCCACACTTTGCACAGTACTGCTGTAAGAATAAGATCCTATTTTGGATCAACCTATCTATGTGAATCCCTCTTCTCATTGATGAAGATAATTAAAACTAAGAGCAATTCAAGATTGACTGATGCCCATCTAGATGGAGCAGGGACATTATCTTACACTCCAAGCTACAAACAGCTAGCTGCCAAAATGGCTGTATTTTGTAATATATATACTTGCTATGTAACTGACTTGTTCTACACATGTCATACATGTCATAGAACCAATGCTAATTATTATTGTCTCATTAATGTGGTATGTACCTGTTTGTGGTGCTAAGTAGATGGGTAAGGTCAAGTATTAAAATCCATTTTATTGCCTTTCTCAGAATTTAATTGTTTCAAGAATGTAACTGACTTGTTCTACACATGTTATACATGTCATAGAACCAATAAAAATTATTATTATCTCATTAATGTGGTATGTACCTGTTTGTGGTGCTAAGTAGATGGGTAAGGTCAAGTATTAAAATCCATTCGTCTGCTTTTCTCAGAATTTAATTGTTTCAAGAGTCAATTAAAAGTATTAGTTGATAAATATTTTAAATTATGTAACTCACCACATAATTTCTTGTAATATATAAAAGAAATTGGTGTTTTTATGCTTGTGCCTGCCTCCATATCCCAGAATGTGGTTAGTGCCCAGTGGAGGTAAAAGGTTGAGAACCACTACCTTAGGTTGTATAAGAAGAAAAGTGAGAAGATAGAAAGAAAGAAGAAATGCACAAACAATATGGGTAGTTAAAGAAGAGATCAGCATTTAATTTAAGAGCAAAGTAAATTTTCACAATTGCATGATAAAATATCATACTTCTGTTCAAATGATAGATTGGAAGGAAAATGTTGAGGACTAATCTAATCTAATTGAGCAACAGGGACTTACAAATTTTATAGATTTTATATAAATTCTAAGAAAGGATCAATATTTATCATGAAAACATTTTGAATACTTTTTCTTACCCATTTCATAAAGGTGAGAAAATCTACATATCAAGTTTTTCTGAATATTGCTCATGAAAGAATCTATGTAGGAACACTAATATAAAAGTTAATAGTAAAGGATACATATTTTTTAGGTCAGGCAAAATTAACTTTACTTCATAGTTGGATATTTTGTTGTATGTATATAGTTTATTCAGTCATGAATAATACAAGGCTGTAATACAGTCATATCTCATTGAAAATGCTCTGCAAAATTTCAAATGATGAATTAAACCAAATCTTTAAAATACCATTGTTAAAGTTATTCTCAATCTTATCTTATATATCTATAAAAGTAAGTGATTATATGTATGTGTGTAATTCTATAACAAATGTCCCTAATAAATCCTGGGGCATATTTTAAAAAATACCCATCGTATGAAAATGGTTTGAATGATATGAAATGAGAAAGTGATTTAAATATTTTTTGTGCAATATAATAAGCACACTGACTGACAAAAAAAACTGGAACACCTTTAAAAAATCTAATTACTATAAATTTTTATGCTAGAAATAGTTACAATTTTTGTTCCTGCAAGGAACTGAAAATTAACACTTTTTGTAAGCCTAGCATACACAAATATGGCCAGTTTCACTCGTTTTGCAATATTTGTTTAGGAAGAATATCAAAAATGAACATTTGGTTCAATTTTTTATTAAAATCAGTGTTTAACGACAATTAAAAAATGATTTGCAAAACTTATGAAATGATTGATATGTCTTAATGTTATGACAAAAAAATCCAAAATTGTGAATTTAACACAGTCAGTATCGCGTATTTCCTCCTCTGGCAATAATTACTGCCCCTATCCTCCAGTGCATGCTTTCAATTAGGGTCCTTATCTTTTCTTGTGGTATCTAGTCCCACTCTTCTCGAAGTGCCAACCGAAAGTCATTTAATGTCTCTGGAACGGCAGCATGACTACCGATGTGCCTCCCTATCAAGTCCCAGAGATGTTTGATGGGGTTCATGTCTGGGCTTTGCTCCGGCCAGTCCATCCGAGCAATTCTCACCTTGTCCAGATATTAGGATATGCAGCGAGCGGCATGTGGAGGAGCATTGTCGTGCATCAGGATAAAACTGTCCCCAATAATCGGGGCAAAGGGAACCATGTGGTTAATCAGAACCTCTTCAATGTAGCAGTGGGAGATCTGTTCTCAGTGAAGATGAGCTCTGTATGAGAATCAAAGGAAATGCTGGCCCATACCATGTCAGAACCTCCACAGAATGGCCTCCATTGTGCGAATGTACACTCTGGAAAATGCTCTCCAGGCCCTCTCCAGACTCTCTCTCTCTTCCATCTGGTGATTGTAGGGAGAACCTGGACTGATCTGAGAACAGAACTGTGCTCCATTGCTCCATGTCCAGTGCACATGTTCCCCCACAAACTGAAGACAAGCTGTGCGATGTTGTAGGGTCAGTTCAGGACCTGTAGCAGGTCTTCGTGAGTTCAGGTTTGCTTTCTGCAGTCTTCTTCTTACTGTGTGCTTGCTCACATTCACCTGCCACACTTGCTGCAGTTGGTTTTGAGCTTCTTACGCTGTGGTAGGTCAATTTCATAACCCTTGTGTCAGAATAAACCGATCGTCTCGAGCCAAAGTCTCCCTTTGTCGACCTTGTGTAACTTTGAGTCTCTTGGAAGCAATGGACAGCTCAATGAACAGTGGTAAGAGAGGCACTAATAACTTTAGCAGCATAATGAAGGGAGCAGCCATTTTCAACTAAAGCGACAGCCCTTGCGATTATTATTAGTGGCGCAGCATGGCCGGGAAATCTATTTTGACATTCTTTACTTAAAAATTTATAGTAATTAGATTATTCTAAGGTGTTCCGGTTTTTTTGCTGTTCAGTGTAGTATAAAAATGCAAGAGGCATATTTTAAAGGTGTATAGTGTGAAAATTGTGGAAAAAGTAGAGAAAATGTAAAAATTTTAAATTAAAAAACAGTTCATTAGAAATGTCAAAACTATACAGTTTAAAACTTAAAACATTTGCCTGAATCAAAATAATTAATCTTTTATCAAGTTGGGTGTAACATTATTAACAAAGTATAAAAAAATTCTGAAAGTTACTCAGTAATTTAAAAAAATTGTGTTTAGTTTCAAAAATTATTGTTTATTAACAAAGTCACATATCAAATTTGCAATATTGACTCTCATATATTGTATTAATACAGGACTGTTATGTAATAGAAGGTTGAATGATTAACACTCGTATATAATTTTACTATCAATATTGAATCAGAAACCCGAACAACGTTGAATTGAGTCAAATAACTTGCAACTTTTTGGTACTTAAGTGTTTCTGTATACCCTGCATTTATTATTTGTTCTTAACCTTAAACCTGAGCAATGCCAGGTACTTCTGCTAGTATACAATAAACCAAAATTTCATATTTTGTAAATTATACTAAATCAAGTTTAACCCTTTTGCTGCTATTGACGCATATATGCGGGTGGTCAGAGCGGTGCCTTGACTGCTAATGATGCATATATGCGTTTCAAGCTTTTTTGTTCGCTGCTCAAAACGCATTCAGTCATATCGATGCTAACGAAGTGCCATGGATTTCTGTGGTACTAACAGATGTTTTAGGCACTCTGTAGATGGCGTAGACATATATTTTCAAGCTGTTTTTACTGTAACCTTGGACGATGAAAAAGGCTGCTTCTACTTCGTTTCCCCGGGCTTTTTGCACCCACATAAAACCTTTTTCGTCCCTTGGCCATCACTTTTCTCACCCCCTATGCCCTAAAAGGCCTAAAACAGACGGAAAAAAGCCAGAAATATCTTCAGTTCTATGTCAACTTTCATACATAATACATCCCGTTCTCAAACCAAGTTTTTTTAGACGCATTTAGATTCTTTTGTGTTCTTTTGCTATTAATAAAAAGAATCAACAAAGAAGATGAAAATATCTTTTTGAGATGGTTAATAATCAATATGAATGTAAATGATTGACAAAATAACTTGTAAAATATAAAGAGACTAAAAGACGAATGAATGAACATAGACACGGAGCTCCTAGCGAAAGTATTCAGCACAGGGATGCTTCAAGGTCACTGAACTCAGTGCACATGGCTGACGCAGAAGCTTTAAGTCCATAGCAGCGAAAGGGTTAATTCCAGATTTTTCAGAGAATATGATACAAATAGTTTTCATATAATTGAGAGTCACCCCATAAAAGATCAAATTCACAGAAGAAAGGTGGTCCATGTTTGTCACACCATAAGTCAATTAGAAGCCCAGTTCGGTGGATTGATCCATAATCTTCATTACCTTGAGAATTATCAGGCATGCTTGGATGCCACGTTGTAAAACCAGTTGTAATTAATGACTCACCTGCAATTTCCATTTTATAAAAAATATTTATAATAAAATCAGCATTGTTTCCAGGATAGTCACTTTTGCAAGTATTTTGTTGTAAAAATTAATCCCATGAATAAATATTTGTTTTTCTTCTAAACTAGCGACAAATGCCATGAAAATAAATAAATAGCAAGCCAAACCTTTGGCAAAGCTGGTATTTTTCTGCACAAGTCTTGCTTTACACATGGGGAACTATATGCAAGATGTTCAAGAGTTTGAAATAAAAATTCTTTAAAATTTCAAATAATAGCTGATATGTAAAGCAAGAACCAACTGTCACAAATAATATTGTATATAAAGAAGTTTTACTAATTAAAGAATAACACGAAATGAAATAGGACCCTAATGCAAACCTCCAAGCAATGCAGCAGGCTCTCCCGTATCTTATCATTGAAAAATATAAAAATTTGATTTGAAAACATTGAGAAAACTATATATGAGTATTTAATCCAAAATATGTCCTCATTGCATGACAGAGTGATTGCCTTTTTTAAAGAAAAAATAAGTTTTAAATCTTCTTATCACACTTATCACCAGATTTTTAAAAGAACTTTCGGAGAGAAATGTTTATGTGATATTCATACAAATACGGTAAATGTGTAAAAATGTTATGACTTTTTTATTATCTGATATTTTCTGGTGAAATATTTAATAAATGCTCATCATAGGTATCCATAGGTTAGAAAATTGCCGCCTGAGGCTGCTGCCTCTGAAACTCACCTCATGCAATGGCCCTGAGAAGAAGTATGTGGTGACGTAGTGAGGGAGGAGCAGAGAGGTGCAGCTGCCCCTGAGCGCAGGGCTGTAGGGGCGCAAACTCATGGACCGAAAATGAATGTTTCTGTTTATAAACAATAATAATATAATATATGCAGAATTAAAATGCTAGTATAGTATGCTTGTGTTGCCATCACATTCCCTACATTACAAGGAACAAATGGGGGCGCATTTCTGTGACTTGCCCCCAGGTGAAGGAGAGCCTAGCTATGCCACTGGAAGTATGTACTAATACCTTGTATCCTTACTAATTTTATTTGCTCCAAACTCTTGGCAAAACCTTAGTGGGTATTTTTTCCAGTGGCGGCTCGTGTATAGGCACTGCGGAACTGCAGCACCCCCTATTTCCACTTGATATTATCGATAACATTTAATATAATGAGTCCTTTTTTCTTTAATTCTTTCTTTATTTTTGTAGTACAATATATATTCCTTAAGCTTAATGTCAGTACTTCAGAAGTCATCCCCCAGTTTATGAAAAAGATACAAAAATCTTTGTATGGAACTGTGCGCTTCACAGTGCCAGCGACGTGGTGTTTGACTGTTGTGCGCATGCGCACATAGGAGGGGGGGTGGGGAGGAAGGCGGGACTGCCAGGTAGAGAGAGCACTGTTGCTCTCGCAGTGCCGGCTCTGGCGTGATGGTGGAAGGAAGTTTTTTTTTACTCAGCGTGTGTTGTGCTTAAAAACCGTGTACCATATTCTTGAATGTGATAAAGTGTAGAATTAGATTATTATTCTGCTTCCAGCTATTCTATTTGATTCATTTTTTTGGTTCTTTTATTTAACAGAAAACTTTAACCATGGCCTTGCATCCCCAAGAAATAAGTTCTGTGACTGTAAGTGAACTTCAACAGCTTAAGTTTTCACAGCTATCTCTCCATGAGAAAGTTACAGCTAAGAAAAGAGGTCGTTCAACACCTGATATTCTAATATCTCAGCCAGGCAAAAGCAACAACAAGAAATATATTCGTAGCTTTAATTCTGAATGGTACCAACGGAAAAGTTGTCTTTGCGGCTGTGAAGTAAAAAATGCACTGTTTTGCTTCCTGTGTTTGCTGTTTGGAGGTGATGTACCGTGAACAAAAGATGGTTTTAGAAATATAAACAAAATGAAAGAAAAAACTAAAAAGCATGAGAAGTCAAAGAAGCATGTTGATAATGTTGTTTCACTGTCACTTTTAGGAACCGTAAGTATTAAGGAGAAACTTAGTGAGGCATACAGACTTTCAATCAATGAGCATAATATAAAAGTTAAAAAGAACCGTGAAATTTTGTCCAAAATAATAGACTGCATTTACTTTTGTGGAAACTTTGAAACTCCCTTACGTGGACATGATGAAAAAGACGATTCAGTAAATCCAGGGGTATTTAGAGGATTAGTAAATTTTGCATCTAAATTAGATTCAGATTTGAAGAATCACTTAGAAACCAGTGCAGTCTTCAAAGGTGTTTCTAAGACCATTCAGAATGAGATACTTGACTGCCTGCTACAAATATACCATGAGGAGATAAGGACGGAAATTAGAAAAGCTTCCTTTGTAGCAGTCATGGCTGATGACACAACAGATGTTTCGGAACACACTCAAATGGTCCTTGTTCTATGGTACGTATTAAATGAAGAAATATTTGAGCGTTTTTGGAGATTCTTTATTCCAGAAAATCAAACTGCAGATGGCATATCAAAACGTATTTTAGAACAATTGGACATAATCCTTCAAGGAAATGGGCAAAAACTGATAGCTCAGACATTTGATGGTGCAAATGTCATGAAAGGCAAAAAAGCAGGAGTTCAAGCAAAAATAAAAGCAGTTTATAGTAATGCACATTTCATTCACTGTTATGCACATCAACTTAATTTAATAATGAGAAAGGCAGCAAGTATTACACGAAACGCAAGAATATTTTTCTCTAACATTCTGGCTATTCCAACATTCTTCTCAAGATCACCACAACGTGTGTCCATTCTCAAGAAACATATGGACATCAGCATTCCACGTCCATCCTCTACAAGATGGAATTTCAACATACGGACCATAAACAGAGTTCATGAAAATTTGCAACCTTTAAAAAACTGCCTTACTGAAATTCAGTCAACATCAAATGCAGATCAAACCATTGCAGAAGCAACAGGAATTTTAAAATACCTGAATGATGATAATTTCAAGTTTTGGTTAGAGCTTTTTCATCAGATTATGCCTCATGTTGAAATAATTTACAACCAAATGCAATCTCGAGAAATTAGTGTGTTTAAAGTTAATGAATATATAACAAATTTCAAAACTGCTATTTTAGAATTGAGAAACTCAAAGTACTGTGAGAATCCTTCAAAGACACTCATGGCAGAAGCTAAGGAAGTGTGTGACTATATATGTGTTGATATAATGGACAGATATTCTTCCACTAAACACTTAGTAGCTGCTAAATTGTTCAACAAGAAATGCTTCACTAGATTTAAGAATGAACATCCCACAAAAGAGATAGTACTGACCACTGAAGCTTATCCCATGATTGACAAAGAAAAGCTTGAAACTGAACTAAAAGTATTCTATTGTAGGACTAATATTCATGAATATTGCAAATTAATTGAGCTGCTGAAATTTATCTTGGAAAATAATCTAGATGATGTTTTTAGTGAAATTACGAAACTGATAAAAATCCTCTTGACAATTCCCACGACTACATCAGAGGCAGAGCGCTGCTTTTCAACATTGAAAAGAATAAAAACTTTTTTAAGAAGCACTATGAATTCGGAAAGACTAAATGCGCTTGCAGTACTTTCAATGGAGAAAAATTTCTTCAATTGTCATCCAGAGATCAAGGAGAAAATTATTGAACTTTTTGCACAAATTAAAACAAGAAGAATGGCTTTCATTTTTAAATGAATAGATCAAGCTTGAACTGTAACAATTTAAGTTAAAGTAAGTAAAAAATGTTTGGTTTTTTTGTTAAGATTTTATCAAGTTCCCGAATAAATTTTCTTTTTATACATGTTTTTTCCTTTTACACAATTTTAAAACAAAGGCTAAAAATTTTCTGGAGCAGCACCCCCACTAATTTTAGTTATGACCCGCCACTGATTTTTTCTCCCTTTTCCTACAATTGGTTCAAGATGATGTTATTTCTAATTACCTGAAATTCTACATACCTGAGTGGTCCTTTGGTGCAATACTCTGTTGGCATTTTATACTGGCATTCCTCCTCATCACGTGATGAATATGCAAATCAACCAGCAAAACATATTAACCAGTCAAATACTGATTTGACTGTTCAATCACTATACCTGTAAGCCGTATATTCCATTCCTTCATCTCCTTATGGCATTTTGAGCTACCAATTTTTACTTATAAAGACCCTTTGTTATATGAACTTTATGGACTATCTATTGTGTGAAATCAAACATTAGCATGATCATTGAGAAAGGTGCTATTCCTCAGTAGGGATTCCAAACATGCCCTTAGAAAAAAAGAGAATCAGATGCCTTTGAATAAATGTGATTTGAAAAATGCAAGAAGAAAGGCAGCACTTCTGCTCCAATACTGCATCACAGCATATATGATAAAATTTATATAATGGAAAATATCGTATTTATCCAAGTACCACCCGCACCATTTTTTCAAAACTATTCTTTAGAACCCGGGTTCCCAATCTGTGGGTCGCAAAGTATTTTTTGGGGGGTCGCCACGGTTATTTTTGTTGCAATTATTTTTATAGGAAATTTCACCACAAAGGTTTTCAACACTTATTTCAATATGGCTACACTGCAATATTCTACTAGTGGTTGTAACACTGATTTTTGATAAATGAAAGGAAGTGACTTAAGGTCCACCACGGCGGATACTTAAAAAATATTAAAGGCCCACCGTGTTCATACATATTAAACATTTATATTATTTTAATTATTTGCTATGGCGGGCCTTTAATATTTTTTTAGATTTCTGCTGCGGCGGACCTTGATTCACTCCCTAACCCAAAAATATACAAATACAGTGTTATCATTAGAATAAAATTCTATGTTACAAATAGTAAACTGAAAAAAATATTCACTATGATGCAAAATTCATTTTTAATTGGTGTCTCGATGTTTAAATAACAGACTGTCGAATAAAGATGAGTTGCTCTCTTAATGCAGTTGAAGATCACCCCATATGTTTTACTGACGCTGCCATGTTTGCAATGATGTAATTCAGTAATGTCCGCGATAGGCCGTCTAATGCAAACTGGTGCAAACTTGGTTCGCCAATAGTCAACCACCTTTAGTTGGCCACTCGCTGTCGAGCGCAGGTTAGGTACTGCTTGCACTTTCTAAAATCTAAAGAGCGTCAGTAGGTCGTCATCAGTCCATGCTGTCGGTCGGCTTTCTGCATCGCTATTATCGTTTCCCGATGGAAAACAATTTATTTGGGTAAATATTTATTTATATTTATATCGTTATATTATTAGTATTAATAGGTGTATTATTTTAATAAAATAGTGAGCCAAATGACTAACGCTAAACATTATTAAACAATTATTTAAAAAAATATTACAATTGATTAATTTTGTGAAACGCGAATAAATAATAAAAATACAAAAAAAAGTTTTCTCGAAAAATAATTAATTTTTATTTATATTTTTAGAAATCCGTACCCATGGAGAAGAAACGTAAATATTCAGAAGACTATCTAAAATTTGGCTTTACCACCTAGATCAGCAATGGCATAGAGAAGCCACAATGCGGTTTGTGCAATGTTGTTCTAAGTGCTGAATCTATGAAACCTTCAAAACTCAAATGTCACTTAGAGACAAAGCATTTAGAACATACTAAAAAGGATTTGGAGTTCTTTTGACACCATGAAACTTGTCTCAGACGTCAAAGACTTGATCCTACAGGAAGTTTTCATCAACAGAGCACAGCAGCAGTGCAAGCATCATATGAAGTTGCATTGGAAATTGCCAAACAAAAACAACCTTACACGATTGGAGAAATGCTCATCAAACCCTGCATGTTGAAGATGGTGAAGTTAATTCTTGGGGAAGCCAGCAAGATAAAGATGCGACAAATATCTCTGTCTAATAATATTATTCAGAGGCGCATTTCAGATATGTTCGTAGACATGAAAGAGCAGATTTTGAATGAAATCAAAGTTTCTCCATTGTTTTCTTTTCAAGTTGATGAATCAACGGACGTAAGTTCATGTTCTCAGTTGCTTGTCTTCGTGCAATATATTCATTCAGATGACATCAAAGAAGAGTTCCTGTTTTGTAGTGCATTTGAAACTACTACAAAAGGTGAAGATATTATGGAGAAGATAAATACCTTTTTTGAAATTGGAGGACTACAGTGGAAAAACGTCTGTGAGGTTTGTACAGATGGAGCACCAGCTATGCTAGGGTCAAAGTCGGGCTTTCAGACAAAAGTGAAAGAACTTGCACTCCAAGTAAAGGGCATTCACTGCATGATTCATTGATATGCTCTTGCCAGTAAGACTCTGCCAGCTCCTCTGCAAGAAGTACTTGATTCTCTGATCAAAATTGTGAATTACATCAAATCTGGAGCTCTCAACACCCATCTGTTTAAAGAACTCTGTAAAGACATGAATTTTGATCATGAGGTTCTTCTTTCTATACTGCTGTATGCTGGTTGTCAAAAGGAAATGTTGTCAATCATGTCTTTGAGTTGAAAGATGAAATCAAGTTGTTCCTGGAAGTGCAAGGGAAACACGACCTTGTGGCTTACTCTAATGATGAAGCTTGGAAGAAAAGAGTTGCTTACTTAGCAGACATTTTAGACCAGCTAAATAAGCTTAACCTGAAACTTCAGGGAAAGGAAACACACATTATCCAATTTCAAGACAATCTTCAGGCATTTGTATCCAAGTGGCAAAACTGACGCCGGAAAGTAAATCTTGGAAACATTGCCATGTTTGAAAAACTCTGCAGTGTGGTAGAGGAATCTGAAGGTGAACTGGATGAGAATCTGAAAGAGGAGATTACTGGGCACCTTGAATTCTTTGAAAGGAATTTCAGCGGTACTTCCCTGAGCTTACAGAAGATGAAGCTGCACTGGTACGAAACCCATTCTCTGCTTCCCTGAATGTAGCCAGCACTCCCAATGAAGTACAGGATGAATTCTTGGATCTGCGGAACGATTCCTCGGCACATAATTTGTTTTATGAAAAATTGCTGACTCAGTTCTGGTGTGCTATGTATCAGACATATCCAAATGTCACTATGCTTGCCTTTTGAGTTTTACTTCCATTTGTCTCTACATATCTCTGCGAGAGTGGATTTTCAATGCTTCTTCATATCAAAACAAAGGCAAGAAGCAGACTGAATGTTGAGGATGACATGAGGTTGGCTTTAACAAACACTCAGCCGTGAATTTTGAAGCTGGTTGCCCAGATGCAAGTACAACCATTGCATTAAATATTAGGTTAGAATTATATTCTGAAAAATCTATTTTTAATGTGTTTTCGTTACCCTATTAAAAATGCCTTTTTATGCAAATGTGGCGGGGGGTCACAGGTTACTTGGCTATTATAAAAGGGGGTCGTGACTCGAAAAAGGTTGGGAAATGCTGCTTTAGAAAATCAGGGTGCCTGTCTTATTCGAAGATTTTATATTGAAGAAAATATTGCTGTATGATATGGTACTAAATACGATGATGCAGATGAAGATGTATTTTTCATTAAATTAAATTATTACTGAATGCACTGCACTATTTTATCTATTTTTTATTATGTATTTTTATTTTAGTTATGATAAACCTTGACTATACGCATGTGAACCACACCTTCTGGCCCACTGCAGATACCTCGGTGCTACATGCTTTGCATTCAGCCTTGCTAGTTTTGGTAAAACTTTTGTTGTTGAGTATTCGTTGCCATTGTGTATTTTAATACAAATGCATTGAGAATAATTGTGATAATTTATGATATAATCATTTATAATTTCAAACTGTGATCGAATAGTCAGTACTACTACGACATCAAGTTACGCTAAATAGAACACAAGGGTACATAATGTACCTATATGTGAGTGTAATAATTACACTCCATATTATGTCTTAAAAACAAGTTCTGTGCCTTTTAAGGGAGGATTTCTTTCCATTAGAACATATCTTGTATTACATAATGGATGCTAATGGGATATTATGGCTCGATTTATGAAATTTCGATTTACAAAACATTTTTCAAGAACGTAAATCTTTCGTAAATTGGGGTCTCCCTGTACATTGCAACAATATGGGCAACTGCAGAGAGAGGAATATTTAATGCAAAAAGATACTTGTAATAATATTATCTATTATATTTGGGCTCATTAGATTGAAAATTTAATGATATTTGTTTTTTTTTAAATTTGCATTCCCAAAAATTGGGGTGCAGGTCTTATTTGGGGGCGGTGGTATTTGGATAAATATGGTAAATGTAATTTAAAAATATTATTAAATAAAAAAATAATAATTAATAAGGAATGTTAAGGATGGAGGAGATTATGATAATAAATTAGATACAGAATTAATGAAATATTCAGATGCTCATTGAGGCTTTTGGTTATAGCTGCATCTGGAACATGATGTATCCAGATCACTTCTTCAGGGCTTGCTTCACCCTGAAAAAGCGAATAATCCCGTATGAGTTTCATTAAGAATTGCATCTGGAAAATCAAGGTACATGTAAGCTTTTGATGAATTTTATTATTATTATTAAATTCTTATTGCTCCTCTTATAATATTGCCTTATACATGTATTTTATTATTATTACATTATAATAACAGTCATATTGCTCTACTATTAATAATCATTAATGCAATCTTCTCGGAATAGTTCACATTGAAAATTCATTTTAAAACTACTTTAGATGACTATATTTGTTTATGTAGTTTGTGCCATGAACATAATTTTATTAATTGGAACTGTTCACTTGGCTTATTTTTTACTTTGGATGAAATATTTTCTAATTATAGACCTTTAAGACCAGTTGTTCTTGCATAATTAATAATAGTATAAATGGAACTTGTGTAATTCTAAATAAAGATAGTGCTACTGTGATATTCAGGCAATCTTTTCCTTTTGAGGGAAGAGGAAATGTTTTTTTATCAAGTTGAGTATAAATGATTTAAAAACTTGACATGCCACATTTAACATTATGATTTTGAAGAGGAAACTTCTAAACCCTTTCAAATATATAATTAATCCTCAAAATATACCTTAAGTAAAATTATAAGTATACTTTTGCTTAGGTGAAAATGAGAAAAATTAGCTAAAATTTTAAAATTTTTGTAATGTTTATAAAGCATTTATGCTATGACATTGAGACAGTGGCAGATTTGGACATTTGCTGCCCCAAAGCCATTTGGTTTGGTCATCGCTCCATTTATATTAAATATTCATGACAGTTTGTTTACAAAGACATTTTTATTGAAATTTAATTTAGATTTAAAATAGAAGAAATGTAAAAATATTTCTCCAAAAAGTGAAAATTTCAAAGCTTTGCCGCAACCAAAAATCTGACTGCCCCCAAGTCTTATTTAGCCTTATTGCAGGTCCGCCACAGCTTTGAGTTATGGATTCAGAAATCTCCCCACGAAAGATCGTATTCACAGAAAAAAGGCCATGGCCCATTCTTATCACATAATAAATCAAACAGTTTTCCCTCTCGATGAATAGATCCACAGTCTTCATTACCGTGACCTTGATCTGGCTGTCCTGGATGCCATTGGATAAAACCAGTTGTTTCAAGTGGTTCACCTAGGATTCAAGATATTGTGATTCATACATGGAGTTCCAAAAGTAACAGTTTCAATTTAAATTTAATTACATTTTGGTGGCAATCTTTATATTAAGGTTCATTACCATCACTGAATTGATTTGAAATGACACTATAGAACTTCTCTCACTTTTAATGAATTAAGGCTGCCTTGATGATGGTTTATCAGAAATGGATCAGGCTTTTTTCAAAATTCTTGCTAATCTTACAATTCTAAAGACTGTGGAAACTTGCTTTTGAAAAACATTAACACATTTTCTATCTGCTTATGAGCATATTCTGTATTAAAATTAAGTTTTATGATCATTATACTTTTTCACATATTTTTCGTGATTGATACAATCATTTTATGTCTGTGACAATCAGAACTGATCATTTCTCATGTAATGTTGAAATATAAACTAGTGATTTCATTAAAAAATACAATTCTTACTGAGAACAACAAGTTTTAGAGATGTTTATAGATATCTCAGGATATGTTGGTTTTTAAACATAGATTGTTTGGAAAAGGAATTTCACAAAGTTGGATAAATTATTCCCTTAGAATATATGATTTACTTATTACAAAATATCAATAAATGATTACCAAATATTGTGACATATTTGCCCTCTACTTCCAAGTCATGAAATCCAACATATGCCAAATCTTTGGCCTTAGGGTATCTCGAGTACAACATTTTCAAAACACGACTCTCTGTCTCAGAATTTATGATTGCAAGATGGCCACCATCACTGGTACACCTTGCTGATGCTTGATAAAAATTTTGAACACCTTCTGGATAAAATTTATAATATCCGACTTCTGGAAACAATTCATAACTGGGGGGTCTGGGTGGTGAAACTAAAACAATCAAACGTGATTATGGCAATTTAAAATTAAAACAATACTGGCCAAATTCAGAGCTATTCACAGATAATTATTCCTTTTAAAATTATATCACTATATACAGGTAATTCTTCAATGTCTTTAATGTTACAATAAATACTACCTGTTGCAACTCCATGAAGATGGAATGATTGAATTCCCCCATATTCGGTCATGCTGCTTTTCACCTCAATCCTCATGTTGTCAGGTATTTTAGCAGCTTTATACTTCATCAACCAGTGGGTGATATAATGACCTGTTTGATTTTTTCGAACAATGAGAGAGAGATCCATAGTTCTGTTTAAAAATGTACTAGTCACGCTGCCTTGGGTTGTTAATTTTGGCCAATTGGTTAACATGTAGAGTGATGTCAACAGGAAGAAGATATTTGGACATCTTGCCATTATAATGAGACACCCAGCTACCCAAGTTGTAATCTGAACATCTGGTAGATATTGTCACCCATATTTATATTCTTCCTTATAGCTTTTATCTGAACATCTTACCAAGTTCAGTCTGGATTACTCATTTCAGAGTCCAGTTTGCCTGAATATCAACTTTGACATATGAACCTCTACTGATAGCAAAGGAATAATTCATTTTATGTTTGAAAGAAATGAGGAAATTTTCCAAGCGTGGCCTTCATATGTCTTATTTTTATATAAATGGATGTTTGCGAAATTGACATATTTTTCTGCATGAAATCTCTTAAGCCTTTATCAATCATAAGAGCCTTATAGATAATTGATGATGAGATTTATGTACTTCAGACAGTGGCGGATCCAAGGGAGGGGCGATCGCCCTCCCCTTGGGAAGTTTCTGGATCCGCCCCTGACTTCAGAAGATACATATTTTCAATAATTTCTAAAATTGTTCATTTCCTACATTTTTCTAAATGAATGGAGAAAAACATTTGCTTCTGAAATATCTGCAACTTATTTTAAAGTAAAGGTTGGTTAAATTATGGCTCGATTTTTATCGGTGAGACAACTCCTTTAGCCATAAAATTTATGAAAACCTGATGCATTTCGCCCACTAAGTGGGCATCTTCAGGGGCGAACTTGAATCGACAGTGACTGAAAGTCAACTGCCATGCATGCCAAAAGATGGCATACAAAGAAATTTTACATGACAATATTTTAGAGTAGAATTGTGAAAATTATGTATTTTTAAGAGAATTTAACTTTCACTTAAAAATATTTCATACTGCAACAATATAGCATTATATTTAGGAATCCTTATAGTATAATAATAAGTTTTCAAAAATGTTCATCACAGTTATTTTGTCTTTTAGTAGATTCTTGGTTCACCCAACCCACTTGATGCACAAAGTAAAAGTAATAGTGACATATGCGGAGGGTCACAGATTATGAATATTAATAAAGAGTGGCACCCAACAAAAATGTTGCCAACCACTCAATGCCGGATTAACCAGGGCTCAGTTGCACCGAGGCCTCATGTTCAGGGGTGACCTCTGGAGCCCCAGACCCCCTAAGCACAGAGGTGTATGTATAAGGGAGGAGGGGGTCTATGAAATATAGTGCACCATCGCTCAGGAGTCCCTTGATCTGGCCTTGTGACCCCTGCTCTGGAATCACATGTGAATAGGGTTTGTACAAAATATGATGCTATTGACTGCAATGCATCAGAAAAGGATATTTACAGACTGAGGCTCTTTTAAGCAGGAAGGAGTTACATCCACCAGTATATGTTTAGATGGAACACTTTTCAGGATAAAGATAAATTTCTAAATGATCGATTGGCATGATTTTAGGGATGTTTTTGAGGGTGCTTCACTGTTACTTAAAGTTTCAAGCATTGGAAACATATTATGATGGGTGGATGTGAGTTGATAGTTGCCCAAATAGGAAAGCCCCTTTGGTTTTGCATCATTCTCTTGGACAATCATTCTAGTAATTAATGCAGAAAAAATATAAGATAAATATGTAGAAATAATATTTAAATTATGCTTAGGATTGCATAACAGAGAATGCTATAAAATTCTTTGTTTCCAAAAATTCTGTAGTAAATATTTATCATTTAGATATACAATGTTCAGAAATGTATGGAAAATCTTAACCATATAGAATTATTATTAATGAGTGGAGCCTATGGCAAAGATAATATAAAGAAAGGGATAAACCCTTATGGCATAATTTAATAAGTAAAGTGGTGCACAAAAACAGAAGAAGAGGAAAAAATAAAAAGAAGGTTAAATAAAAATAAAGGAAAGGAATTAGCACTCACAGTTTTTGTGGAGCCCAAGTGTGTGTGTTGGAAGTGGGTCCAATTCCAACAAACACATGCACACACACACTTGAAGACACCTAGCAGAAAATCTATGAATTATGGTGAAAGTTCAATTAGTGAAAACATATTGGATTTATTTTTCCAAATATCTCTTAATTTATCACTCATTACGAGAGTGTTGCCATAGCAACAACTATTGTTGGACTCAGATTCGATATATTCTAATAAGCACATGCATTATTTTTGCTGCACAAATACACATGATCAATTTAATATTCTGTTCGAATGTATTTGTAGTATTTTATAATGCTAAATTATGAAATTTGGGGGCACAATGAGCTACATATCTGCGATGACTTTAAAGCTATTAAAGCCAATATAGGTATTAAATAAATGATTAAATGGAAAGTAGGCATCATAAGTTCTGTTTGGATCATCTTGTTTCTTTTAAGAAAACATGCTAAAAGCATGCTTATGTGACCACTCTGTCTATGGACAGCAACTTTTTTGTTATTGTATCCTAACTATTGAAGCTAGAGGGGTGAAGTTTTCATGGATGGAAAAATTCTAATTAGGATCTACATTCCAATGGTGAGGGTTCTTCCCTCCTCATAGGAGGAGACAAACCAGATCTCTGAAAAATTCTAAGAAAACATGCTTTCATCTCCTGCTTTAGCAAGGGTATCTTGTTTCTTTGGAGAAAACATACTAAAAATAGACCAAAAGGTGAGCTGAAAAACAATTTGGTCTAGGGGCAAGAAATTTCCAAATATGCTACTGTCGTCAGGTGATTGGAGACTTATATTCTAGATCACAATGATAGGTGCATTAGTAAAAATAGCAGAATGTTTTTACTAAGTATTTTTTTAAATTTTTAGTAAGAATAATATCCACAAAGTTATGACTACAATGGTAGATTATAATGTTAAAACCATATGGAACTATAAACCTTACAGCAACTCTGATAGACCCCACCACTAACATCACCTACCCCATAACTTCTCCTACCAACTGCACCACCCACAACGTTATTTACCTCCTGAGATGTACCCAATGTCCCGCTTTTTATGTTGACCTCAACAGCAATCCCCTCAACATCTGCATGCATGTCTTAAACGACCATTGCCCGTGTCCGTTCATGTAAATGAACACAATTTGAAGTTCAACAATTGCTTCATGGTGAGGGCCATCCATGCTTTCCCCGGTAATACTTCCACTCCCAAACTCTGTCAGTGAGAACTCGCCCACATCCACCTTCTAAACTCTTTCTCTATCCCTGACTAGGTCACTAGTATTGAATTTTTTTTCTCCATCCCCCACCCCCTCTGCATCCTCCAATCTGCAACCTCTCCACAGTATCCTTCCACCCGCATACATTCACCCAGTGTCACTGCCATCAGATGTATATCTTTTGTGCTGATGAAGGGATCATCCCCGAAAGCTCAAATGTAGATGTGTAAATGTGTTTCTCTGACACCCCAGTGGATCTCCTATTGGTAAGTGTCCACATCAAATTTTGGTCACTAATTAAAACATTTATTCTGAGGCTTAGGGCATATTTGCAAATCTTGCCATAGGCACCAATTTCTCTAGGTACAGCAATGAATATACCACCCTAACAAGGTTTTTTATAAATAATTAGGGACTTTCCCTGATACCATCAACATCCAATCCCATGCTGCGCTTCATGTAGCGAGCTTTCCATGCAGGCTCACTTGGTGGCTTCGCTCCCAGACCACTCAGCAATCATTTCTTGAAGATGGTTATAAAAACTGCCACTACATAGTTATCAACATGCACGTGCATTCGCCACACATTCTGTTACAATGCTTACCCCTCCATCCCCTCCGTTCTCCTTATCAGGACGCACACTCATTTAAAAGGTTAATATAGCTTGGTAAACTTACATTATTTCCAAAGTATATATGTCAAAGAGCGAACAATAATCAACCCAATGTTGATGAAAATATGTGGAGGAATTTTCAAATTAGATCGCGATTCGTGAACCTGATTAGCGAGCGGTTAGGTTAAACAACAAAATGAATCACTAACCTTCTAAATGCAAACAGGAAGAGCTTATTATACATGATATAAAAGAACAACGAAGGACTCTGAGGACCAATGTGGGTAAGGATTGCATGTGCAATTAAAGTACTAAAAATGCAATTGCGCATTAAAAATAACTAATTCTTAGTCATTGTTAAAAATAAATGGATAAATTTAATCATAGAACGAAAACTTAGCCAGAGTAAAAGAAAAAACTTGGGCTCATCAAGGGGGAGGTATTAACTCCTTTCCCTTAGATATGCCATTGTTCACCACTAACTCTTTTGTTGAAAGAATACAAAATTTATAGTCTTTCTTTTGTAATGAACGTACCGAAATTAAACACTAATTTGTTTAAATCAAACCATTATTGAATAAAGAACAATCAACTTCGTTAGTTTTTCTGTAGGGGAAGGTTGGCGAGGGGGGGGGGGGGAAGCGCAGAAATATTTTGTACCCGAGTGCCAAGCACCCTCGAGGCGACCCTACTTTAAAACTGTGCAATAACTCCGCTCGAAGATGGAAAGGAGAGTAAAACTTGAGAATTTTTTTCTTAACACCAATACACCATTTTTGGAATTAGGTGAAATAGTGACTACTCCGTCATAAACCACAAGTTAGCCTCCGCCAGAGAGGAGCGAGACAATTTAGTTCTTAATTACAATATCGTTGGAGAATGGTTGCAGTAATGCTGTCCACTTATGATAAACGGCGTCGGGGTGTTACGTAAAATTCAAGAGTAATGCGTCAACTAGATCGGCTTTATCTGCTGTCTTAGAATATCGTGATCGAGGTAACTGTCTCTCACTGATTTCTGTTCAATGTTTCCGTAATTTTTAATTACTTGCTGAGAATGAGTTAAAGAAAACAGACTTTGTTCTTAGAACTTTCGATGTTTTGACTTATTATAGCCAAATAGTACATCAATATTTTCTCCATGTTCCGCTTATTTCTACATCAATCCAACTCCTTCAGACTGCTTACCTCACCTAATATATTCCATTTGACGAATAGGTATACATAATTCACTTCCTTTGTATCATGACTTGCTTTTTACACTATATACATACTACCCGGCATCGCCCACGCATAGGTATTCCTTCCAATTTCACAGACAACTCTCAGATCTTCTCCTCCATAAATCCTACCCACCCCTACCGTAACCTTTCCTTCATGCACGCCTGCTGCGATTCACCTTGAGGTTGAGGTGTTTTCAGTAACCTGCTTCCTTCAGACTTCAATCTTTTCAACCTCCTAGAGCAGTGTCTCACAACCTTTTTAATAACAAAGGCCACATTCAAGAAATTTTCTGAGGCTCACCCAATGCCGCAATATTGAAATTTGGTGACTCCAAACTTACTCTTTCTTGCTATATGCTGAATTTTAAAAATATTTTTTGGATCAATAACTAATCGTAAACCTTTTCGCGGCCCACCGGTTGAGATACGCTCTCCTAGAACAAGGAATCGTGACCGATACTTATTTATTATTATTACTTTTAATTCTGTTGGTCAATTACATGACATAGAACTCGTTAATAGCACATTACAAAACACACAAACAAACATAAAATACATAAATAGAACAGTATATACAAGGCAATGACATACAAAATTACAAGTTTGTCGCAAAAAAGTCATCTATAGTATAAACGCTTATTTCCTTTTTACATTTTCCGATTCACCGTTTCATTAAAACCGCGTTATGCCTCATGCGATTCATTTACCAAAGTTGGATAAAGTCAAATTTGAGCCGCACGCAACGTCAAAAACTACGAAACTGACCGCAGTTGACGAGGTCAGTTTGATCGTAGGGGTACTAGTCTTTGGCTTGATCCATAAGTTTCAGTTCTCTCCTTTTTTCGCTACCTCCTGGAGAGAAACTAGTGGCATGGTGGCATCTTACAGTGGGTGGAATTAACTAATTTAGTCGAGACATAACCATGGACCTTCGTTCTTGTGTTGCATCAGTCAGCAGTGGGAAGGTTGTTGTTACAGGTATTTTAATATCAATATTTTAAATTTGTATTTATTGGGTACATTTTACGAGACTTTGTGATAATAATTTTTGCAATTTTTAAAAAATTTTATCGAAGTTTTTGGGCTTGTAAGAATGTTATAATAATGTCCATTATTACTATTTCAACCTTTGCAGTTCTGCAAACTTCATCCTGCCTGTGATAGAGCCGTTCTGTGATGAAGTTTCTGTTCGCCTCTTAAAAAGAGCATTTGTTTACCACGGAGAGTGATATCACGCCGCCGAGTGATTTTACTCAGCAAAGGTAGGGAAACTTTTTGATGTTAATTGGATAAACAGTCTTGTTTAGTAGAAATAGCATCCTTTGGAAGGAATTGCAATTTACTAATGAATAGAGGAATTATAATGTACATACAGTTAGAAGTTTTTATTAGATACGGCCTACACAAAACTCGGCAGAGTGCTTGCCGTGCAATGTTTTGGTGAAAATCTTCCGTATTTGCATTCCTTTTTCACTCCTGGCTGAGGTTTTCATGATGGGCGTGCAACTATTTTTTAGTATGACAGTTCGTTAGTGAGTTCCATTACTACGGGTAACCGGTAATTTACAGCAAGTAAACCTACATGGCTAATATTTAATATAATTTGTTTGGATTTAGATTAAGCCACTGTCATAGTGAATCACTAAAAGGGAAACTAATAAGTAAAGAGAAATCACACTTGCAGTTGCAGCTGGATTTACTTTAATATTTCTCAATCATTGCCCCAGCCTTTTGCATTTAGCTTGTTACCAGTTTATATTTCTGGTCTCTTCTTACCCCTTGTTGTAGGCATGAAAGATTCCTATTCCCTCACTGATAGAAGTTAGTAGTCATCCTTATTAGTAATGTTACATTAGAAGGAGTTAGATGAAATGGATGAGTGATTTAATAATATAATATTGTTTTTAGAGATATTTTTGTTCATTAAATACTAACTGTATTCCCTTATATTCAGAATTTCCTTCAATCTAAAATTTTTCTGATGATTCAAATTCATGAGATTGATTACTGTGGTAATAGGGCTTTCTGTTGACTACCTTCTGATTACCGTTCACACTCATGCTTGGGTAAAAGTGATTGAATCCTCATAACATTTCTGAATTTTAAGCTTAGGTAATTAATTTTCTTATGAATGCATAGGCAAATGAAGTAGGGTTGGTATTTCATTCCGTAGTTCACCTGTAACTAAGGAAGGGCAATATTTTGTTATAGATATTTCATAAAATATCCTTCTTGAATTGTAATCTCAATAAATATAATGATAGATTTAATATTTATCCTATCTGGCCTATAATTCAAGAGTTAGTCTCATAACTGTCAAGTCCGTAGCACTGTTGTCATGTCTCAGCCTGAACGTACAACTTTTTACTATATTGTTGACAGCATTCCTTATTATCAGATTACTGTTCTTATAAATACATTTTTATGATTGTGCAATTTCCTGTTCTCGGAAGATTTCTTAACTTATGGAACTCCTTAGTATTGCTTAAGAAAGACATTCATTTAGAATGAATGTGACATCGCATGTATGCTGATTCAAGTTTTCCATGAATATTTATTCATACAGATTTTGTCCCACTGAGTTAGGGGCGACATTTTCTCAGTCTTAGAGCAGTTCTTCAATAATTGCATGTAATAATCTATGGAAAAGTTAATAGCTATCAGTCAGGTATGTAGTTATGTTGATATCAAGGTTTGTAATCGATAAATATTCATTGTTTTGGAAAAACTATAGCTTACCTGGGCAACTTATAAATGATGTTCCTTTTTAAAAAGTGTAAAAACAATTTTCCTCAAATTTTTTAAAAACAATTTTCCTCAAATTCTTTTTTTATCTTCAAATAAAAGAGTAACATGAGCTTCTATAAAAATTCAAATCAGAAATAAAATTAATATAATAAACATATTAAAAATAAACTTTTGTTATCAAAAGTTGCACTATAAAGACAAAAATAAATTTGATAATTCTGAAATTTCAACAATTTTTACTTTAATTTAACCAAATAATCCTTGGTTATAATTAATTCCTTTGATGGCATTGTTATATTGTTCACTGTAAAAGGCCTGATTTCTGTTTTTGAATCTCTTCAATCAATAAATAAAATTCTAGTAAATTCAATGCAACTTTTAATAAGAAAATCTCATTTAAAAAAGTTTTTATATTAATTTTATTTTTAACCTTTTAATCTTAAAAATATTTTTGTATTTATATGTTAACTTTATTTTCAAAACTTTTTTACATAAAATATTTGTATTCTCAGAATTGCGGCAAATTTGTCTTATTATTCCTTTCATTGCTTCTTCATCACATATGTTTTGTCCAATTAATTGATAGCTGTCAATTTAAGGTATTTGTATTTCTTCAAGGGGCCTTGTTCTGCTCAGTGCAACTTAGGCTTGACCTTGGCAAAAATTGTATTGCCCAAATAAGTTGCAGATTTTTCTACTGTTATCCCTTGTGCATACTTTATAAATAGTCGCTGCCAACACAATTTAATAAGAATCATTCTTCTTCTGAAAATTTCTTGAGTTTGTAAAGCATTGAATTTTTTCTCAGTTGGAGAAATTATATGCTTCCCTATATTATCTCCAAAGTCAACCTCTATTAATGAAATGTCTTTTGAATAGACTTATCCTCTCCTAAAATATCACCAATGTATTTGCACCATTTCACCAAGTGAGACATTTCACAGTTGTTTCCTTACATCAACATTGTACTTTTAAATAGTCAACTCTTTTGGAATACCAGCTGTTTTGTTAATTTCTTTTGGAACTAAATCAGATGAATCTTTTTTGCATTGACATTTGAATCTATTAAAATTTCATCCTGGGTAGTTGTATCATAACTATTAGAAAGTTTATGAAGCCAGTTATGTTCATCAACTTTTCGAATTTTAGGAAGAATACTAAAGATATTGCCAAGAGCAAATTGTCCACTTTCTTGTAGCTTTCCCTTTTTCATAACAAGATATTCAATTGGTCTTGATTTATTGATCTATTCTCAAATTATTGAGTGTGTCAATAAAAGTGGTGTCACCACATTGTCTAATATTTTCATTTAGTCCAGAAAAATTAAATTGTTGCTGTAGATGAATTCCTGCTTTCATATAATATGGTTGAATGATAATAGGAGAACAATGAACAGGAGTCAATTGCGACAAGTCACAGAATAGTAGCATATTTATTTCTCCAAACATTTGTAGAATTTTTTAGTTCTTTTAATTGTTAATCGATTATTCGAAAAAACTCATAATATCATTGAAATCTCAACTATTATTATGAAACTAATATTTTTCCACTGCTTTTGTTGTCTTTCTAAAATATCTCTATTTGAAGTGTTCATGCTTGGTAGGCGATTTTTCTATTGGTAATCTCAATAATGATTAATTGATTGATTGATTAAAATTGCTGCAACTTCTTTTAATACACAAAACTCGAACATAATTTCAGTTTGGATCCTTTCCTGTATAACATCCTTTGTTCAACTTTTTTAAGGTGAATTTTTTTAATGAAAAATCTTAAGGGACATCATTTAGAAGTTGGATTACTGATGTCTTGTTTTATACATTCTGTTATTAGATTACATAACTGATGTTGTAAAACATTCATGCTATTTTGCCACATTTCAAAATCTTCATCGGTCATTCTTTGCAGCTCTGTAGTTTGCTCATTTTCTTCTTGTTCCAAATGTTATTGAGCCATATTCTTCTAATGGTCTTCACAATGTAATTGGTAGCTGTTCAACAACTTTAACACTTCTTGAGGAAACAAGATGGACATGATTTTCCTCTCGTTTTTATTTGCTTATCACCGCTTTATTTATTTGAAGTCATTTTCTGTAAATATCAATTGATAAATTTTTTTCATCTGGGCAACCTAATTGTTTCTGATTTAGCAAAACAAATTCTGAATTCTTGAAAATGTATGTATTAATCATTTGGAAATAATAAATAAATAAATTTATTGGTCCAGAGATCATACATTCAGATGGTATAAAACAGGTCAAGCGTACAGTGAGATAACACTATAATCTGTTTCTACTGCTTGTGCGGCTGGGACTCTTCCGCTTGCATTCAGGTTATTTGGCTTTGGTGCTATGTTGCCAAGTTTCCAATTCCGCTCAGTTCATTGGTAGCTGCTGACGAGTGAAGTTCTATGCTCCAATCATGCTTTCCGCCATTGCTGAAATATGATTGGAAAGTGTGAGCAATCGTGTGAACAGCACTCGTCAAGAAATTTTGAGTGGAGAGGGAAATTTACGACCTTTTATTGGCTGGTATTTTCTTCCCCTCACCCCATGGGTCTAACTGTAGACATGCCTCACCCGCACGAAATGCTGGAATGGACTATAAAAGTGAAGTACAAGAATGCGTACACAAAAAATTAAGGATTTTACAGATTGGCTATCATACATAATTGCAGTAACCTATCATTTAAATATTCATTTACTGAATGGTACATTTTGGCTTCTAAAAACTTTTTCACCCTTGTTTTGAAGAAATCATAGTTTTTGACAAGTTTAAGTTTTGGAGGAAGTTTATTATAAAGTCTGATTTCCATTTCTCTAGGCCCTAATTTTATAGTTTTAGCCCTTATTGAATTAAAAGGCAGATCATATTGTCCTGTAGTGTGGCAGTGATGATGGTCAGAATCAACTGGGAAATCACTAAAGCTATTTTTTATAAACAGCAGTACTTACAGAATACTAATACATGAGAGAAGAAGAAGCTTCAAAGTCGTAAAAATGGGCCTTGATGGAGAGTCATATGGTTTCCATGAGATGATTCTAACTGCTCTTTTCTGCATCTTAAAAATTTTGATGGAATAACATGAAGAACCCTAAAAAAGATGATACTGTATGTGATGTAGGATAAAATTCACTACAATATAGATTCAAGAGGATATTTCTACTAATTGTTTCTCTCAATTGCCTAATCAGGTAACATGTAGAGCTTAGCTTATGTGATAGTACAGTGGAATCCCGATTTAAGGATTGAGAAGTTTTACTAAAATTTGTCGACGGATTCCAATTTTGGTTAAAATCAGATAGTAATTATGACCACTTTACATGAAGAACTACATGCAGTTTACAATGTACGTTTCAACTTGGGAACCACAGGATGTATTTTGTTGAAATTTGGAATTGGGAATTTTACTAAAATATGTCAATCTCAAGGAATACATTTGGAAACTGTGAACTCCAACATGGAGTATACCTTTCCATCCTTGTTTATTCCATATAAAAAGCCTGTAACTTGACAGGAAGGTTACCTTTCAATTAATCTGTACTCTTTGTATTTGTGTTTCAATTAATAATAATTTGATATTAATAAACTGCCGTTTAATCTTTCAATTTTAGACTATCCCCATTTAAGGTATTACTCGATTTAGTACAAAAAACTTGTCCCACAGGCAAACATTTAATGGGGATTCCACTGTATGTTAATGTGTTATTCCCAAGAAATGTTAGCAGTCAGGTGAACACTAAGAATTTTACTAGTAGAGACTTATTGGATCGATTTTTGATTGATTTTTATTAACAGACTTTCTATTCCCTTTTTAGTATTTGAGAAATGGATCATGGTGGATTTTTGTACATTGAGATTTAAAAGGTTATCTTGACATCAGTTGCTAAGATGGAGACTAATTAATTTTGAGTTATGAATAAGGATATTGCATGAGGAGGCAGAAAGGTTATCTTGACACCAGTTGCTAAGATGGAGATTAACTAATTTTGAGTTATGAATAAGGCTATTGTGTGAGGAGGCAGAAAGTATGACGTTGGTATCATCAGCATATAAAAGCAATATTGCACCATGTATTTCATTAAAAGTGACAGCAAGGTCGTTAATGTATATTATGAATAGGACAGTTCCCAAAATAGATCCTTGCGGAACATCTAATGAGTTAATTTTGCAGTCAGAGGAATATTTCACACCTTTCACATTAAGAGTAACAGCTTGGGAACGGTTTTGTAGATATGATCTTATCCAATTATTGGGAAACCCTCGGACTCCAATTCTTTCAAGTTTAACCATGAGATGATGATGACTGACATAATCGAACGCTTTAGAAAAATCGAAAAATAAACCTAAGGTTTCTTGCTTTCGATCAAGTGAAGATAAAATACATGATATATTGCTCATGTAGTTGACCTTTCTTGTTTGAAATCATGCTGACATGTGGACAGCAAGCTGTGCTTTTCCAAGAGGGAAGTTAGTTGTTTATAAAAACTTTCAAAAATAATAAAGTTAATAAAAAAATTTTATAAATAAAATAGTAGAATTATTGAACATGAGGGAAGTAAAAGTAAATGCCCTATTGTCAGCATGACATCCTTTGGTGCAAGATTTATGATTTGATTCTGTTGTTTCAGAAGCATGGCTCCAAGAGGCAGTTACCAGGCCACTCCGAACACAGCTGACATCCTCGATCTGCCTGGACATGTTCTCTTTTGTGATTCGAAGAATGAATAGAGGTGAGAGTAATCAATTTGTGTTACAAAATCGAATGCATGAGCTTTCCACTTTACATGTATTTATCTGGTTGATTGTGGTATAAATTTTGCAGTAGGTCAGGTGGTATTGCAATGTGTCACATTGATCTAGGTATTCATGTAGAAGCTGTAGCTTTTGATATGTAACGCATTTTTGGCTATTTTTCCAAAATAGATTTTTTCATGCACAGGTAGAAGTTGGAGATGTTTAGTAGGAATTAATAAGAGTTTTACCAAATTAAAATAATAAAAAAATATCATCATCTTGGAACAATAAATAGCATATAAATTTATGCTATATAATTAGAAGTTAGGCCAAGTATTGATAAAAATGCAACATATTATTTTTACACAGATGTTTACCAGCAGTCAATTGCAACTGGAGATTGCAAAATTACCGTATTTTCCCATTGCCAGTAATACCGAAAATCTTGGTCCCATTACCAGTAATACCAATAAATAATTTGAAAATTAAATGTTTTTGTAAGTTTAATTTCATTTATTTGTTCGTTTTTCCACATACAGCGAAAGCTCCAATTGAAAGTGAAAAATTAAACACTCAAAGATCAACAAAATAATCTACAAAACAATATATGATGAAATTCAATGCAGTTTAAGCATAAGCAAAAAGCAGTCAATAAAATTAAGTAGTGCGACAACATGTCATTCCAATTTTAATAAAAGACTCTTTGGACATTGAGAAAGGATCTAAATTAGGGGAAAGTGAATTTAAAAGACAGGTGTATATCAGCATCAATTAATATTTAATCGAAGAATTTTTTAAGGATTTTTAAATTCACTTTGGCCATTGAAATGTGCTCGTAATAAGCATATAGAATCAAGGCTTTCATCATTTAATTTTGATCTGACTTTGGTGCACATCAGTCCTGCTGCCGAAAATGCTCTTTCTGCTTCGACACTTGTTGGCCGGATTGTCATTAAGTATTTATAAGTCCATTCTAAATATTTTCCTCGTACTTTTTCCTCACAAAATGTCTTCATTTCCTTTTGTACCACTTGACCGATATCTTTTGCAGATTTTTGCATATTCGTTGGAGTTTCTATCTTAGAGCAAGTTCTTTGTTTAATCATCAGATGAAGTCTTTCTTTCATTGTTATGGAACTGGTGGGCACCTAGGACGTTAAAACAACATCAATGTCATCTTCATCAGAGTTATGGTCATTGGGATTTGTATTATCTTCACGTGCATTCAAGTGTTCCGCTGTTTATATTATTAGTTTTGTTATGGTCATTTTAGATGTTTTATTGAATAGATTGTAGTCGTCATCATCATCATCTTCATATATTTCACCAGGATTGTGAAGAAATTGCAAGACATCAGAATAGTTGGTTCGTCTTTCTTTTATACATTTAATTAATTCTTCCTTAAGTTTGTTACTCAGTGTACCATTCTGCCTTGATAATTCATCTAACATAAATTTTAATATAACATCTGCACTAAATAAATTAGCATCCTCGCAACAAATTGTTTCTACAGCAACTTTTACTGGCTGTAGAGCAGATATCACATTATATAATGTCTAATTAATTTTGAGTGAAGTTTAAATTAACTCTCAAATCAATAAGGCTCTTTCTGATACAACCTCTGACTTCATAAAAATGCTCCAGCAAAGTCAATAGACTATTCCACCTGGTTTTTGAATCGGTGATTACTGCCTTTTCTTTTCCAAATTCTTCAACAACATATTTCTGTAGTACTTCATCATTTTTTGTAGCAGATTTTCTAAACATTTTTACAACCTTTCGAATCTTGGCTATTAATGCATTGATATTAGGATGCATCATATCATTTTGAAATGATGCATCAATTATTAAATCCATACCTTCATCATTCTCAATCTCTTCTTCCGAACCATCGCCATCAATGGAGTTTGTGGTTGCACTATTTTCCTCTTCCTCTAATTGAGCTGTTGATGTAACTTTTCTATAAAGAATAATGTGCGAAAGGTGGCCAAATTTCTGCATTACTTATGCACCATCTGTTGTAACGCCAACAAAGTCTTCATAAAGAAGGCCAAACGTGGCCAGCTAGCTTTAATTATCTCTCGACATTTTTCGGCTGGCATTTCTCCATGAACTCTTGCAAGGCACAACTTAACTATCTTCAGGCATTCCTTTCTTTCACAATTGTTTTTTTCACAGAAAGAACGAAAACATGGTGAAACCAAGTAAAAATTTCTGCATTCATCCAAGCATTGCTTTGGGCCTTGTAATCAACAAGAAGATTAATTATGCCTTTGAAACACCTTGGTTTTGCATACTTCCCAATTACAGTTAATTTTAAATTGTTCGTCCCTGCAGCATTCACACATAAAAGCAGGGTTGTACGGTCTTTGTTTTGCTTAACTGTGAGCAACCTTTTCATCAGCACCAGCTAAAGTAGTACTTGGAAGACACCTCCACATTAATCCCGTCTCGTCAGCATTGTATATTTGCTCGGCAGTCAGGCCATGCTCAATCACAATCTTACTGAAACTATCACAGAATTCTTCAGCTGACTTTGTATCTGCAGATTTCTGTTCACCTGATACGTAAAGCTTTTGTATCCCATCCCATATCTTAAAACGAGTGAGCCATCCCTGAGAAAAGTTACACTGCTCCGTTATTTCCATCTTGTCATAAAATTTCTTCACCTTTTCCACTAGCATTAGACCAGATATGCATGTGCCTTCCGACTTCTTCAATGAGAACCATTCATACAATGCACTAACCAAGTCTTCAAGCTTAGGGGTATGAAGTGTATGACACCATTCTATGCTGTTATCACTTTCGGATTTCACAAAAATCTCTTTAAGCTTTTCACTTTATGCCTTAATGTCATAGATTGTTGACAAACCAACATTGAATTCTTGCATAAGGACATTACAATTTTCACCCTTTTGTAGTCTTTTGCAAATTTCAACTTTTTGTTTTTAAGTCAAAACGACACGTTTCTGCCTTAGTCCTCTAGAGGTATTCTTCTTTGACAACATTGCAAATTGAGGGGTAGAAATAGCTGGAAATAGCAAGCATAGCATCTATCGAGAGTATATCGAGGTATCGAATATGTGAAAAACGACGCCAGCGACTGCCGCAACCAAAAAAACTACCGCGAGAATTGAAACGCCAAAGTTCATAATTTCAAGCAAGTTCAAATCTTTATGCCAGTTGTTTGAGAATTCTGGATGCTTGAGTACCGGATAACTGGGAATTGACTGTATGCTGTTATTTTTGCATGAGTGGCAATATCTCATTTTTTAACTAAATTCTTTGTTTCAGAATTATCCTGGTCTCTTTTTAATACATTTATTTTATGTATGCTTCTTAGATGAGCATGCAATCCACTTGTATTGCCACCAGCTGCTTTGATCCACTTTCCACACTCCTTAATTTGACATATTCCAGAATCATTAACTCATTCAAAGTATTTCTAAAAAAGTTAAGTATAAGCGAAAAAAAGGTGTCTTGTATCATTCATAGTGCTTTTCCAAAGTCAAATTTTACAAAGTCAGAAAGAAAAAATAACATTTAATGTATCTTAAGTAATACAAATAGATAGAAGATTATAGAAATAGCATTTGAAACCGAAATTGCACGTTTGATAATTTTTTTTTATTTCAATGATGTGATTATCAACTACTAAACCCGTTGCATGAAAGTCACAGCAATGAATTACTTTGAATTAATTTCTCACTGTACAACATATTCTCTTGAAATTAAAGTACACACAGAAAATAAGACACTTTTCCCGCACTGGATGATTTATCTTCTGCTTAATGCTACAAAGACTTTGGCACCTTTCTCCTTAATGCTGGTAACACCGATAACCTAAATATGTTGATATAAATAATGGATATAATTTTTATTACTATTTTGGGGAACTATTAACATCCCATATAAAATTTACGTTTACGAATTAAAAATACATACCTATTTAAGTTACTAAACTGCAATTAAGGAAAACCAAAACAAAATAAGCAAAAAGAACAAACACAGTGATCCTTCTTCAATCTATAGCAGACATAGACTGGGCTATGCTACGCATACAGAGAAAGGAGAAGATGAAAACAATGTAGTATGAAATATGGCCGCCTCTTACAAATAAATGCATTTGAGTCCTATACAGTGTTGCAGCTTGAGTACAAGATAAATTCAAAATAATTTTAATCTGATACATTTTAGCCATCTTTTGATTTGGGCGCCTGTGTTTTTTGAACAATGTGAACAACCGCTAGGCTCGGCCCTGTTTTTCTGTTCGGGCTCAGCTCCACTATGGCAAAAATATCTTTTTTTTTCGGTTTGAGTTTTAGGCTCAGTTCTGTTTGTTTATCTGCTTTGATTACAATAGACAAATGCTAACCAGGCAAATAAAAGGAAAAATAAATTAGATAGAAAATGACAAAATTACCGGTAATAGAGTGAGCAATTACCGGTATTACCAAAAATAGATTTTGTATCATTTACTGGTATTACCGGTAATGGTAATGCCAGTAATTCAACCCCTAATTGCAAAAATTTTATGATCATGAATATGCAATTGTGCAAAATAAAATAGGATATTAGTTTCCTCTGATATTAATTCAAAATATTAGAACAAAAGTAATGTTTTAGGGTCCATAGTCCATTACAGCAGTTACACTTTTATTTCATCTTACATTTTCTTTGCATTATACAAAGTTTATTATAAAATTGGATTTTGTAAGATGCTTGATTTGAGAGAAGTTATTGTGAGTCACTGTTACTGAATATCATCATACCATGGAAGTTATCTAGTTCTCTAGTCAGCATAGTGATAACTTGAAACCATGGCTAGTACTAACTATAATATTGAATGGAAAATATTAGAAGAATTAATTATTTTGAATTATTGACCTGTCATAATGATAGGTAGTCTGTCCGTAGACAGGTCTATGATTATTCATGGTTAAACCTGGTTCTCCATATACTCCTATTTTCCACTGTCCTCTTCATATCTTGATAACTCTTTCCCTTTCAAATCGTCTATCAGCTGAAACCTTTTCCTACCTCTTTCCCTTTTCCATCCAGTTATCCTTCGAACACATCTTTAATTATACTCTCTCCTCAGGTAATGGCCAACCCAGTTTGCCTTCCCCTTTCTAATAGTCTGTATAATCATTCGCTTTTCTCCTACTCTTCGTAGCACTTCATCGTTTTTCATCCTATCTGTCCATTATATCTTCAGCATTCTCCTCCAAGTCCACATTTCAAAGCTTTCCAAGTATTTGATGTCATTTTTCCTTAGCGTCCATGTTTCTGCCCCATACAATGCTATACTCCATACGTAGCATTTTATCAACTATCAACTATATATATATATATATATATATATATATATATATATATATATATATATATATATATATATATATATAACAGCTTACGGAAAAGGAAAGGTAAAATGGATATATGGATGTCAACAAGGTGTTGGGATGAGGAAACCCAGTGAACACTCACCAATCAGACGACTTCAGGTTGGCGAGGCCCCGGGGATGTCGAAGCGACACACGTAAAAGAACACTAAAACACAGAAACATCACAAACGTAGAAGCTTTCCGAATTATTCCTTCATCAGCTACAGAGAGAGATTCATGGATTACATGTCTCTTATGTAAAATTGTCCGCAATCCCTTACTTTTGCAATCTCTTGACCAACAGGAGGTAATTTATGGAGGGGGCACTGTTATTGTGAATGCTTGCTTTTGACCTGTTGAGAAGAAAGTGGAAACATGCAGAGTAGAGAATTCTGACTTGGAGGTTTTATGCATCTCGAGAGTTTGCAGATGATGTTGGCTGATGCAAAAAATTGCAGCAAAGGAAGTGAAAATGTGTGCAGGAGGCTGAAAAGAAGCATCTTTTCATCGAAAAAAATGCCTAAAAAATCACCCTAAGTCCAACATACCTAAAATAGTGGCCGGGACAAGCCTTTGGACTTAGTGGCAGGAGAGTGAAAAACATGGGTTCTGTTTATAATATTTTTTATTGCTTTGCTCTATGAATTTTGCACTTTACAATGTACAACAAAATCAAATAAATGCTTTTTTCTAATTACATGTGATATTAAATCTCCCTTCTTCCTCTGACAATTCTGACATTACTGTACTTTAAATTTTTTCTGTACTTAGAATTTTTTCTGCACTCTGTACTGTACTGTACTTAAGAAAATTTTCTATCCGTATTAGTTCTTTACACAAGACAAAATGACAAGCTTTACATAATAAATACAAGAAAATTGTTGATTCTTCTTCAAAAAAGAGGGGGACCCTTTTCATCCCCTCCAAATGTGGGTGTGAAAATAAAGAGGAATTCATATGCTGGGCTAAAAAAAAGATGGAATGATGGCTGCTAATTCCAGTTTGTCCATAAAAAAACTGACACTAATTGGAATGGGAAGAACTGTTACACTTGGATTAATAAAATGCCTAGCAAATTGGATTGATGGATTTTTAAGTACTTTTTTTAATCATCCTTGATGTGAATTAATAATTTGAAAGGTAAAAAACAAATTTATTCACTTTAGTCTCCATAGCTACTTCTGGTAAATTGCTAATTGAGTAGTTACTCTAAATACTTGAATTGTAACGTTTTCCATTATGAAGAAAAAACACTTCATATTATCCTTGATATGAATGTGTAATTTAAATTAAATGAAATTCACTTTAATCTCCATCTCTAATTCTGATAACTTGACATGTCTCAAAGTTAATGTTGCTATTAAATGATGAAAAATTTAATATTGCACTTATCCTTCCTAGCTTCTTTAACACAACTCAAATTTTGGAATTAATATGCATGGCAAAAACTTTCCCAATGAATTTTAATATGGTATACCAAAAATTCCAAATAAAAGATTCAACTTTATTTTGAAGACCATCATTAAAATTAAATATGTTCCATCATCCAATTTATTAAACATTATTCACAATGGATATGCACACAAGTCTGTAAAATGTGAATACATTACCACCTCAAGAGTCAGTCTAACATGAAAATTTGGCATGTAGGCTATCAGGCCAGTTTTCAGAATTTAATATTCCATGTATACTTTTAAAGACACTTAGATTTTTATATGGCCTCTGTAATTCTAAGAAACTTGATACAACTACCATAAATGATAGTGGAATTCATGCTCAGTGAAAAAGTTAAATTTATAAAAGGATTCTAGTTTTATGCACAAAATATACTTCCAAAAATGAATAGAATTGGATTATTCAAAAAGTTGCACAAATTCCAGAAAATTACTGCCTCATATTCTCGGAAATAAAATAGTTGTACATCCAAAATAACAGAATCAGTAATTTCCAGGTACAAAACATTTTGAGGTTGCACTGTATTTTCCATTTCTTTAACAAGTATAATGAATTAAATCATGAAAGCAATTATATTCTGGTAGGTCATTTAATCCAGATGTAACAGTTCTTAATGAATATTCATTCCTGTCCCAATAACCAACATTGTCTGATGATGTGAACAAACCAGAATTTTTAACAGCCAGGTAAAAACCTCTCAGCCCATATCCTTAAGCCAAAACTCCTCTCTACTTTCACACCCAGATGGGTGCAGCACAGCAGGAGTTCACTTCATGGCTCCACTCGGCCCACGTCCTTGCTCTGTTCAACCTGGTCCATTTTGGCTCAGCATCAAGAGCAAGCGACTAAAAGAAAAAGGAAAATTTAAAAATATTGTTGAAATCAATAAAAATTGTTTGAATTTATAAAAAGGTTTTGAAAGAATATTATTAATAATGATTATTTTTGGGTGGCACCAAGATTTTTACAGTTAATGTCTTCCAAGACTGTTGATCTAATAAAATGGTTGACATTGATCGAGACAGTATTACATAGTTATATGGCATAAAATTGAAGCTTTAAGTAGCCACATTAGCTTGAAGTATATCTGCTTTCAATTTATTTTTCTTTTACATATTCATTCAACATTGATATTTTTTGTTTCAGTTTATTTTGTACTATGGCCATTAATGTTCTAAATTAATAATAGTAGAATAGATCAATTGTAATTACTGGCAAGCTCAAATAGAAGTGAATCACTTAATTAGTTCAAATCACTCAGTAAACCAATGAATTTGCAGTCCTTTTCGTTAGACTTTACAAAAATAAAAAAATTGGCCAAGCAATCCTCACATCATTCCACATTTAGGGTAAGTGGCAAAATGAAGAATTCCAGAATTTATATTAAAATTTAAATATTAGGAATCTACACCAACTGAATACATTTAGCTTTACTCAAACAGTCAAAGATGATATCTTCAAGCCAGAATAGTATGGGGAAGAAGAGAAAGCAAAGATTTTTAATTTGCTGTAAGCAAAGCCTTCAGTACGACAAGACCCAAATATTACACTTGGTAAATATCACTTCTGATTACATGTCTATACTCTGTCCTTTCTCACTTCATAAATAATAGGGTGACCAGATTCCAACAAGATAAGCCAAACAAAAAAAAAACAAGTCACTCATACAATGTTGCGATAGATATTTCTGTAATATGGTCATCGTTTTAACCATTTAAATACACTGCTTGAACTTTAAATTATTGCTCCTTCCTTTAGATTGATATGTAATTTGAAAACAAAGAACAATAAAAAAGAAACTGCTACTGTGTACTCAGCACCACCACTTTAATTTTAATTTCTATCCAAGTTGAAGTTATATTCTCAAGCCATCTTTATTCATGTGATAAATAACAATGTTATTTGTTTATATTTCCTCCATAATTAAGCACATTAAAGGAGTCAAATGTTTTAAACTACAAATTGTGAAAGTAACATTATTATTTATTTTTTATTCTGTAAAAATTGTATACATCACCTTTTTGAACTACATGAATAATTGGTTCCGGAAAACTGACATAAAATGCAAATTCGCGAAGTGCAAGTCCTATTTTACCATAAGATGCATTGTAAAAATGGGAGTATGGTTCCGAGTCAACCTAAAAATAAACTTTTTATCATAAACTAGCTTCTTCTTGCAGCATCAACAAAATATGTGCTTTCTTCCACCCGGCATGGTAAATTAATGCAATGGGTGGGTTTATTTTTATAAATGTATTCCAAAATACTACATTGCCTCCTGTTGAAGAACATTTCAACTATCTCTGATGGTCCTGCATTCCAGTTCCTTCTATGGACAAGAGATGGCAGTAATACAAAGATGCACGACAAATATTTTCTATCAATATTTTCTGCTCAAATTACATTTTCTGACAAATGCTGCTATTAAATATTTGTATTTTTAATTTTACGTCTTTACGACAATGTAATGCAATGGAAATAAAGAATGTGCATTGGTATACTTTTTAAAAATTCATGTCAAAATACTAGTGCCTCCTGGTGAAGAACACTTAAACCATATCCGATGGTCCCACATTTAAGGTTATACCAGTTTCTTCTATGGCCAAGAGATGGCAGTATGGAAAAATTGCACGATAATAATATTATCTATCATAACCTTTTCAAATTATTTTTTCAACAACTGCTTTTATTAGATACTCTTAGTTTTATAATTTTAATGTTTTAGGTGATATTTGCAACAAAAAAATGAACTATAAATATTTTTAATGAAATTTCAATAACAAAGTTAACAGGCCATGGATTAGTGTTATCCAATAACCATTCAGGGACAAAATAAAATGGTAAATTGTCACAGTGCCGCAACCTGAGACCTTCGCATATGACAGATGAAGTGTTATCGGTTTTTCTGACACTGACAAAATGCACTATATATATATATATAATGCAGTTTAACAGAAAGCTTGCCTCAAGTCACGTGGTTACTGGTTTCCAATGTTGGAGCCATGCGCAGTAGACCAAAATCGCTCTACCTATATCCTTACTCTGTGTTACAAAGCAATAACACTTCTTTCGGAAATTGTGCTGTTGACCCCCAGCACATTTTCGATCTTCTTTTGTTAATCCCAAGGAAATGCTTTTATTTAAATGGTTAACTACTACAATTGAATTTTGAGTATGTGATACACGAATTATTTATTGGGTTCTGCCACAAACATTCCCAAGCTACAAAAAACACAAGCATTAAAGTGATTACATTTATTTTATTAATTATGCTCGAAATGTGTAACAGAAAATCAAAACCTAGTGTAAGAAAGTGATAAAATGTTTTTTTAATTGTACAAAATACGCCACAAAAAATGATGCAATAAAGTCGTAACATTTCTTTTAACATTCGCATTCAAAATATGTGGCAGAAAATCTTATGTTTACAAGATGATAGCAATTCTCAGATTTAGATTAAAAATTTGTAATAAAAACTTAAACCCTAACAAAACAAAATAACATTTCCTTAAATTACATTCAAAATCTGTAGAAAGATAATAGCAAATAAAACCTTATTTTCCAAAATGATGGCGTTTCTTTAGATTTTAAACTAAGATTTCATCATCGAAAATAGTGGCATTAGCAGTGAAGTTCAAACTGAGCTACAAAATAATTGAGAGTTATTGTGTTTACTTCAAAACAATAAAAAGCATTATAAATATAATATAATAATAAGTCCTTTTCTAGGGCACCCAAGTTTAAACTGAACTTGGAAACAAAAAAGTTCAAGGGAGTTCATGCTTGTCATCGCAAACGCATGATGCGAAATGCAAATACTCGGTGCGAAACAGAAGTAATGGTCAAAAAATTTTGTCGCAAAGCGTAAATTCGTGAACCGCAAGAAACACACGAAGTTCAAAAAGGTGGTGTACACAGTGCACGTAACAATTGACAGGAGCTGTCATAAAAAGACATTTGCAACACACATAAAAGCATACAAGGCTTCATTTATATCCTCTTAACTGATTTTCTGTAATATACTCCATATCTACATCTCAAAAGCCTCATCTTCTTTCCCAAAATCTCATGTCTTACATATTATACTACACTCCACATCTTTGTTTTCAATAATACCATTTCAACATTTATTCAACCCCTTTCTCTCATGTACTCATAAAATGTCTCCAACACAGTAGCTATTCTCATTCTAATCTCTTTGGCGCTGCTGTCATCTTGATTCTAAACCACCTAATTAAGCAAAATTTTCCAACATTACCTGTATATTAATACAGGTCTCCTCAGTAAGATTTTTCATTTGACTACAGATGCTATCCCAGAATATTCAAGTATACCCAGTAGCAGATTTGTAATAGGGCCTAAGTAGGCAATGGTCTAGGGCCATCAAGATGTTTGGCACTGGAATAAAAAAAATTATTTTTATGCGGACTTTTGATGAATTAATTACGATCTACAGATGGATGGATGTGCAGACAAACCATATACTTGAGCGACTTTTTTTTAGGAAAAAAGTATCAAAAGGGGATGGAAAAATAGTTTGGCCTAGGGGTGGGAAATTTCCAAATTTGCCACTGAGTAAACTTAAATGGCATTGCTACATAGAATAACAAATAACGTATGTATTACAAGCACAGATATAAGGTCTCAATAAGCAAATTTAGTTTTTCCCAATTCCAGTGCCAGGCATTCATTTGCCATATGATTCATGTGACATTAAATGTAATAAGGATAGATTTAAATGAAAATACTGAGAAGAAAGGAGAGCCTACTGAAATGATAACATGGCAGCTTTCTGCTCTAAGAGATCTGAACCATATCTGGCTACATTCATTGGACCCAACTTTCTAGCAATCCATTCAATTCAAATGTTGCACAGGTTGGAATTTTAAGAAATAAATCTCAATTTTTGCACATGAAAAACTGAAGCTAGCAGACAGTAATTTTTAGAATCCTTAACTGCTAAGTACATAATCTATGACCAGGGGAAATAATAAAAAGAAACATGATAAATATCACTAGCATTATATATCAAATCTAAAATATGGACAGATTCTGTGTTCAACTAACTTTCACAGAGAAAAATCTCAGAAAATTTCAGAAATTGCTTTCTTAACCGTTTATGTACAAAATTTTTAAATATTTATATTTTTTATAAATATTTTTCTTAAGCTTAATCCTGTTTTAAGAAATATATCCTGAAAGATAAGATTAGCCAAAACTTATTTTTTTTGGTATAGAAAATTATCAATACCTTGAATATATTTTGAATAAAAAACAAATCGTAAATGTCTAGTTAAATACGATTTCTAATCAATAACTACACTTTAATAAATCACAAAAAAATCTAAGATACTACCTACCTAGAAGATTTTCAGTTAAATAAGGGCAAACATCAATGAATATAAATCCATGCAAACGATAATGGCTGACGCGATGACATAGGCTAAAGAAAAACAATGTGGCATCAAAATAATACAGTTAAGGTAATCCTTCCACTTATTGGTAGTAATACTATAATACAACAAATGAAAGCCTATAAATATCAGTGCTAAAAATTCAAATGCAGTGTAAATATTTGCATTCAATAACAGTGATAGTTGTAAGTACCATTGGTACATAAAGGGTTAAACCATTTCCGCAAGTTTTTGTAATTATAATGGAGACTGCCTTTTCCAATCAAAATATTTTAATTATTCTGCTGATAACCCACAGAAGAAATTATTTAATGATTTATGAATGTCTTTGCCACAATTCTAAAATATCAATGATTTTGATGCTTGGGTAATACCCACAGCTCCTACATTTTAAACTTCTGGAAATATTAAAATTTATGTATGTCCATACTGTAGCCTTTCAGTATATGTATTTCAAAACAAAATAAATTCATTCATTATGTTTTAAAAGCATTGATAATTTATAAAAATTTTCCTTTTCCTCATTGAAAACAAATTTTTACAAAAATTAGGCTCAGATTTGAATTTAGTCTCTGAAAAAATAAACATCCCAATTTCATATTTAATCTCAATTTTTACTAATTTGAAAATGCAATTTTTTTTAAAGCTCTGCACTGATTTTCATGCTTTTCTTACAGAGAGTAGGAATGAAACAATGAGATCAAGAAAAACTACCCTAAAAGTAAATTTTTTTTGGAATTTCCCCTCGCTTGTACACAATGCCCAATCATCATGCCAAATTTCAGATCTGGAGCATTTATAGAAGTACCTAAGATTTTATATTCTCCTATGTAAGCAGCAGTTATTTATCAATGAGATAATATATGCTACGCATGGCCACACCAACCCAGGGTTCTTTGTTCACGATTTCATGAAAACAGCCTAGGTTTAGGGACCAGCCCTCTCTTACTGCATCGTGTACATGGGAACATATCTCTTCCCTGTTCAGTAAACAATGACGCACGCATGAATGAAGTGGTAAACAAGAAGACATAAAAATGAATTTTTATAACCAACTTTAACATAGTTTATACTTTAATATGAATAAACTCTATAATATAATTATGAAAACCTTTCTGCTTTCATGGGCGTAAAAAGTTGCAAAAGTGTCTACCAGCTGTTGAGTGATGTGGGGATCTCTCTATTTAATCTTTAATCTTTTTACAGTTGTGAGAATGGCAGACTGAAATAGAGGACTATAAGAATTTGAGTTGAAGGCTTTCGCAGCATTGCTGAATGCTGGTGGAGGTTTTCGGGTTTCGCTGCATTGGCAGCATTTCTGGCTCTCAGAAGCCACTCTTCCAATGGAAAAGTGAAAGGAAGGAAAAATACGTTGGAGCAACGACCAAAGAGAAAGGGATAGCAACTCTACCGAGCCAATCAGCGATGGACAACGGTTAAACCAGGAAGGCACGAGTGGATATATAAGCAGATCCCTACCATCGGATCTCACTTCATCTCCTGAAGATGCAGACTGCAATGCCTGCAAAATGTCGAGAGCCAGAAATGCCGCCAACGCAGCGAAACCCGAAAACCTCCACCGACTATAAGAATGTTTAGTATATAAGTAGTAATAAGTTTGATACTAGTGTCTTTTGTTTTATTGATGAAAATACCGACTTATCCATTCATATTGCTTAAAATCAATGAAAATATACTGCCAGTTCAGAGTAATTCAGCTTTAGATACTAGGAGTGAAACTTGAATATTTCATATTTTAGTCACCTAACTTAACCCTTTTAGTGCCAACCGGCCTATCTATCGGCCCTCACTGCATGTGCGAAAAATGCCACCGGCTTATCTGTCGGCCGCGCTTATTTATGCTGACATTGTAGTTTCTTTGTGGTCGAGATAACTTTGGTAACCACTGAATTGACATTTGATAAGCTTTCCCTGCAACATTGTATTAAGTCTCATATGAAAAGATTCTTTCAATTTTATTTCGACTGCAAGGTCTTCGGCTATTTTTTCGTCAGTAGCTTGCCTGGTTTTTTAGAGTGCGCATCGCAGTAGTGTTAGATTTCATTCCTTATTTCCAACTAATCTGCAGTTTTTGGACATAAAAAGTGAGTGGATTCATCTACTGTTATCTCAGGTACTGCATAAAAATTTTTTTCATAAACTATTTCGTAAAAAAAATTTATCGTAACTTTATATCAATCTTGAAATATTTTTAATTTATCATCCAAAATTCTGTCGAATACTTAGTATTTTGTATATATTCTGTTTATTCATTTATTCTGTATTAATATAATTAATATTTTTAATCATCTGTGCAATTACTGTAAGAAACGCGTAAAAATATGAATAAATATCATGTGATTTTTCATAGAGACTGATGAATAAGTGCTGAAATTGCAGGTATGCAAAATAATATTTTTCTGTAATTTCATTTTAAATAATTTTTACAATGTTTTACCTGGATGTCTTGCCTTTATGAAAATAAGTTAATTATACTAGCGAAAATAATAAAATGCTATAATTTATTCAATATAAAATTGACTTTTCATTTTTTTTATTTAAAAAAATTTTTAAACAAAAAATTGCAAGATGAACCATACCATACTTGATTCAATATATAATTGACTTAATTTTTTTATAAAAAATATTAAAAACAAAATGTTTTTAAACAAAAAAATCCCAAAATGATATCTAACATTCCCTTAATATAATTAATATTTGTAATAATCTGTGCAATTACTGAAAGAATCAGGCAAGAATATCAATAAATGGCATGTGATTTTTCTTCAAGATTAATGCAAAATTGCTGAAATAGCCATGGCACTTTTGGACATACCCACCAAAATAAGCATGGCACTCAAAGGGTTAAATGACAAAAATAATAAATTATTCTTTTCCTAACATCACATCAACCATCCATATAAAACCACTGTATAAGTAGAGTTAGCTGAAAAATTGCTAAGCTACAACAAAACACTTAAAAATGTTTCACTTAAATTTGTTCAAATTAACATCCTTTACAACAGCATTACCTATCTTAAATAGTGAAAAAAAAGTAATATGATAGTTGAATGTGAGGGCTTTTTGAAAAATGCAAGAACAACTGGTCTTAAAGGTCGATATTTAGAAAATATTTCATCCAAAGTAAAAAATAAGCCAAGTGAGCAGTTCCAAATAATAAAATTATGTTCATGGCACAAAGTACATAAATATAGTCATCTAAAGTATCTAGTTTTCAAATGAATTTTCAATGTGAACTATTCCGAGAAGATCACATTAATGATTATTAATAGAAGAGCAATACGACTGTTATTATAATGTAATAATAATAAAATACATGTATAAGGCAATATTATAAGAGGAGCAACAAGAATTTACTAATAATAATAAAATTCATCAAAAGCTTACATGTACCACCGCGGACAATAAATTTGAGACACCTTGAAGTCGCTCTGGTGGTGACTCCGTGAACTTTTTACGCTGAGGTACCGAATTGCAACCATGAAGGTTAGCTGTGGCGGGGAGGGGTGGGGGACGGAAGAAGGTGATAAAGGGAGGAAGGAAGCAAGAGAAAGAATAGAAGAGGTAGGGGTCTTCAACGCTGTCCCCTCCCGTTCTGACAAGGATAGTAGGCCTAGCGCTCGCATGCAATTTTTAGTCGGCCGACTATTTGATCGGTCATTCCGCGCTCACTAGGCAACCAAACAGTCTGCCGAAAGAGATGTGCGCGCATATGGAATTAAACAGTCGGCCGACTTTCTTTTCCTATCCTATTCCTATCAGAATGTTCTTTCATGGATTTGTTGTAAAGAGCTGGTCTCGATTCAATTGTTTGAATGAACCTTTCGGTCGAATCATCATCGGTATCCAAATTACCTAAACGAATATATTTATATGTATTGAAACGGATGTATTTTTTGATATAAATATAAGAATAAATATGAGAATGTTGTTTTGTTTGACTCACCTAGTAGACCTAGCGTGCACACTAGGGATGAGTCCCGGTATTGGAAAACCGGAATTAATACCGGTGTTGAATTAGATACATAATACCGACATCGTAATTTATAATACCGTGTTTTTGCTATTGAAATTCATTTACATTGCGGGAGCAGTTCCAAGTTACCAAAAATGCATTTGTTGCTTGTGTGAATAGAAAGTGACTCCGACGGATTGGTATGAGTGTTTTGTAATATTACCTAGTTCGATGAGAGAAAATGGTCTCATCATCCTGAAATGCGTTTTAAATGAAATAGTGAATGATCAAGGATGCAGTTATACCATAATCAGCGTCACACATATTTGACGGATTTATCCTGTGTTCCTAATCACTCTGTATTTCTGCTGTAACAACTAACAATTACATAAACAACTGTGTAGTAACCAATCGAAGAATAAATAGCTAAAGTCTGGTTAACAGTACGGTCTACTGGAAACCAACGCAACTACTACCTCGTTAAAGAATGTAAAAAAAATCAGTTGTGTGGAATTATTTTACTAAGAAATACAATGACACAGCCGAATTTTCTATGCTTGCAAAAGTTATAAAATGCTGTGGAGGGTTGACTAGTGGATTATCTGTTCATTTAAAAACAATTCATAATATAAATATTTCTGAAATGAAGATAGCTGAATATCAACCAAAAAAAAACTTCGGAAGGATACATTCATAAGAAATCAATTGAAGAAGAAATTTTGAAACTTGCATGTGTTGATGGGATTACATTCAGTTCTATTGCCAAAAGGGAATTCATCGAACAGAGTTTATCGAAGAATAACTAACGCTGTCAGGGCAGAATTTAATAGTCTATATGTGTCCATATTTTGTATACCATCCATACAGTGTTTCAAGTATTTTAGAGTGAGGTTTAATGTTATGGTTAATGTGACTGAATCATGATATGCGAACTTTTTATACAAATATGTATTTTGTTTTTGAAAAGTCCAGATTTATGCATGCTCCGCGATTTCTGAGAGGCGGAATTGTTTTTTGTTGGTTGCTCTATGGTGTTCTTTTATGCCATATTTTTGCGGTCAAAGCATTGCTACTGACCGTCTACATATGTAACATCTGCGGCCCATTGGGTGGCTACGGAGATTATTTCTGAACCCATTGCTTACTGCCCGGTTTAAGGATTTGCGTAACTCTCCTACGTCTTTTAAAAAGATCTACAATAAAAGTGGAAACAAGTAAACTGCAGATCACATTACTTCCCGTATGAACGCCCCGCATTTAACTCAGAACGGGAGGGGACAGCGTTGAAAACCCCTCACTCCTCTTCCGTTCTTCCTCTCGCTTCCTTCCTCCCTTTATTCCCCTCCTCCATCCGCCGCCCCTCTCCAACCACAGCTCACCTTCAGGGTTGCAATTCGGTACCTCAACGTAAAAAGTTCCCGGAGTCGCCACCAGAGCGACTTCAAGGTGTCTCAAATTTATTGTCCGTGGTGGTACCTTGATTTTCCAGACAAAACAGTTTTTAGAATAATCTTCAATGAATAAAGAAAAAGTTTTTAAGATAAAAACACTATCAATAATAATTACAATAAATAAAAACTTACAATTATTAGCAGAAATATCCCTTCAAAAAATGTAGGAATGCTAGTACCAATACAAATCCACATTAAAATAAAGACTTCTATTAAACAATGACAATAGTTTGTTTAATCTCGTTACTATGATGGACACGGCTATCTTCCCACGTGAATTCAAATACACATTTATCACAGCGCCAACACAAGGATCTGGTGGCCGAGGTGACTAAATCACTCGGCTTATATAATGGTGAGGTGGTTCGAACCCTGCAAGCAGCTTTGGAAGCGAAGTTAATATAAAAGTTGGTAAAAAGTAATTGTACATTGAAATAACTAATTCTTGATCAGTTTTTAAAATATACGAGGAAATTTCATCATGGAACCTAAAGTTAACCAGAGAAAAAGAAAAATACTTTGGCTAATTATGGGGGTATTAACCCTCTAACCCGTAGATATGCCACCGTTCACCATTAATTCTTTCAGAAGAATACAAAACATATCATCTCTTTTGTATTTTCTCTGCTATCTAGTCATGGAAATCTCAATTGTGAATATAAATCGGTTTAGAGGATAGTTTTCAAAGACTAGCCTTCATTATTCCTTCCTGCAATAATATTCATATTCTTATTTGAATAGTACATAACTGGCCTAAAATCAGTTTTCTTAGCACTTCCATTGAAGGAATATCTGGTGTGCTTGATGGTAAGTCAGAAAAAAGGAAGATTTTATCCTTTGCTTAGAGAAAATTCTGTGAAAAATAATTGCTTTTCTTGGAAGCTGAAGAGATTACTCTCAGACAAGTAATGTGCACCATCCGGAACCTCATCTGTTCATTTTTCTATAGTGTAGTTAGTAGGGTTTCATGAGGTGAGTTCCAGAGGCAATCATCTCAGGTAGTAATGATTTTTTCATGCTTTCTGATCATAAATCACGCATTTTTTACATCTCAATTTTTGGCTGCTGAAATCAAATAATTTAAATTCATTTTCTCAATAGTGGTTAGTTACAAATATTATCTCAATTAAATATAGTGAGTAAAATCTAATAGAATGGTACTTGAATATTTTAAATGGAATATGTATAGTAAAAATTATTCGGATTATAAATTTAACGATGTTTTAGTAACTGCGAAAGAAATTGTGGAAAATGTTGACACTGATAAGAAATTTTCTGATATTTTATTGATTAACCTCGAAAGAAAAAATAAACATGAGGATAATAACAAGGATGATATAATTGCAGGATGCAAAACAAAATTACAAAATAAATTTTTATTTTGTCATATTGGATGCATCTGTTGAATCCTTTCAGGAAAGATTCATATTATTAGAAAGCATTAGTCCTGCATTTATTTTTTGGGCAAAATAAAAGATTTTAGTGTAGTTAGCAAAAACGGAGAAAAAGTACTGTACATTCTAAATTATCTGATAGTATTAGGAGAGGGTGTGATATGAAGGCCCTTGATATTTGTTATTAGCTCAATATAACTGAAGAGTTATTTAAAACCAAGAATGAGTTTGTTACGTTCTGGATTATATTTTCATCAATTTATTAGGCATGTGTCCCATCATTGCGCTTTATCTTTGGATTCTTTTAATCCTATCTGATATCCATGAAATTTTCAGAATTTACTAAATATGTTCGAATAAAATAATTTTTTGGCTGCAGAGCCTGTGACTACAACGATTTCAATTCCATGAACTTTTCCTTTCTCCATTGGATTAGCAAATCAACGTTTTCAATTACTTTCAAATATGCAGTGAAATGGTTGCAATTCATTTAACACTTTGGGATTCTAGGAAAGCCTAACACCAAAAATGAATTAAAATAACATGGCATTTCATGAATTCTTAGGTAAAATAGTCTTTCTTTACTGTAAATTTGAAATAGTTGCCCATCATGAAAGTGCTCTTAAGAAGAAGTAGTAAAGCTGACCATATTGTTCGAATGGCACTGTAATGGAAGGCTATAAGTTAATGAATGTAGCAAAATTAAAATTTGTTTGAATCAAACAAAACATTATTTATTAATTATTATTAAATTGGAAACAATGCTCCAGAACCGGACAAAGAACAATTAACTTTGTTAGTGTTTATATAGAGAAAGGGCCGGGAGGAGGGGGGAGTGGCACAGAAGAAATATTTTGCACCTGGGTGCCAAGCATCCTTGGCACGGCCCTGATGCTATGAGATGCAAGCGTCCATGTGCATGCATACCCACAATATGCAAATGCAGGCATATAAGATTTAAGTTCAGTCACTCACTTATTTCAAAATTTAAGTACTTCAGTATTGGTCAGGATTTTTACTGCAATTTTAAGAAATGGCCAAATGACCATTCCTGAACTAGTGACTAATGAGAGTGATCTCACTCCAGGAACAAAGTAGCCTTTAATATATTTGACGAGTATGCTCACAATGTTTTACTAATCTACTCGATGCGTTAAACACGCAGCTTTTGATTTTGAAGCCACGAATCAGCGATTCACTTTACCTTAGTATTTTCGGGTAAAAATATTTGAATGCCATTGCTTTAAGACATCTATTATTAGATCGATTTCTTTTACACTGAATAAAAATTCATAAAATATCTCCTTCAAATACCATGTAAAACAGGAGTATTTCAACATACATATATAAAATAAATTATTCCAAAAAATAAGAAAATTTCCATTTCTGGTGCCTATGCCAAAACCTCGTGAATGCACACCAACGCTCTTGTTCTAACGTTAATTCTTTGAAAATTTAGACGCGCATAAACTAGGGTTTAAGTCCTACGGGGGAAGGATAATTCTGTCTTCTTACCTTGTCTGATCAAAAATCCTCCAGCTGCAGAAATTCTCCTTTAGATGAATATCCAGGTGTCGTACTGCATCGCATATTGCCCATATCACTTCACAATGGTAAATGAGGCCTGCGGAACGGAAAAAATAAAAAATCACCATGTGAGTAAGACAGAAAGATTTGTCTTTTAATACTACGACGAATCATTTAATCCACAGACAATTCTAACGAAAGTTTAAATATTTCAAGTAATTTGCGATATATCTAGAAAATTTTCAACAAATTAAATATTCCTGTAGATATACTTACATTATTTTCGTAATGCAGATCACCCGTCATTTGCCTCCGTTTCACTAATTACCGTAACGCCGTGACTGGCATGCGAGGCCTGCGGAACGGGAGAAGTAAAAAAGCACCACGTGATTCAAACAAATATTTTACTTTTAATACCACGATGAATCATTTAATCCGCAAACATTCTAACGAAAGCTTAACAAATAGTGTAAGTAATTTGCATAGCATCTCGCAAAATTTAAAAAAATTTAACACTCCTGTAGAGTTACTTACATTCTCTTGGTAATACAGATAAGCCACCACCTGTGACCACATGCCTCCAACATCTTCCGTCTCACTAATTACCGTGTTCGTGCCTCGGATTATTCCTTGGCCTCGGCCGAAACATAGTAACGGAAAAATCCGCCAGTCAGTAGACGTCGCCAGTTCCCAAGTTGAAAGTAGGAGGGGAAGGTAAGGGCACATGATCGAAAATGGGGGAGTGGAAATTTTCCAACATTACCAGTCAAGTGCGGACAAATCAGCCGGTTTATGCGCGGCCCAACTCATATTCTACGTGGGTAAAAAGAAAGGAAGTGCTGCTTAACATGAAGCACGAGCGATTCAAATTAAATGATCACAAATGTGCGTATTTAAATTGTTAAAAAGGGCGTCACCCTTTCCAAGATAAACAAAATCGCTTGAAACAAGGTTATATAATTTCATACACGTGCATCACAACCTTTGGACGCATTCATTTGTTGGTACTAGATCGTCATGTTATCAAGAGGAAGGATTATTTCCCTAATCACCAATTAACACTTCAAAATCGTTGATTTATTTTATTCAACAACTGTTTTCGCGGCACTCAGTTTGGGAATCACGGTCTCGAAGCGATTTAAGGCTTCAAAGAAATGAGTTACTGAAAAAGCCGAAACACTTAAAACCATCCACCATAATACAATATCGCAGGGGTTTGGAAAGGTTAGGCTACTGCAGGAGCGAGATGGGTTTTGTGCATAGAAACTCACGTGGCTGTTCATTACATCAGAGGAAATGAAGCGAAGCAAATTCGATTGGAGAGAGATCAGAGAGGATAACATGAGAAGCAACTGAACTAAAATAGTACCCGTAAAATAGAAACCTTCGGTGAGGTGGCCCGGCTGGAATATTGCCGTACAAAGAGAAGGGGAAATAGAGAAGACATTGCAGAACCCAGAGACAAACGGAATGGAAATCGAAATTTAAAAGCTATTCTCTCGTCACTTCAGTCTCTTTATTCCGGAACAATTCGACGAATTTCTCGGCGACTGTCGCAAAATTTGCAGTTTTGCTATCAAAACTTAGACAATGAAAATGCAGCTACCGGTCGTGCGTGCTATGAAAAATTCATCCTGCGTGCAGCGGTGCAGCTTTGCATGTATGAGCAGGGGAAAAGGGAGGAGAGAGCGGTGGGAGATGTGGGGGAAGAGCAGATAGGAGGGAGCGGGGAGGTGACAGGAGTAGCTGCGGGAGACGGGTAGGGAAGGGGAAAACAGAGAAGGGAAAGGAGGGAGACATGGCGATGGGGGAGAGCAAATAGGGGGTGACAGGGGAGGGGATGACAGGGGAGGAGGTGACGGGGGAGGGGGGTGACGGGGGAGGGGATGACAGGGGAGGGGGGTGACAGGGGTAGGGAGCGGGAGAGACGGGGAGATAGGGTTAGGGAGCGCGGGGAGGCAGGAGGAGATGCGGGTGGAGATAAGAGGGAAGCAGATAAAGAAAAGAAGTGGGTGAGAAAGGGCGAGGGAGGGGGAGGGGAGAGAGCGGGAAAAGATAGGGCGGAGGGAGCGCGTGAAAGGGAGAGGGACTTTGGGAAGGGAAATAGCAGTGCTAGACACGTAAACGTAGAACATCTCAGTTCCTTTCCTTTCCCCTCTCTCCCTCGGTCAATCTTCTACTTAACCCGCCCTCCCAGTTAGACTGCCCTTGGCAATTGGAAAAACGTTAGCTAGTTGTCTATTAATATTTGGACGTAATTACTTGCTGCGAGAGATTGGAAGTGGCTAAGTTTAACAATCGGTATCATTAATCCTTCAGATACATTCTCTCTCTCCCAATCAAAACAACACCAGATGCGTCATGAATCGAATTAAAGTGAAAATTGATTACTTAAGAGGGGCAAGTAAGTCTTATCAAAGATAGTAATTTACGCCTCAATAACCTACCTATGTAGCTCGAAATTTACATTTATATAATCTTCATTTAACTCAGGGTGTAGTTATTGAAGTGAATAAATGTATTTGTACATGCCTGGGAATATCTGAGCCATAATCACAAGTCCATCGCATCGCTCTATAGGGAACTTCTACTCCCATTTCTCGTGCATATTTATTATCTCCTTCCTTTCCTTCTGAGAAGGACGAATCAGGCTCTCGTTGGGTTCAAAGCTCTATGACGCCTATGAGTCATTTCAAGATATGTAGGTATATCATTGTCTTTTACTCGTTCGCAGCCATATAACGAGAAGACGACATACAGCGCGGAAGAAGCGGGTACGTTTGGGGTTTGTTATACTTTTATGTTATACAAGTGACCCGGCAGACCTATAAAAAATGTAAACCATATTCATCTGAAGAACGAAAATCGGATTCATTTATATGCCGATGCAATGAATCCTTTCATGAAATCTACACGAAGACTTTTCTCCTCTGAACCTTTTAGCGGTTAAAAAATGCACTTATATGTTCGGTTTGTCCATCTGTCTGTCTGACACGCCAACTCCTCCTAAACGAAAGCAGCTCGAGACTTCGTTTTTTCGCCAATCGAATCACTGTTCAGTCTTGTTTTGCAGGTTTTCTCGGTCTATTTTTTGTTGCAAAAATCCGCCATATACTGTCTGCTTCAGTAGCTTTTTCCTTGCTTTTTTAATCTCATTTATCGATTGCATAAACTATCGCATTATTTATCACCGCCCTCTTCCTCCCACACAATGATGGAAAGAATATTATTGTTCGTAGGTGTTCATATTAAACAATATTCCGCCGAATATAATTCAATAATCTCCGGGGAGGATGTTATGCAATGCTAATTATATAACTTATTGGGTATGAATCAATCAACTTTACATTTCAATAAATAACAAAATTGAAAAAATATAAACGTTACACATAAGTCTTAATTTATCCCCGACTTCAAAACGCACCCTTATGATTCACAACAGGAGTTCCCAACCTTTTCATTTTGAAGAGCATTATTTTATAGGACGTCAAGCGGCCACTGCACTGCTATACTTGTGTAAGAATTAGAAATTGTCATAAATAATAACACAAATTTAAAGTTATTACTAATGTTTTTGGCACATTCAGAAATAAATTAACTAATTCAAGCTTGAGAGCACGATTTTGATCATCGTTGCCAAGCTGACCAAAAGGACTAGATTGGGAACCCAATCTACTGCGTGAATTTTGCGCCCCGATTTATTTGGAAGTAACACATTGTATTTACTTTGTTAATTTGGCCACATATTTAATTGTACCATCAACAATAATCTTTTATCTCTATGAAGTATAAATTATTATGAAAACGCATTTATGAATCAACGACATATCACTTGGTTCCATAATCATGCATTGAAATAGATTGAATACAAATATTAAACCACTCCCTCAAACGTTCAGGTGAATGGAAAACTAAAAATGTAATAATTACATCAAAATAACACAGATGAAGAACAATTATACTACTAGGATATGGATTAGGGATGAAGCCTTAACTATATATAAAAATTGTTTCTACTCACCTAATAATACTTTCAAATCAGGGCTGTGCAAATGGGGGGCGCATTGGATGCGCCGATCTAGCAGGCCCCAATCGAGAGGGCATAGAATTTGAAATGTTTTTAAAAAATTGTTTATTTTGACTATTTATCTAAATATAATAATATTAAAATACATAAAACATATTTGTGTAAATTCCCTCTGTGTGTCAAGTTGATGATAACATTTAATAATGTCTATTATAGATGATTGTTTTGTTTTGACACTTTATCAAAACATAACAATATTGTAATAATTATATTTTAATAATATTAAAATAATTGTAATAATTAATACTTAATAAATAAATGGTCCACTTAATATTTTTTGTCTCAACATAAATAAACGAGGCCCCTTAACCCCTTTTGCATCCGGGCCCCCAAGTACCTTTGCACGGCCGTTTCAAATAATTTGCCTTCATAAGATCGTACAACTATTATAAAGGGTAAGCATTTCATAGATTTGTTAAAACGTATTCGAATCGTGTCCACTTACGCTTTTTCAAATTTAAAGTATTAACAAAATAAACGGCGTAATATACATTGCACAAACTTTCTCATATTCGTATATACGTTTGGTCTCACTACACTCTTTGCCCCGAAATTCATTGTGTGTGCTTGGCAATTCACTGCCATGGCTTGATGATTATCGCTTTTTGATCAAGTTGTCTTAAACACTCTTCTAGCAGTTTTCCCTACTGCCGTAGTTTAGCGTATATTTTAATTCCACTGGACGATATATAGTAATTTTTTGGGACATATGGCTTAGTTAGTATTATTTGTGACATCAGGCTGCACGATTGGATGAATTTTAATCCAAATCCATGTTTGAGTAAATCAAATTTTGTTTCAAAATATCCAAGAATAAAATTCCCTTAATTGTTGCGCAATATCGTTCATCTCTTTAGTGTCTAATATGAATGACTAGTGTCTTGCCCGTCATATGACGAGTGTTAGTTACTATATGGTTGACAGAGCCGCGCCGGGCATATTTGCCGCCCGGATGCAAGCAGTTTATGCCGCCTTTCTCTATAAGCCCCATTTTTTTCGATTTTTAAATTACAAGATGTCAGAAGCATGATGATGATGATTATAAACTACTGTCTTCGCGCCTATGGCGCCCAACCCATATTAGTTACAAATTATTATTGATGATTAGTTACAAATATCCCGCATTAACTGTCAATTGTTATTGTTTTTATTGTTCACATTTCTTTCAAAAATTCATATCATTATTATTTGAATGTGAAAGAAGTTATCCAATTACTTTTTGATATCATCATCTACTTACGTAGCGGTAAACAAAATGACTATACATGCTTAAATGACCCAAATGTATACTTAAAAGCCAATATCACCTCAAAAGTGCCGATTTATTTATATTTTAAAGAAGCTTTTTACGGTTTTTTCGATTGGAGGAAAGAGGAGAGATCTATACTTTTTCTGATCAAATTCTGAAATTTGGAATTTTGTCGTCTTAAAAATAACAATGTACCTACTATATTTCAGCTATATTTCAAGTCCGTAACTTAATTTAAAGCAATTTTAAAAAGCAATTTTGTGAAACATTTAAACGATTTCAGTGCCTCCTTATGCGGAATAAAATTGAATCATTGAGGTTAAAAAATACTTTCCAAAATGCGAATTTCTGAAGTTTTCGACTTTTCCTACCGGTTGTAGCCCAAAAGGCGTGAAAAAAGACAGATATACGGATAGTTGGGAATTATATTTATAGATGTTCTATCAGTGATAAAGTCACGTTTGCTAAAAAGTATTAGATCTAAGAAAGGAAAGCTTCTTGAAATAAAAACTGTATACAGATAAATTAACTACATTATAATATTAGGTAACGAACTTCAGTTTCATGTAAAGCCTTGTCCCCACACTCGATTTTTTCCATCTTTCGCAAATCACTGCTGAACTCTACTATCCGGGGTAAAAGTGTCGCTATGCGCGTTCGGCATTGTTTTACTGCCGGACAATGCCCAAAAGAGAGAGGGAAAAAGATCTGCAGGAGTCCCTGGCGGCAGGAGCCTCGAACCTGGGGCGGCAATTCTTCCGTTTACTGCCATCGACCATGGAAGAAGGAGAATGGCACTGCCACAAATGTATTACTATTGGCCTTGTGGGAGCTGCGCTTCCTGTTCTCCTCCTTCCATGTATCGACCTTCATAAAGGCAAGATAAGAATTTTACAGTCGCGCAGCTCCCATGACGTCTCGTTTCCACAACCTCTCACCCCGAAAGGGATTAAAAGATTCGGAAAAACCCAGGCGGGATCTTCACTGATGAAAGGCTTCCTGGCAAGCGGCGTTTTCGGGGTTTATGCCGAGGGGCGCCAGATGTTTTCAGAGGACGAGTTTTGCGAAATGACGCTCCCATGTTTGTCTTGGAGGGAGGCAGTCCATATCGGTTGCTTCTCGATTTTTCCGCGTCCTTAATTTTGCATGTGTGAAAAGCTTCCATAGAAGAAAGTTTTAAAATTAACCAAGATATAATTTAAGTAGCTTATCTATGATGTATTAAAGCAAACTAAAAATCGTTAAGCTGTCCTCAAACTTCTAAGCGCCTGGGGCGGTCGCATCGCCTAATTTTTGTTTAAAAACTCACTCTTCCTCCGAAAGAGGGGCTTGCCTGCAAATTGTTGCCACCCTCTGGCCAGTTAATTCTTTTTGGGTGTGTGCGAATAAAATAATCTGATTAATAAATAAAAATGATTTTTTAATGCCAAGTATCACTAAAGTATATGCGTTCAAATGTACGAGATGGAAAAAATTAAGAAACATTATTGCCCGTCCGTAAGTGGCGCCCCTCATATGTTGCCGCCCGGGTGCGATGCATCCCTTGCACCCATAGGCCGGCGCGGCTCTGATGGTTAAGAAACCCGCTGTAAGACTGGTAAACCTACTGAAATCATACATCTTAAGTAATCGTAACTCATTATTATGGATAATCACAAAATTAGTTTATTTTTCTAGTGTAATTGGCCGTTGAAATACAACGGGGAACTTAGAAATGAATAATGACAGCCGTAATTATTGAGTAAGAGCCAGTATAAAATTTTCCAAAATAGAGATTCGGGAGGATTTCTTTCGCATTCTTGTTTTCTCCAATGATGAGCCCCTTTTCAAAAATGAAGTAATAATAGTATTCCCTCCCTCCCTCCCTCTCGCCGTCCCTCTCTCCCTCCCTCTGTCTCCCTCCCTTCCTCTCTCTTCCCTTCCCTCTCACTCCCTCCCTCTCTCTGCCTCTCTTTTCTCTCACCTCCCCCCTCTCTCATTCCCTCCTATAACAATCCATAGCTCTCCCTCTTTTTCTCCGTTTCCTTCTTTATACCTTTCCTCCCATCCTTTTGTAATTCTATACCTCCCTTACTCTCTATGTACCTTCCATTCTATATCCCTTCCTTCCTATCTCCCTACCCACATCCCCCTCTCTCTTACTCTACATCTGTATAGTCGCTTAGATAAGCAAAAGAATCCAAACTAAATCCCAGTCACATTAGGATGAAGTAATTTCGCGAAAAATCCTATGATGATTTAAGGAAATCTATATATATTACACGTATGCGGGTTGAGAGAACAATTGATTCTCGAAGTTTAACAATGACGTAGTCGGCAAGGCAACATCCCGTTTCATTTTCGCAAAATATGTTATTTAAATGTTTAATATGAGAGGTTTCGAAAGGTAGGAGAAAAACGTGAATAGAATAAGAACCTTCATTAATTTTCTTAAAATATACTTCAAATTCGAAGATCGTTCGTCAATTCTTCCTAATTTTATTTTCCAAAAGGTTAATAGCCTGCACTTCAAAAATACGCTTTTTACGTGTTGTCTTAAGGGAAATGGAAATCGCCCCTCTGAAGTCAACCCCGGGACTTTTTTACACACTTTTCTTTAACTCACTTTGTTATATATTTATATACTAGAAGATTTACCCGGCTTCGCACGGGTTTCTGTATAAATGAAATATAGAACATATTTTATTACTAAAATTTATATACTTTATTTAAAACTTTTCACATTGATTTTTTAAATACAAATTATTTTATTCTAATGATTTTTATAGACAATATAAAATACGTAAATACTCACTAGTAATTTGTTGAAAAAAACATTAAATTCAAATTTAAATTAAATAAGATACTATATTATTAGACCACGTTTAAGCACGATTCACTAAATAAGAACATAATAAGAACGGGCAGCCATACCTAAGTACTTTTTATTTGAATAAAAATAGTGATGTAAGCGCACCACACAGCTAGGGTTGACCTTAAACTACAGGTCCCAAAACTCGACCAATCTTTATAATTTCAATTCCAAGTTGTTCGGATATTTTGGAAAGTTTAATTTGGTTCTTATTGGATTGATGAAAAATAGTATATATCTTATCAATAAATATTTTAAAATGATTTGCTTGCTTGATTTCCTTTATCGAATCATCTAAAACAAGATTGAGGCGATGATTTAAACAGTGCCATATTATTATGTTTGGAAACTCTTTTGCAATCCTAGTGCTCACTCCAGATTTTCTCCCAAGCATAACGCTGGGACCATCGGAGCAAAATCCTATTAAATTTTTTTCTAGGTAGTTCTTAGTAAGCCCAACATTAATTAAACTTTCCATAACTGAAGAACATATTGTCTCTGCATGTTGTTTTTCCAATTCAACTAGTTCAACGAAAATTGTTGGTGATGTAACTGAATCCTCAACTTTTAACATAAGTATAATAACTGGTTTGCAGGATATCGTTGAAGCTTCGTCAATAATCAAACATATTTTCAGATTATCATTATATATAGACGTTCCTTACAGAGGAGGAGGAGGATATAACATATAGGAGGATACTAATGTTTAGGCACTTCCAGATGTGCTGGAGATTCGAAATTTTTTTCATAGGTAGGATTTTGTGCAAAACCGACAAGAAAAAACGAAAATCTTGAAAAAGTGCAACAATGCGGCCGTTAAAAATTCGCAATTGTTTAAACAAATTTTCATGGTTTATGTATTTCCGCATGTGCTACGGAGATGAAATTTTTTTATAAGTAGAATTCATAAAAAAAACGAAATAGGGATTATACAAATTTTGATATTTTAATTTGTTTGGCAGTTAAAAATTCTTAAAGTTTAAACAAATAGATAACTGTTTAGACATTACGGGATGAGCTATGGAGCTGAAATTTTCAAGTTATGTACAAAGTAGTGAACTAGCACAAAAAACATTTCAATTTTACCATACATGAATTTCGGCGGCCGTTAAACAATATTTAAATTTAAACAATTAGAAAATATTATTTGACTTCTAGAAGTGCTACAACTTTAAAATTTGGCTAAATTGTGTAGCATTAGTACCCCATAATGGAGAAAGTAGAATTTTTAAAATTGCAACATTTGGGGATTGTTTTAAACTATTATTTTTACATTTGGGGAAAACGAAAATTGCTGCGGAGGTGAAATCTTTAGAATTAAAAGAATATATGTAATGATGAAATGTCTGTCCGAAAAATGAATGTTTTTTCAAGGTGAGATGAAATCCTTGCAGTATGCAAGCACCTTCTACTAGTTTTCAATAATTTTATTAAATACTTCTTTTTTAATTTCCTTTGCAATGTAATCAACTACTTTCACAGCAGTTTTACGAGAATGTAATCCTATTCCCATATCTAATCCATTTTTAATTTGCACTTCTATCTCATCTTCTATGTCTTAAAACGGTTTACATCTTTTTGCCAGGCTGTAAACTGTATTAAATACTCTACAAGTAGCACTTAAATATTTTTCATTCATCGTATCTATTACTTTTGTTATTGGATCCTGCTCACATTGTTTTAAGTTCTCTTTACAAATGTTATGAGCTTTTGATGAAAAATGTTCTTTCATTTTTTTCCTTAGAGAAGTTTGTTGTACCTCTTTATTTTTCCCTGATGCCTCAATCTGAAAACATTTCCATTCTTTTGACACATGAACACTTTTCTCTTTTATAAAGTCATATTTTGCACAATACTCGCAACCTAACTTTTTGTTAAAAATTACCAGTCCGTCATATTTTTCTTTAAAATTGTTATATTGTTGCACTGTCCAGCATTCAGGAAGATTATTTTCAATTTTGGAGTTGTTATCGTTTCTTATTTCAATAATTGACGTGCTGCTTTCTTCAAGTTGGAGTGGTTGTGCTTGTGACTGTTTTGTACCATCCAAGGCCAATTCTGATACAAAAGATTCTGATTTTGGTTTCTTATTGAAAAAATCTGTCGAACTCTGTTGCCTTTTCATCCTTTTAAGGGCTACTGCAAAAAATTTAAAAAATGTTTTATTTTAGTATATTATAGAGCAGGAGTGGAGATGTGCTTATATATTTGAATATTTTTACTGGTTCTGTCCATGTGTGGTCATATCATAAGCTTTTATAAACAAAGCACTGTGCTTATACTATTGATAAACATTAGTCAGAACATACATTTTGTTCATTTTATCGAAACTAAACGAAAATTTCTTGCTGAATTAATAAATGGCATAGGCTATGCAGATTAAATACGATAGAATAATGTGTACGACAAACCTGTTTGTCATGGGAAAGTTGTGATAAAAACGTCTTAATTACCACGTGCACACTGGCATAAGGATTCCAACATGGAAGAACATTCTTCCACGGCTTCTGAAATGGGCGATAAGATAACCCTTGAAATCTATATTTCTATTGGTTCATTGTGTCCTAGCTTCCTATTGTTTTTATTGATCGGGAAACACCAGCGCACTCATAATATCTCGTGTGAATTTAGGGAGTAACAAAAAGCTGAAACAAATGACAGTGTGTCACCCCCTGGTTGTTTGGCATTTTTTTCTTTACGTTATTTGTTTGTTTACTGAAGTAACAAATGCGAGGGAATAAAAATGTAGTATTTCATCAAAGGTATAATGAGTTTTATGAAATGAATAAATAAATATTACAAGCATAGTTCCGTCTAATTTTTTTCACCTATGGACAGAATGAACATTACTACGGGCGCTTAGAATACGCTGTTGCATAGATGAACGTTAAAAAAGAGTAAGGAATGTAAATTTGTGATTTTCACATTAGGCGGCTGCCCAGGCGCCCACCTTAGAGAGAACCCTGATCACAAGTGCCATTTTAACAACCAGTTCGCCGAACTTAACAAAAAATTAGGTATTGGTTCTGCCGAACCGGTGCGAACTGGCTGAATCCCACCACTGGTCTAGGCTGTAGAAATATTTTGAGTGGATCGCGGCGGAGGCGTGACATCTTAGGGCTTAGGTAAGATAGCTTAGCATACATTGTAATGCCATTGGACGCCATATAGTGATGTTATGAGACATATAGCTTACAAAGTATTATTTGTGACATCAGGCTCTACAATTAGATTTATTTTAATCAAATTCCTTTAAGCCATTTTTGAGTAAATCAATTTTTTTTTAAATCGCCAAGAATAAACTACCCTTTATTTTTGTGCAATATCATTTTTGTGAAAAAAGCATCTGCAAAAGATGATATATTGCATAAATACCAGATATTATTCGATTTTATATACACGTTTGGGCCCTAGAATCGTGAACAGACACACAGACGGCATGGGGAAAACCACTTTTATGGACTCAGGAATTCCCAAAACGTGTATTTCCATTAAAATGTCGAAGTTAACTTTTTCATGATTACAATACTTTATAATATAGCCTTTGCAGAGGGGTGGCTAGCACGTCTGGATCCCAATGCTGGGTCGCGGGTTTGAGTCCCGCCTTGGTTATGGTTGTATGTGTCATCTATTGTTACTGTTTACATATCCCACTGTAAAATGGCTGTATAATCTGTATGTGGAATTGCTGAATAAATAAATAAAAGTTAAATAATTAGAATAACAAGTAACAATTACTGAAATGTAACAATTACTTCTGTCTGCAATAAAAGTAGATTAGATGTACTAATAACATTTTTTATAAGTAACGATTACAAGTAAAAAATACTGAACAAGCAATTGTTACCGGTAACTCAGTTATTTATACTCAATTACTCCCCATCACTTGGCACAACAAAGGAAAATGGAAAATTAAACAATCTGTAGCTGAGAAATGCTCAGGGTGTGAGGAGTGCCACTCCCTTTCGCTATGTAAAGTTAGGTTCACATAACACTGATTCGCATTACTCAACACATTTTCAGCACTCGTTCTCCATATTGTTTCTGTAAAGTTGAATTATGGCATCTTTCATCAATGTTTTAAACAAAACTAACTGCCTTGTTTTTATCAAAATTATTGCCATACACAGCACTTTTGAAAATATTAGAACACATTTAGCCCTTAAGACATTTATCCTTATCCCATTCTCTCATGCCTAAAGGCTGTAAAATTAAGAGAAAAACAAACGTATCTCTCTTAATCTTATGATGACAGTTCACCAAAACACATTAAAAGGTTAGAGGATATGACCCACAGAATATTGTGCTATGCTCCAACAAAAAGGGTTCATATGTCATAGAAGATATCCAACAATTCCTGGGTATTGATAAGATAATTAAGTTGAGAGAGAATATATAAGGATGAAAAATAATCTCAATCACCATTCTGTGGTGTCAGTGTAGCTCTTCCATTCCTACAAAAATGGTGAAAATTCTCTGTTCTCTGTTCCTGGCATCACTGATATCTCTCTTGGCTGCACAACTGACAATACAGGAAAGCTGCCCTTCCTTAAATTATAATAAAACATTTGATTTATCATTCATTGCTCGAAGAAACCAGTCATGTCACTACATCACTCATTGGTCGGTGAAAAACCAGTCCCCTAAATTGCCAGACCATATGCAGATCGACGTGAAAAGCAGCATGTCGGAATTTGGAGGACTACAAACATTCCATCTGCAAGGAATGATGACTGGTAAATATATAGATTAATTCTTTCATCCCTTCACCTCTGATAAGTAATTATAAATATAATTACATATGAGGATGCATCATACTGATTTTTTCGTTATGTGCCTTTGAAACAATGATATTATTCTTTCCAGTTCCTCCATCAAAGCCAGTAGGCTATGAATTTTTTCCTGGCATTGGGTATTACAAGTTCTACCCAGATGGTGTTGCAACTTTCCTCCAAGCAATGGAGGTATGTGCAAATGATGGAGCTCATCTTGCTATTCTGAATTCAGTGGCCGAGGATGAAGTTCTGAAGATGGTCTATGCCAGACATCCAAAGGCAAAGGAATGGGCATACATTGGGTTTCATGATATGCAGGAAGAAGGAAAATATTTTACAATATTTGGTAAGTTGTCATGGTCCATTTAAAATATTTTAAGCAATGAAAGTAATATAACATAAATACAGCCATGAAGTAAAGGTGAATGTATTGGAATTCAATAAAAGTAACATCTCACAACACACACACATATATATATATATATATATATATATATATATACACACCATAACATACCAGCACATGTAGAAAACACATTTTTTTTAAATGACTATCCTGGAAACAATGCTGATTTTATTTTAAATATTTTTTATAATGGAAATTACAGGTGAGCCATTAATTACAACTGGTTTTACAACATGGCATCCAAGCATGCCAGATAATTCTCAAGGTAATGAAGATTGTGGATCAATCCACCGAACTGGGCTCCTAAATGACTTATGGTGTGACAAACATGGACCATGGCCTTTCTTCTGTGAATTTGATCTTTCATGGGGTGAATCTTAATTATATGAAAACTATTTGTACCACATTCTCTGGAAAATCCGGAATTAAACTTGATTTAGTATCTTTTACAACATATGAAATTTTGGTTTATTGTATATTGAGAATAACTTTAACAATGGAGTTTTTAAGATTAGGTTTAATTCATAATTTGAAAACTTGCCGAGCATTTTCAATGAGATATGACTGTGTTACAGCCTTGTATTATTCATGACTGAATAAACTATAAACATACAACAAAATATCCAACTATGAAGTAAAATTAATTTTGCCTGACCTAAAAAATATGTATCCTTTACTATTAACTTTTATATTAGTGTTCCTGCATAGATATGTACATGATATGTAGATTTTCTCAACTTTATGAAATGGGTAAGAAAGAGCATTCAAAGTGCTTTTCATGATAAATATTGATCCTTTCTTAGACTTTATATAAAATCTATGAAATTTGAAAGTCCCTTTTGCTCAATTAGATTAGATTAGTCCTCAACATTTTCCTTCCAATCTACCATTTAAACAGCAGTGTGATTTTTTATCATGCAATTGTGAAAATTTACTTTGCTCTTAAATTAATTCCTGATCTCTTCTTTAACTACCCATATTGTTTGTGCATTTCTTCTTTCTTTCTATCTTCTCACTTTTCCTTCTTATACAACCTAAGGTAGTGGTTCTCAACCTTTTACCTCCACTGGGCACTAACCACATTCTGGGATATGGAGGCAGGCACAAGCATAAAAACACCAATTTCTTTTATATATTACAAGAAATTATGTGGTGAGTTACATAATTTAAAATATTTACCAAATAATACTTTTAATTGATTCTTGAAACAATTAAATTCTGAGAAAAGCAAACAAATGGATTTTAATACTTGACCTTACTCATCTACTTAGCAGCACAAACAGGTACATACCACATTAATGAGATAATAATAATTTTTATTGGTTCTATAACATGTATAGAACAAGTCAGTTACATAGCAAGTATATATATTACAAAATACAGCCATGTTGGCAGCAAGCTGTTTGTAGTTTGGAGTATAAGATAATGTCCCTGCTCCATCTAGATGGGCATCAGTCAATCTTGAATGGCTCTTAGTTTTAATTATCTTCATCAATGAGAAGAGGGATTCACATAGATAGGTTGATCCAAAATAGGATCTTATTCTTACAGCAGTACTGTGCAAAGTGTGGGATTTAGTGGAGTTCACCAAGTTCCAAAATTGGTCTTCTTTTGCCTGGGACCAGTCACATTTTTGAGGTCAGTTTGCAATTGAACTTTTTTATCACTAGAAATAACTTCCACACTTCTAGTAATAGTGTTGCTTTAGAGTTACAATTTTTTTGTTGTTGACATTATTTCTTTTTCATTTGAAAAGCCATTAAAAAGATACCACATGCTATGAATGCTTCCTTAACCCTTGAGCACAGCTGCCTGAATGTATCACACCCAGAGCATTTCAAAATGTCAATATTTTTCTTTTCTGAAATGCTTATAACTTCATTCGATTTGTAGCTGAGTTTTGAAATGTTTTGAGGGATTTGTGATAGAATTTAGCGCAATTGCGACTTTGGAACAATAAAAAACAAAATTTTTGCAGAGCTCTGGGTGCATTACACCCACCAACCGTGCTTGTGTAATATTTTTTAATATTAAGAATATAAATAAATTTGCAGTTTTTATTCATTATTCTTATTCTTATCCTTGAATGATTGGTTGGTATTTGTGCAATATAATGTTTATTGTGTTTTTTTCAACAGAAGACCCACCTACAAAGTATAAATCCAGAAAGCTATTTTTGAAAGATTTAGCTATAGGTTTTATCCAGTCATAAATTAATATTTGTCCTTTCTGCACAACTTTTATACAACTGTCATAAGTTTGCGACATCAAATGCTGCAGAAACAATGATGATGAAATTGTTGGTTGGTATTTGTGCAATATAATGTTTATTGTGTTTTTTCCAACAGAAGACCCACCTACAAAGTATAAATCCAGAAAGCTATTTTTGAAAGATTTAGCTATAGGTTTTATCCAGTCATAAATTAATATTTGTCCTTTCTGCACAACTTTTATACAACTGTCATAAGTTTGCGACATCAAATGCTGCAGAAACAATGATGATGAAATTGTAACACAAAAGAAGAAAGATGTCTTACAAATATTTCTGATGCCAGCTATGTAAAGGGAAGGATCATAAAACTAAATCAATCTGCTCACAATGCAGTGTATACATTTGCCAAGAACATTGCAATTTCTTTTGTGATAACTGCCAGAAAAAGATATCTGAGCATATGAAATTTTTTCACGATTACAATACTTTCTCAATACACTGCGTATATGAGAGTCATTATGAGAAAGTAAAATGAATAACTCCGCATGCAAGCAATTGTATTTCAAATTCATGTTGAAAGATATGTGAAATATTTTTTCATAAAACTACAAATAACTTATTTATGAGACATTATATAGATGCGTAATTATTGGATATACACCAATGTTAAAAATTACAAAGGGTAATATGTCAAAAATATGCATAAGAGTAAGTTAGCAAGAGGTTCTATTTTTATGGGATTGTGATTTGTCTTTTTCCGATCTTACGGAAATATTCACATTGTAAATACATTTAATGTACATAGTATTTATCTGCTTAACAGATGCGCATGCGAGTCATATATGGAGCATTTATTTCATGCATTATTTCATCGCTGAGTCAGTAGAATGTGGACTCAAATCATCGACAACATTAATTCGTATATGGGTAGTAATTTTTCATCAACTGTAACACAAATCAACAATAATCTAAGCGACGTTAAACCAAGGACACACTGTATAGGCAAATTGATGCTTGAAAAAATATTCACTTTCGTAAAGTAGCTTTCACTGAGGACAACAATGTGTATTTGAAGGTGAAAGTATCTCCTTTCAGTTTTCTGCTAGTAAAATAATAAATAAAGAAGTATATTTCATATTTTTATTCAATCAAGGCTTAATTTTTCATGAGTTAACACATACTATGGTTGATGATAATGAAAATTGAACCAATGAAAAACACCAATTACAGGAAAATAACTTTAATCCATCCAACTAGAAATTTAGAAGAGCAGTTCAAACATTGCTGTTGTTCCTGCTTTGAATTGAATTTAGCATTAAACCCAAGAAAGGTCATATTCACAGAAAAAAGGCCACGGCCCTGCTCTGTCACATGGCAAGTCGTTAAGTCCTCCACTTCTATGCACTGATCCACAGTCTTCATTACCACCACTTTGATCTGGCTGGCTTCTGAACCATTCTTTGTAGCCAGTTGCCTCAAGGGGATCTCCTACAATTGAAGGAATGTATAACATATCAAACTGACTATTAAATCTACAGAAAGAGAATAAAGTAATGTTTTTTAATAATAACAATTTTTCACACCAAAGGAATTTTATTTAGGAAAAAAATTAATGGAAGATATAACACAGAGTCATGCCTACTTTGATATCAATTTTTCCAGTCATATATTTAAAATGTACAAAATTTCACTTTGAGTAAACCATGCAGTTTACAAAAGTTAGTTTGAAATATTGAAACACTGACCTAATAAGCTACCAAAAGCTTTAATTTAAAATTTTAATTAGAAAACATATGAAAAAATATACCATTTATAAATCACTGATCTAAATTTTTCCCCGACTTTAATAAGACAAATTCAATTTAAGTCTCCATAATTACTTAATAAAATTTAAAAAAGTAAAATGAGGAACAGAAACAAAAAACACACTGATACCATAAAACACTACTAATAATATTTGTCCTGGGTTTCATTGTGGGAAACCAGTTCTTTCAAGAAGGACACCTGAAATTTCTAAGACACAATTATATGATTGTTAAATATTACTGAAAGTGAATTTTACCTTGAAAATGTTAGTATTTTAAGAATTTTAGGCAACATTGATGTAAACTTGAAATTAGTGACCAAATGATTTGAGATAAAGTCAGTTCATTTGAGTATCTTTTATTTTATAATAAAATCTTATCAATAAATATATTATTATGCAGCCATTAATTATCATTATATACATAGTATTAGTAATAAAATGAATAGCATCTGAAAAATTTATTAAATATTAGAGAATAATGAAAGTGCAAACTCACTGTACCAAAAATTATTAAATTTATTATGGCTTATATCTGAATATTACTGTATCTATTATTTATTGCCACTTTATTTATAGCCTCTTCAGTGTTATATTTCTATATAGTAGCAGTTGGCACTATCTTAAATGCTATGGAAATGTTACATAAGCCTGATTACATACTCGGGCTAATACCATTTAGACAGCATACATAGCTCACATATGTACTCTGGGTGACATTGAAAATGTAAATTAAATGAGCGAAAATATGGTAATGTTTTGCTATTAGAAAATATTTTATAGAAAGAATTTGCTTCAAAGGCATTACATAAGGTAAACAAGCAGTATATCATGCAAAGCATAAAAATGTAATGAAATCATACTACTGATGAAATTATTTACCAAATATTGTGACAAATTTTCCCTCTATATCCATATCATGAAATCCAACATAAGCCCACTCTTTGGCCTTTGGGTATCTGGCAAACAGCATTTTCAAAACATTATTCTCTGCTTTTGAATTTAAGATTGCAAGATGACCACCATCAGTTGTGCATGTAAGTGATGCTTGGTAAAAGGTCATGGCACCCTCTGGGTAAAACTTGTAATATCCTATTCCAGGAAACAATTCATATCCTGCAGGCTTTGGAGGTGGCACTAAAACAATGAACAGAATGGGAATTCTCATGTCTATCATATTAATGCCAGTTGTTTTTATTATGAGTTGCCGGTGCTTGCATACTGCAAGCATTCAAAAAATCACCATACAACAAATAATAAACTCATAAATAAACCAACACAACAGCATTTGAACTACACAGAGCCCATTTACATAATAAGATAATAGTTTTCATTTTCTGCGAAATGAAGGCATCTATCTGGAATTTCTAAATTCTCAGGCAATCGACTTCGGGTCCAAGTTTACCAATTTCAACTTTCATGGCTCAGATCATACTTTTTAAGCAATAACTATAATCATCATTAAGACAATAGCTTATATGTTACACTAAAATTTATGTAAAAATTAGTATATTTTGTGTGTTAGGATTATGGTTCCATCATCCACGCCACGTATCTGGATAAAAAAATTAATTTAAAATTATCATGTCATCATATCGTTGGCTGAAATCAAATGGATTATAATGCAGTCTAAGCATTTATATCATTATATATAGACATTCCTTACAGAGGAGGAGGATATAACATACTAGTAGAAGGTGCTTGCATACTGCAAGCATTTCATCTCACTTTGAAAAAACATTCATTTTTCCGTGAGATATTTCATCATGGTAAATATTTCTTTAATTCTAAAGATTTCTCCTCTGGACGGGTTTTCGTTGTATCATTATGGAAAAATAATGGAGTAAAACTTTTGCTAAATTTTGGAATTTTAGGAATATTATACTTTTCCCACATTGAGTTAGTAATGCCACACATTTCTGCCAAATTTTAAATTTATGGTACAATTACAAGTGAAATAAGATTAATCTAATTGTTAAAATTTAAATAATTTTTAACGTCCAAAATAATCATATTATGGATAATTTGAAATGTTTATTCGTTTACATAGACTAACCTCTAAATAATTTAAAAATTTCAGCCTCCTAACTTGCAGCATAGTGTCTAAGCATCTATCAATTTGTTTAAATTTTAAGAATTTTTAACAGCCAAACAAAAAAAAATATCAAAATTTCTATAATCTCAATTTAGTTTTTTTTTTACAAATCCTAGCTCTAAAAAAATTTCAGCTCCGTAGCACATTTGGAAATACATAAACCTTGAAAATTTGTTTAAACAATTGCAAATTTTTAACGGCCGCATTGTTGCACTTTTTTAAGATTTTCGTTTTTTCTAGTCGGTTTTGCACAAGATCCTACCTAAGAAAAAATTTCGAATCTCTAGCTCATCTGGAAGTGCCTAAACATTACTATCCTCCTATCATCATTATATATAGACCTTTCTTACGGAGGAGGAGGATATTAATGTTTAGGCACTTCCAGATGAGGTGGAGATTTGAAATTTTTTTCTTAGGTCGGATTTTGTGCAAAACCAGCTAGAAAAAACGAAAATCTTCAAAAAGTGCAAAAATGCGGCCGCTAAAAATTCGCAATTGTTTAAACAAAATTTCAAGGTTTATGTATTTCTAAATGTTCTACGGAGCTGAAATTTGTTTTTAGAGATACGAATTGTCAAAAAACGAAATAGGGATTATACACATTTTGATTTGTTCGGCAGTTAAAAATTCTTAAAGTTTAAACATATAGGTAACTGTTTAGACATCACGGGATGAGCTAGGAAGCTGAAAATTTCAATTTATGTACAGAATAGTGCAAATGCACAAATAAACATTTGAATCACTCCATAAACATATTGCGGCGGTCGTTAAAAATGTTTATAATTTAAACAATTGGAAAAATAGTATTTCACTTCTAGAAGTACAACTTTAAAATTTGGCAGAAATGTGTAGCATTAGTACCACATAATGGAGAAAGTATAAAATTATTAAAATTGAAAAGTTTTGGGATTGTTTTAGTCTATTATTTTTACACAAGGGAAAAACGAAAATCGCTCCGGAGGTGAAATATTTAGAATTAAAAAAATATTTGTAATGATGAAATATGAAAAATGAATGTTTTTTTATGTTGAGATGATATGCTTGCAGAATGCAAGCACCAACTACTAGTCATTATATATAGACGTTTCTTACAGAGGAGGAGGATATAACATACTAGTAGTTGGTGCTTGCATACTGCAAGCATTTCATCTCAACATAAAAAAACATTCATTATTCATCTTTCATCATTACACATATATTTTTAATTCTAAATATTTCATCTCCGCAGCGATTTTCGTTTTTCCCACATGTAAAAATAATAGTTTAAAAAATCCCCAAATGTTGCAATTTTAAAATTTTTACACATTCTTCATTATGGGGTACTGATGCTACACATTTTAGCCAAATTTTAAAGTTGTAGCACTCCTAGAAGTAAAATAATATTTTTGTAATTGTTTAAATTTAAATAATTTTTAACGGCCGCCGCAACTCATATATGGTAAAATTGAAATGTTTATTTGCACAAATTCACTACTCTGTAATTAATTTGAAAATTTCAGCTTCCTAGCTCATTTCTTAGTACCTAAACAGCTATCTATTTGTTTAAACTTTAAGAATTTTTAACTGCCAAACAAATTAAAATATCAAAATTTGTATAATCCCTATTTCGTTTTTTTAAGAATTCTACTTACAAAAAAAATTCAACTCCGTAGCACATGCGGAAATACATAAACCATGAAAATTTGTTTAAACAATTGCGAATTTTTAACGGCCGCATTGTTGCACTATTTCAAGATTTTCATTTTTTATAGTGGGTTTTGCACAAAATCCTACCTAATAAAAAAATTTCGAATCTCCAGCTTATCTGGAAGTGCCTAAACATTAGTATCCTCCTGTTATATATATCATTATACTAGTAGTTGGTGCTTGCATACTGCAAGCATTTCATCTCACCTTGAAAAAACACTCATTTTTCCGACAGATATTTCATCATTACAAATATTCTTTTAATTCTAAATATTTAACCTCCGCAGCGATTTTCGTTTTTCCCACATGTAAAAATAATAGTTTAAAACAATCCCCAAATGTTGCAATTTTTAACATTTTACACTCTCTCCATTATGGAGTACTAATGCTACACATTTTACCCAAATTTTAAAGTTGTAGCATTTCTAGAAGTATAATAATATTTTATAATTGTTTAAATTTAAATAATTTTTAACGGCCGCCACAATTCATATATGGTAAAATTGAAATGTTTATTTGTGCAAATTCACTACTCTGTAAATAATTTGAAAATTTCAGCTTCCTAACTCATTCCATAGTACCTAAACAGTTATCTAATTGTTTAAAATTTAAGAATTTTTAACTGCCAAAAAAATTAAAATATCAAAATTTGTATAATCCCTATTTCGTTTTTTTTATGAATTCTAGTTATAAAAAAATTTCATCTCCGTAGCACATGCGGAAATACATAAACCATGAAAATTTGTTTAAACAATTGCGAATTTTTAGCGGCCGCATTGTTGCACTTTTTCAAGATTTTCGTTTTTTCTAGTTGGTTTTGCACAAAATCATACCTTTGAAAAAAATTTCGAATCTCCAGCACATCTGGAAGTGCCTAAACATTAGTATCCTCCTGTTATGTGTATGTTATATCCTCCTCTGTAAGAGTCGTCGATATATATCATTTATATCATTATATATCGACGACTCTTACAGAGGAGGAGGATATAACAGGAGGATACTAATTTTAGGCACTTTCAGATGTGCTGGAGATTCGAAATTTTTTTCAAAGGTATGATTTTGTGCAAAACCGACTAGAAAAAACGAAAATCTTGAAAAAGTGCAACAATGTGGCCGCTCAAAATTCGCGATTGTTTAAACAAATTTTAAGGTTTATGTATTTCCGAATGTGCCACGGAGTTGAAATTTTTTTTATAAGTAGAATTCCTTAAAAAACGAAATAGTGATTATACAAATTTTGATATTTTAATTTGTTTGGCATTTAAAAATTCTTAAAGTTTAAACAAATAGATAACGGTTTAGGTACTAAGAAATGAGCTAGGAAGCTGAAATTTTCAAATTATTTACAGAGTAGTAAATTTGCACAAATAAACATTTCAATTTTACCATATATGAATTGCGGCGGCCGTTAAAAATTATTTAAATTTAAACAATTAGAAAATATTATTTGACTTCTAGAAGTGCTGCAACTTAAAAATTTGGCTAAAATGTGTAGCATTAGTACCCCATAATGGAAAAAGTGTAAAATTTTTAAAATTGCAACATTTGGGGATTGTTTTAAAATATTATTTTTACATGTGGGAAAAACGAAAATCGCTGCGGAGGTGAAATATTTAGAATTAAAAATATATGTGTAATGATGAAAGATGAATAATGAAAGTTTTTTTTATGTTGAGATGAAATGCTTGCAGTATGCAAGCACCAACTACTAGTATGTTATATCCTCCTCTGTAAGAGTCGTCGATATATAATGATAACAGGAGGATACTAATGTTTAGGCACTTCCAGATGTGCTGGAGATTCGAAATTTTTTTCATAGGTAGGATTTTGTGCAAAACCGACTAGAAAAAACGAAAATCTTGAAAAAGTGCAACAATGCGGCCGCTAAAAATTCGCAATTGTTTAAACAAAATTTCAAGGTTTATGTATTTCCGCATGTGCTACAGAGTTGAAATTTTTTAAATAAGTAGAATTCTTAAAAAAACGAAATAGGGGTTATAGAAATTTTGATATTTTAATTTGTTTGGCATTTAAAAATTCTTAAAGTTTAAACAAATAGGTAAATGTTTAAACACTATGCGGCGAGTTAGGGAGCTGAAATTTTTCAATTATTTATAATTTAGTCTAAATAAACGAATAAGCATTTATATGTATCCATGACTTCGTTATTCCGGCCGTTAAAAATTATTTAAGTTTAAACAATTAGAAAAGTGTTATTTCACTTCTAATTGTGCTATAAATTAAAAAATTGGCAGAAATGTGTGGCATTATTAACACAATGTGGGAAAAGTATAACATTCCTAAAATTGTAAAAATTCGTGATTGTTTTACTCCATTATTGTTCCATCATGAAAAATCGAACACTGGTACTGAGGAGAAATCTTTAGAATTAAAGTAATATTTCTAATGATGAAATATCTCTCTGAAAAACGAATGATTTTTTAAGGTGAGATGAAATTCTTGCGGTATGCAAGCACCTTCTACTAGTATACTATATATATATTTGGCAGGATGATAGGTTATTAGGGACAACCAACCAGAAAAGTCGAAAATTCCAAATTTTTTAATTTTTAGTGGGGTATTTTTGGCCCCAATGTTTCTTTTTGATACTCCATAAGAAAAACATGGAAATCTGTGCTGAGATTCATAAATTTGAATTTTTAAGTTAGTTATAATTCAGATAGAAACTCAGGACAAAAACAATTCTATAGCTAAAAGAATGAGGTATCTTATTTTTGCAGACTAAATTCAAATTGGTGCCGATTTGACAAAGAAATATGTTTTTAATCAGAAAAAGCAGATGCTCAACAATAAAGAACTTCAGCTACCATAGCAACCAGGACAATACTTTTCAATGGGAATTAGTAATCCATATTATAATAGTCCCAGTGGACATGCTGATAATTCAGGTATATATGCCAACGTCAGCTCATGACGATGAAGAAATAGATGAGATCTATGAGCAAATTAATGAAATTTACGAAGAAGATGGAAGAGGAAAGGTAAACTGCATAATAATGGGAGATTGGAACAGCATAGTCGGAGAAGGACAGGAAGAAAATGTTGTCGGGCAATACGGACTTGGGAAGAGAAATCGAGGAGGGGAGAAACTCGTAGAATTCTGCATCAATAATGACCTTGTAGTGACTAATACATGGTTCAAAAACCATAAACGAAGGTTATACACATGGAAAAGCCCAGGAGAAAGAATGAGATGCCAAATAGATTACATCCTTGTAAAACAAAGATTCAGGAACAGCATAAAGAACGCCAAGGCATTGCAAGGAGCAGACATTGATTCAGATCACAGCCTTCTAATACTTGACGTGAGTACAAAGCTCAAACAAATAAGAAAAACGAGAAGAGAAAGACAGACCTGGGACCTAGAAAAACTGAAAGAAAGGCAGGATGTAGTCAGCATGAAGTTGGAAGATAACCTAAGAAAGTTGGAAAACAAACCGAAGACCATTGATATAGAATGGGATGAAATTAAAACCAGCATCAAGGATACCTTGGATAAAGAGATTGGAAAACAAGAGAAGAAAATCAGAAAACCATGGATCACGAAGGAAATGCTGGAGAAAATGGATGAGAGACGAAAATGGAAAAACGTTAACAGTGAAGAAGGTAGAGCCAACTATAGGCGTATAAACAATGAGTTGAGAAGGGTAACAGATAAAGCTAGAGAAAATTGGATAAAAGGAAAATGTGATGAAATAGAACAAATGGAGAAGTTAGGACGGTACGATATGATGTACGCTAGGGCACTGGAATTGGAAGATAAGAAGTATAATGGAATTTGTGGTAAAGGAATTATGAATACGGATGGGAAGATAGTCTCAGAAACAAAGGATGTAGCACAGGTATGGGAAGAATACATTAACGAATTATACAGCAAACAGGCAGGAGCGGCAAAAATAGAACTGGAAAATGAGGAAAACATTGAAGAAGACAACTTAGGACCAAGTATTATGGAGAGCGAAGTAGAAAAGGCGATAGTGGAACTAAAGAAGGGGAAAGCCACGGGCAGCGATGGAATACCAGCTGAGATACTTAAAGTCATAGGATCAGAAGGACTAAAAGCGATCACGAAATTAATTAATAAGATTTACGACACGGGAGAGTGGCCTCAGGATTTCCTAGAAGTAACAATGATCCCTCTAAAGAAGAAGCCAAAGGCAATGCAGTGTAAAGATTACAGAACTATAAGCCTTCTGTCACACACATCGAAGATCATCACGAGGATTCTTAATAAAAGGCTGGAGAAAAAGGCAGAAGAAATGCTAGGTGAAGATCAATTCGGATTCAGAAAAGGATGAGGAATTGGAGATCTGATAGGAGTAGTTAGAATCATATCAGAAAGGGCAATAGAATACAGTCAAGATATCTGCGCATGTTTCGTAGACTGGCAGAAGGCCTTTGATAGAGTAAATTGGGTAAAGTTGATGAAGATATTAAAGGATATAGGTGTAGACTGGAAAGACAGGAGACTGATTAGGAATCTATATGAGAATCAAGTTGTAAAGGTCAGGTTTGAGAATGTGGACACCTGCGGAATAAATATCGGTAGAGGAGTAAGACAAGGCTGCTGTCTATCGCCAACCCTATTCAATATATATGGAGAAAGTCTAATGCAAGAAGCTTTAGAAGGCACAGGGGATTTCAAAATTGGAGGAAGGATTATAAGAACAGTAAAATACGCAGATGATCAAGTACTTCTAGCAAGAAAGGAAGAGGAGCTACAAAAAATGATAAATAGACTAGTGATAACAGGTAGAAAATACGGTATGGAAATAAATACAGAAAAATCCAAGGTCATTCGAATATCTGGTAAAGAAGGGAATCTGAACATAACTATTGGGGGAAAGCCTTTAGAACAAGTTTCAGAATATAAATACCTTGGAAGCATCATAACACGAGAAGCAAAATGTACGGATGAGATCAGAACTAGAATAGGAAAAGCAAAAGCGGCTTTCAGGAGAAAGAAACAACTACTTACAGGGAATATAAGGGAAGATATCCGCAAGAAGTTGATAAAATGCTACGTATGGAATATAGCATTGTATGGGGCAGAAACATGGACGCTAAGGAAAAATGACATCAAATACTTGGAAAGCTTTGAAATGTGGACTTGGAGGAGAATGCTGAAGATAAAATGGACAGATAGGATGAAAAACGATGAAGTGCTACGAAGAATAGGAGAGAAGCGAATGATTATACAGACTATCAGAAAGAGGAAGGCTAACTGGGTTGGACATTACCTGAGGAGAGAGAGTATGATTAAAGACGTGTTAGAAGGAAAACTAGATGGGAAAAGGGAAAGAGGCAGGAAAAGGTTTCAGTTGATAGACGATTTGAAAGGGAAAGAGAGTTATCAAGATATAAAGAGGACAGCGGAAAATAGGAGTATATGGAGAACCAGGTTTAACCATGAATAATCGCGGACCTGTCTACAGACAGACTACCTATGATGATGATGATTATAATAGCAACGCTTTAATGCTTTTTAATAGGGAAATTCTTGATGTCTCATTGATTGCAACCAAAGATGTATACATATGAATATGTCATAATTTTAAAACACGATATATGTTATTAAATAATTGAACGTTACTCCTTTCAACTATGGGGGTTGATGAACTGTATATAATAATAGCTTTAATTTAGTGCTTCTAAAGAGAATTAGTGGATTGTATTATAATGCAATTGATTTAATACTACAGCGTAAACTTATAACAACGTCAAAATTCAAAAACAGGTAATATTAGAAAATTGTGAAAAAAGTAGTTGTGTTGGAGCTGAAATTTTAAAGTAATTTAGAGTTTAATGCACATACCCAAATAAACGTTTAAAAATCTTGATGAATATGTTGTTGCGGCAGTTAAAAGTTTTTAAAATTTAAACAAATAGATAAATATTATTTCACTTCTAGATAAGCTAAAACTTTAAAATTTGGCAGAAATGAAGGGTTTTAGTACCCTACTGTGGAAAAAGTATAATATTCTTAAAATTGAAAAATTTAGGGATTGTTTTACTTAATTATTGTTACATAAGGAAAGAACAAAAATCGGTGCAGAAGTGAAATTTTTAGAATTAAAAAAATATTGAAATGCTTGTAGAATGCAAGCACCTTTTACTAGTGTGTGTGTGTGTATATATATGTGTGTGTGTGTATGTGTAAGAAGCAGCTATTTATAATGATATTGGTAGCTTTGACAATGCTTGATCCATCTTATCAGTAAAAATATTTTTATTTTTATAAATTCATAATATGCATATAAGCATATTTGCCCAATTAAAAAGGCGATGACTTTTTTCTGAAATATATGCAGAAAACTTCATACTTGCCTTATAGTAACAACCAAATTTATCCTTCTCTTCCTTTCACTCCCACTAAAATTCAATCCTGTTCTACTCCACCCTTAGGAGATAGTATTACTCTTACAGTGTGTGCATCTGCCAAATTTTTTCTGCATTGAAGTCAGTGCTTATGTCTTTGCCTCGTATTAAATGTTTTAAGAAATAAAACTAATAATTTAATGTAGATCACTGGAAGCTAACATATGTACATATTTTATCACAATTATTCTTTAATTGTATTACATAATTATATGAGGTAAAAAATTAAACAGCATTTTCATGAGCTTTTGTAGAGTTATAATTTTAAAATAATGACAAAATTTTTGGAATAATTAACATTAAGTAAGAATGATAGTATTAGTATCAATATCCTGAATTTTTTTCTTTCTCATGGCTTCTGAAATAGGGTTCGCCTTATATTCAAGGTCACTCTAAAATTGGGCAAATAGGGAATTACATCATATGCTATAGTATTAAAATTAAAATACCTGTTACTACTCCATGAAGATTAAATGACTGGATTCCTCCAAATTCAGTAACACTGCTTGTCACATCGACCTTCATATTGTCAGGCAGTTTAGGTGACCTATTCTTCACGAACCAGTGAGTGATATAATGGCCTGTTTGATTTTTCCGTGCTATGAAAGACAATTCCATTGTGCTGTTTAAATATGTGGAAGTCCAACTGGCTTGGATTGTTAGTTGAGCTTGGTCAGCAAAGATGAACAGTGATGTTAACAAGAAAGAGATTCTTGTGTATGCACTCATCTTAGAGATGATCGATCAACAATCAACAGGATCCTTAAGTCACTGAATGATGAAATGAGCAATTTTCACCCTATATATATTCTTCTTGACATGATCATATCAGCATTTCAAAGAGCACAGTCTAAGTAGCTTTTTTCTCAGAAATAGCCTGGATATCTCCTATGACGTATGAACCTATTTCGATAGCAGAAGAATAATAAATTTTGTTTGACAGAATCACTCTCATGTCCTTCAACTTTCCTACATGTCATCTCATTTTATGATTATGGATATAAAATAAGCAGATCTTTCTGTTTTTGCCTTACCACTTACATTTTGATTTATGTATGGGGATAAGGAGGGAAGGGGATGGAGTAAGGAGGGGAGGGGACGGGGTAAGGAGGGGAGGGGACGGGGTAAGGAGGGGAGGGGACGGGGTAAGGAGGGGAGGGGACGGGGTAAGGAGGGGAGGGGACGGGGTAAGGAGGGGAGGGGACGGGGTAAGGAGGGGAGGGGACGGGGTAAGGAGGGGAGGGGACGTGGTAAGGAGGGGAGGGGATGGGGCAAGGAGGGGAGGGGATGGGGCAAGGAGGGGAGGGGATGGGGCAAGGAGGGGAGGGGATGGGGCAAGGAGGGGAGGGGATGGGGCAAGGAGGGGAGGGGATGGGGCAAGGAGGGGAGGGGATGGGGCAAGGAGGGGAGGGGATGGGGCAAGGAGGGGAGGGGATGGGGTAAGGAGGGGAGGGGACGGGGTAAGGAGGGGAGGGGACGGGGTAAGGAGGGGAGGGGACGGGGTGGGGAGGGGACGGGGTAAGGAGGGGAGGGGACGTGGTAAGGAGGAAAGGGGACGGGGCAAGGAGGGGAGGGGACGGGGCAAGGAGGGGAGGGGATGGGGCAAGGAGGGGAGGGGATGGGGCAAGGAGGGGAGGGGATGGGGCAAGGAGGGGAGGGGATGGGGCAAGGAGGGGAGGGGATGGGGCAAGGAGGGGAGGGGATGGGGCAAGGAGGGGAGGGGATGGGGCAAGGAGGGGAGGGGATGGGGCAAGGAGGGGAGGGGATGGGGCAAGGAGGGGAGGGGATGGGGCAAGGAGGGGAGGGGATGGGGCAAGGAGGGGAGGGGATGGGGCAAGGAGGGGAGGGGATGGGGCAAGGAGGGGAGGGGATGGGGCAAGGAGGGGAGGGGATGGGGCAAGGAGGGGAGGGGATGGGGATAAGGAGGGGAGGGGGTAAGGAGGGGAGGGGAGGGGGTAAGGAGGGGAGGGGGTAAGAAGGGGAGGGGAGGGGGTAAGAAGGGGAGGGGATGGGACGAGGAGAGGTAGTCGGTAGTGATATGGATTATTAGGTGCTTCGACATTGGAGGTCATTTTGCACCATTAAAATTCAATGTAAGATATTTTGTGGTCAATATGTTACATAAGACAGTAAAATAAATATAATTAAAACAAGTAGTTATTTCTTCACAGAGCACTTAGAAGTTTAGTCTCCTTTAAAAACAATAAAATGGCCTCAGTCTTTTGAGGAACATCTGATAAAATTTCAGAGAGATTACCACTAATTTTTAGCCTTTGGCAGGTGTTTCTGTGTTTGATGCATGTCAGGAGGTGTCTTACAGTTAGCATGCAGTCATAAGTGTTGCATGTGGGAGGTTCCTTTTCATGTGTAAATAGAAATGAGTGCATCAGTGAGCAGTGACCGATTCTAAGTCGAGTAATTATGACTTTTTCCCGACGATTATCTCGCACCAAAGTTGACCATGGGGAAACAGGCTTTTATCACTCTCAGTTTGTTATTTGTAACTGCATGCCAGGAGCTTTGGCATTTTTCATGTAGGTAATTCTTAAATACTTGAATGCAAAGCATGCTAGCTGGCAGTCCAGGGTCTCTAATCTTTGGGATGACAGGCTGAGAGACTTCGCCGATGAAGAGAACCTCAGTGTGTTGGTGCTAGTGGATCCAACCTCTCTGCCATCCGACGAAGTCTTGGACATCGCTGTGGTGCATAACCTCGGAGTGCCTGCCAGCATGCACTCTATGGCCTCTTGTCAGATCACAACCCAGCACTCCTCCTTGGGGGATTGCCAGTTAGAGTTCTGCTGAGGCAGCGTCGAGACTTTGCTCAGGCTGACTGGAAGGGTTTCTACAGGCACATAGCTGGAGACCTCCCAGCTGAACCTGCTCCACCATCCACAGCAGAGGAAGCAGACGTCATGGTCCACCAGCTCACCTCATCCATCCAGGAGGCCAAGAGAACTTACATTCGCATGGTACAGGTCCAAAAGGCCATCTGGATTGCGCTGCCTCCTGGGCTATGATGGACCATCAACCTTCAAAATAGCATCTGGAGATGGCAGCACCACAGGACACCTGACCTTCAACAGCAGCTGAAAGACCTCAACTTTGAGGTCTAACTGCTGCCTTGTGAGGTCTGCACCAAGGCTTGGGAGCATTATCTCTCAACCATCTCCCTGGAAAACCACTCAGTGTGGAAGGTCTGCTGCCAACTTCATGGAGGTCAGTGACGAGACCTTGAAGATTGGGACCAGGGTGGCAGCTACTCCTTCGGAGAAGGCCAATATGGTTGGGGATTACCTTCATGAGGCATTCAGCCCCAACCCTTCAACAGCAGAGCCTGCAGAATTGGAGGCAGAGGTCACTGAGGCTCTTGCTGCAATGGATTAGGAGCTTCTGGACCCAGACTCCTTCCCTCTCTACCAGCCAAAGGATGTTGTCAATGTCATCAAGGGCTAAACCCCCCGAGGGTGCCAGGAGATGGCATCTCAAATGTGGTGATCCATCAGCTTCCCGTGGCCTCCATCAAGTTTCTCACCAGCATCTACACTGGCTGTGTGAGGATTTTATACTTCTCTCCACCATAGCAACTTCTGCCAAAAGACTGAATTTCTAAATATCCCACCATCACTTTGGGAGCCATAAGCCCCTATGTCTACCATTATAAATTTATACTTAGCATCACACACTGCTAGGAGGACAATACTAAAAAAGTGTTTATAATTATAGTATTGGGAGCCAGAGTTGTTAGGGGCCTTAATGCACACATGTTTGCCATCAATGGCACCAACACAGTTTGGAATGTCCCAATCAGAGGAATTCCTCTGAAATTTTAGTCCACTTCACTGTCGAATCAGGTGGAAGAAGATACATTGGTGATAATATTCGCCAAATAGCATCACAAGTTTCCCTGATGACTGTGCATGCTGTTGACTTCCCAACACGATATCCCCAGGCTATGCTCTGGTATGAGTCTCCTGTGGCAAGGTACCTAATGGGATTAGTAAATTAAAATTTATTAAACAGCTATGTCTCACACACAAGGCACACATGAAGTCTTCGGAGTATCATGAATGTGCATCATTATTAGAGTTCGGACTTCTATGTTTTAACCTAAGCGTTCCAATTTTGGTGATCAAACTCAAACATGGCTAAAATGTACAGAATGAAGACAAGTGGTAAGAAAACTAAGGACGAGCAGATCTATTTTGTAGGGGTCAATCTATAAAAAATATTTCATTGTTTTTAACATTTCCGTTCTCCTTGATATTTATTTCAACTGAAACATCATACCAGTAAATTCGTTAATTTTTGAAAATGATCATCAGAGTTACAACCTATTTGGCGTTTTTAAGAACATTTATAATATTTAAAAAATGGAAATCTGCACTCAAATCATCATTGCATACCTTAGCATGCTACATGCTTATGTAAAAACGTTCAAAATAAAGAAAATAAACAAGGCAGGGTAATCAGATTTCGAGAAAGTCACTCACCATAAGGTCATTGCTAGCCTCTGTTCTTCACCAATGGGCTTTCTGGGAGATGATTTTTTCAATTCGTTCCCTAACAATGTAGCAATCTGTCGAATCTTTCAGGATTCATCCTGGTATACGTAAAGAACTGCTCCACATCCTGAAGCCGCATTTCATTGAACAGGTTGTGATACTCCCCCTATTCTCTTCTTCGCGTGTTGATAGGTCTAACCCACCACCTTCGCCTGCGTCTATTGACGGCTAGCAATCTTCCAAGTTCCACACAAACGAGAGAAACATTCCATAATTCTTCAAAATCCATCTCGAAAATACTATTCCGCAGCAATTTCAAAACAAAGTGTTAAGTCATAGATGGAGTGTTTCTATTGGTCAACGTAAGATAAGAGAAACGTTCACTGATTGGCTGAACTTGGTATGTATGAGTCAATGTAAACGATACGAGAATCTGAGAGTCTAAGTTGAGTTCTTGCGTTAAGTTCTTACATTCAATGTGAACCGGCCTTAAGGTTGTCAACACGAAGATCATTAAAACCTTTCAATTTAACCTTGTCTGTTTCTTTAAAATGGGTCTCTTGTAATAAAATACAAGTAGGGTTAAAATCCTTTAATAAAATCGCCAGCTCCTCTCTGTGTGTATAAAAACCATTGCAGTTCCACTGTATGAATAGGGGCATTAAAATGTGGAATTTAAGTTTAAAACCCTGAATATAATTGACGTTAACAACATCTGACTAGATAGAAATATTTACATAAAACAGATAGAATATTTGCATAAACTACAAAATATATAAAATTGTGATGAAGCTTAGTGCTTAAGCTTCGTCTTTCCCCTATTGTGTCTATTAAGGACAAAGGCCTGTAATTGGTCCTCGTCCATTTGTTCTTCTTCCATGCCCTCCTCACCTGATGCTTGTTCAGCACAGGGAGTGCTGCATGGCAGTGCTTCCTCTCGCCGAGAGGAAGGAGGATTTTCTGGGGAACTTTTGTTTTTGGATGCTTTTGTTTTTTTATTATAATTTCTTTTGTTTTCTTTCCTTCCTTTTCCTTAATTCCCACTTTTTGTATGGGTGCTACCTCATCTGTTTGGGAAGCGATGGTACTCTTCTTGATAGGGGTAGCTGCCAAGGATGCAAAAGACCTTGAGAAAACTGGAGCAACAAGCATTCTGTATTTTTTCCGTGCCTCAAAGTAAGACAGTTTCTCAAGCGTCTTAAGTTCCATAACCTTTTTTTCTTCCTTTAATTTTGGGCAGTCCCGAGAGAATGCCGGATGAGGACCTTTGCAGTTCACACATGACACCGTCGCTGTGCATTCTGCTCCATCGTGAATATCCCGATTGCATCGGGGGCAGACTGCTTTGCCCTTGCAACGTAGAGCATTATGCCCAAACTTTTGGCACTGGAAACAGCGCACAGGGTTTGGTATATATGGCCGAACTGCACATGCCTCATAACCTTCTCTGGGTAACTTCCACTTGCGAAAAAGTTTAAGGAGCAGAGAATCTGCAAGAAAGATTTGGTTTGTTGTTCGATTATTGTAAATTTATTAAATTATGTAATAATGAATTAAGTTTTTGTATGTAACAAAAAAAATATGTAGCCATTACCCTTATTTGCACAGGAATTCCTGTTTTTCTAGTCGGCTGTGGCAAGTGTGGAGATAAGGCATCCACTAGATACATAACACCATCCTGCGGTAACCTATATAATTTTACAAATTCTCCACGATCAATCTCAAATGGATTCATCGAATCCCTTAAACGTCTTCTACTAACGTTTACGGTACGCCTTTCATCTTCCTCGGTGAGTAAATACGCCACAACAAACCGGTCAGCCATGACACTACGAGATTTCGATCGACTTCCACTTTACGATGAGTCTCCAGGCATCGAAATTAATTTCGACGGAAAAGGAAAATGATTTCAATCGAAATCGTAAACGCTAGTTACACAATCGCACGTCAGGATTTCGATCCAAAACTACTCAATATGGCGGCCATTTCGATCGAGATCGAAGAGTGAAAAGTTACACAATCGGCCCCCTGCATTGAAAAATTAAATACCCAGTTGAGTAATTAAGAACAGGGCTACCACAATTAATAAATAATAAAATCTTTTACAACTTTCCCGAGCAAAGCCAGGCATTTCAACTAGTTCTATATAAAAGAGATTTCAGTGAGTATATGATAGAAAAAACATTATACCATCATGGGATATATTGAGTGTATAGTTCTTGTTCATAAAATTAATTTTTTGTATTGTTTAAAAATAGAATTTTGTTACATTTTGGTATGATTGTATACACACATTTCCATTTGTATTATATGACTTTTATGACTTGTCCTATACATGTACCTCATGTCCTGGGATGAAAGCCTAATGAAAGCTTCCCTGATCAACTACACCAAGCCCTACTTCAGAAAGTCACAGAAGAAACTGGACCTCATAACAAAAGAACTTCAGCCAGATGTTAAGTTGAACTGGATGCCAGTCACACATTGCGAGCTGAATGCAATTGACTTAATTTGGGCTTTGTAAAAAATAAAATTGCAAGTGTCAACATTGCCAATGCAACTGAAAAGGAGAGGGTCAGACATACGGGTTACCTAATCTTTTCAAAATCTGCATGAATGTAGTACATGGTAAGGACTATTGAGTGCGCAAGCAATAGGGTGCACCTCTCAAGCATTCTCGAGAAAATCAACCGACAATATTGGCACGCTAAACTTGTACGGTCGAACAAAGATCCTGGTGTAATGGTTAGCACTCCGATCTTGCACCAGCGAGTTCGCTGTTTCGAGTCTACCCATTTGCACTTTTTTATTTTTATTTCTTACAGCTATATTGTTTTAACATTAATAATAAGTAATGGAAAATTACATGTTTATATATTTTTTTGTATTTTAAATGCATTTTTCTAATTTTCCACTTTTGTCTTTTTTGCATTCTTTTTCAATCTTTTAACTTCAACACTTCCTTCTTTATGTACAATTTCGCATACTTATACTAATAGTGATGAATGAATGTAAAGAATACCCATAAGTAAAATATTAACAAATGAAGTTGTAAATAAATTGAACGCATTTTATACTGAATTTTCATTTATAAACAAAATGCACTTTTTCTTTGTCAAAAGAAAGTGTTACATAGTAACTAATTATTAAATATCTGTGCACTCATTGCCACATTAATTAAATTAAATGGAATCTACGCTTGTCAGGAAAATACTGTTACAGACGAGTATTTAAGGTGAGCGAAAAAGAATAGTATACGTGAGTTTGTTACTGATTTTGTTATTACAAAAATGGAGCTGGTTCCTGGCTCTTCGACTCCTTCGGAAAGTGAGTGTGATGAAGATTCGCTTCAGAGTCAAACAGCAAAACTTCGATTGAAAGACGTGTTCTTGTATTGTGAGCATCTTCTTCTGGGAAATGGCCTCGTCATTCAGGAACCATCTTCAACAATTTCTGAAGCTGCTATGGTGATGGGAGAAGAGCTGTATCACTGCACTGTTGAAATGTTAGGGGAAAAGAAACTTATGAGTGACAAGGAGCTCATCCTTTTCCACGAAATAGATGGTCTATTCCATGAGGTTGAAGATGAAGATTATGTGCCAGAGAAGAAGAAGAAAAAAGAAGCCGAATTCATTCCACTGGAAACGAAAATTTAAGTCATGAACCTCGCTAGAGTCTAGAAACTCTTCAGAAAAAAGGATGTCATTGTTAAAAAGAAAGGATGACTTAAAGAGGTAGGAAGAAAATATAAAAGCTGGAGGAACAACAGTTGACAAATATTCTATCATCGATTCTTGGACCTACGATCGCTTTGTGGAAGTTCAAAGCAATGTTCAGCAGGTAATTGTAATTTTCATTTATTTATCATTTATTTATGGTCCACAATCCAAGGATTATAAAGTAAAAAACAGGAATAGTTCATCCAATATAATTTTTAGAATTACATGCAATTTTGCATGGTCAAAAGAAAATTTTAAAAAACACTCATTATATGTAGATATTTGCAGAACAGCGCAGAAGAAATAGGCTACTATTCTTTACATACAATACCACAATAATAAACAGTGCATGTGGCTTTGCAGGTGATGACAAGATATTTACAGCATTGGGCTTTGGATGCTGCAAGTCAATTTCAATCAGAAAACTTCATCTTTAAAGCATCAGATACATGGATAAAATGGTTCAAACAAAAGCACAGAATTCGGCAGAGGAAGATCACAAGATTCATCAGTGAAAGAGAATCTGTGACTTTGGAGGAAACGTTAGCAGCTGCAGACAAGTTTCGAGACCAAACAGGGTGCCAGTACTAGTTAACATATGACAGAACTCTTGCTGAGAAAGGATCGAAAACTGTTCTTATTAAAAAGCCAAGTTAAAATAAGATAACACACTCATACACAGCACAATATGCGATTACTATGCCCAGTAAATTAGTACCGCATGTCTTTTTGTGCTTACAAAAACAAATGGGAAAGTTTGGCCCAAGGGCTCAAGAAACAATAAATTAACACAAGATTTTCAAAATGTCATTGTAACAAGTTCAAAATCTGGAAAACTGACTACACAACTTTACACTTTTTTAAAAAACACTGATTCCTTACGTTCAGAAAGAAAAGGTCTTGCTGATAATAGATGCCAGCTTTGTACGACAAAATCTGTTGCAATGATGGTTTTGCACATGCACAGTTAAAGTAATTCCACCAAAATGTACACCCCTTTGGCAGCTGTGTGATGTTTATTTCTATAGGCAGGTTAAAAACTTCATCAAGCGCCTTCAACATTGTTCGTATTTGATTGAAAACGGTCACAAAATTGCATCTTGCAAAGATGCTACCAGAACTCATTCAAGTGTGCATCATCAGTCATCTGTGCCTATATTTTCAGAAATGTTACGTTATTCGTGGTTTGCCTCAAAATTGTCTGACGAAAGAGACATTTTCCTAAACCTCAACGAGGCTTGCTTTCCAGTAGATGTTCTGAAAACCCCTTGTGCGGACAGTAACACCAGAATTGTGGAAAAAATGTGTGCAACATGTCCAGAAAATCAAAGACTATTACTGGGAAAAGGGTCACATAACGGAGGAAATAGCAGAAATTCAGCCTGCTGTTGTAGATTTGAACAGCTCTGACTCATCCGATTCTGACTCGCCGCTTGAAGGTTATGACAACGTTTTCTCTGATTTCGAATAATTTTTTTAAATCCATTCATTCTTTTCACTTTCTTTCTACCACTGTCTCTCTTTCTCCCTCTCTCAAAGAAAAAACCATTTATAAAACTCCCCTTGGAGGCCCAAAGCCCTCTTGAGAAAAGTTGATGGGAAATGGTATAACACCTAACCTAACATCCCTCAAGTGCAGAGGGCATTTAAATCAAAGCCATCCCAGATGTGGGAGGAGATTTAAATGAATTAGCTAATCTGGAGTAGACTTATAAAAAAATGTATAACTTTTTACCTATTCATTAGATGCATCTGAAATTTTTTGAGAATTTGCGTCAACTATTGAATATATAAAATGTGTCGTATAGTGGAGGCAGCACTTTTGCTAGCTGGCCACCTGCCTTTTGCTGCGTTATGTTATCTTGGCTACATGATATTTCCTGCCTCGGATTGGTTAACACCGGGAGCCGCAAGTGTGGGAATTGCTGCCGTAGCCATGCCAATGAAGCCACTCGAGGTAGCCAATGGGAAGGGCTGTCGGCAGTCATGTGATGACGGCGAGAAGCAGTTTTGCGAGGGGCAGTGGAAACTCGGGATGAAAGATGTAAGGTTGTGTTCAGAGGATGTGTGGAAGTCTTCCGCGCCTCCTTATTGCCGAAGCCCTCCGAAGGAGTCCGGTTAATACATGACTTGTCACCATGGACGGAGCACTATAAAAAGCCAAAATTCTCGTTATGGAATAGTGCGAAGGTTTTAACCTCTATTCCGCTTGGTACCTTTTTCATTAAGATCGACCTCTCTCAGGCATTCTTTCAAATTCCGATTTCTCGAGCACATCGTAAACATTATGGAATTTTTGTTGCCGGGCAACACTTTACGTTTCAACGTGTGCTTGGCACCGGCTATTATGCAGCGATGGGCCCTCTCGGTGGCTGCACAACTTCATTCACGGTTTAAGATTATTATGATCGCGTATTTGGATGATTGGCTTCTTTTATTTCCAAACTGGGACCATGATAAGTTACACAGTCCTTTCTACAAGATGATTTGGGTATTACCCTTAATTTAGAAAAGAGTCAATTGCGTTTTCAAACGTGGTTAAAATATTTGGGTGTGTTTACTGATACTGTGCATCAGAAATTGTGGCTGACCACTTCCTCGCTAGTGCGAATTCATCACATGATTGCAGTGTTACCCCAAGTGTGCCGTGTGGACTTACCCAAAATTGCCGGATTTTTATCCTGGGTCTGCTACACCTTGTCCCTTCCTATGTTTATTGTAAAGAATGTGTTCTACAGAGACACGGTGTGGCTACAACGATGGTGGTCAGAGGGTTTGTTTAAGAAGGACAGACTGTTTTCCAATTGGACTGTTGTATACGATGTATACTCCGACGCCACTCCGTGGCAAGTTGCTTGGGTGTGCCGACCCTTGACCATATGCCAGGCCTTTGCCTTGGATGAAGAAATGCCTATTTATTGGGCTGAGGCCCTTGCCGCCTTGATGGCTGCTGTGTTTATGCTATATACTACTCCAATGTATTGTACCATTGTAATCCATATTGATAACATGGCCGTATTGTCTGCATTGACCAAAGGTTCTGGACTTATGTTTTCCTCTGACTTGTATATTGAATTATTGCTCAAGATAATAAAGGATTCGTCACGTAATGTGACCTGGCAGTACGTTCCGATGGCAGCCAATCTGGTCGACCGCCCTTCTCGGACCATCCTACCTCCCTATGCCACTTCGGCCGGTGATTGGCTTGCCTCAGCAGGGATGGTATATAGGTGGGATGATGCCTGGGAAGGTGGTCGTTCGGATTGAGGCTGTCGGGGCGTGCCGCCAGCTCAGTGGAAATAAAGCCTTTTTGGAAGATCACCCACCTGTTCACTGACTCCATTCCCTTTTCCTGCCACGTGGGACCCGGCAGAGTTTACAATACTATATTTTTTTACATTTATAATTTCTTTTGGGTGAGATGGGGTGATGAAGTATTTTAAGCATTCACAGAAGCACTATATCACACGTCTTTATTCCAAGTTTACGAATTACTTAATGTATACTGCTTTATCATAAATTTCTACATCTTCCTTGTAAGATCAGAAAAAACCGTAATATTTGGACAAAAGCTAAATTAAGCCAAACGTACAGGATCAGTGCAGAGTACATATATCAACATTGAGGGGTTAAGCTTTACCTTGCCAAGGGTGATAATTGGCAATGCCACTTACCGGAACCGCTGAGAAGTTCCCGCCAAACACGCCTCTCTCTTGCTCATTTTCAAAAAATATAAAAATCACTATAAAATATTATGCTCATTTCCGTCTCCAATGGACTACTTCCTATTTCCCAAAATAAAAAGAGCATTGAAAGGGCAGCATTTTGACAACATTAGTGCTATCCATGGCAACAATTAAAGAGCATCACTTCAAAGGACAATCAGCGATGCTTCCAGGATTTGTATAACCGTTGTGAGCGATGTATTGAATCAAATGGAGATTACTTTGAAAATAAATAACTATCTTCTGAGCCTGTAGTCATTTTATTTTTTATAAATTTAGTCTCATTATTTAACGGGCACACGGTGTATGTTGGTTAGGAGATTAATGCCTCAAGATTCAAAGCCACTAAGGATCAGCTAACTCTCCTCCAGAGCAGCAACGCTTTCAGGGACTTGAACACGCAGATGCCAGACCTCAGGTCACAAAGGACCCTGTCCAAATAATTTTTATTTTAGAATCGATATCTACACTTTCGCATATAAGATATTCTTTCATAAGTTAATAAATCTCATATTTATGATATATTCAATGGAAAGTGTAAAAGTGCATTTTGTACCCATCATTAATAGCTACCTGGGCAGAAGAAAAGATATAAAATTGTAATTGATAACCAGTTAAATAGTTTTTATCCATCTCAAGCAGCAGGCAAAAAGACCTTTGTGCATGATAGGCTCAGGGAGTGGTGTCAACTAACTGACAATAAAAATAAACATCTTGTAAGCAATGCATTACTTTCTTGTGGCATTGTGATAGATTACTCCACCTAAAACAAAGTTTCAAACCTCTGTTTATTAAAAAGGAATGTCAGGACATCTAAAGACTTCACCAATGACTAACAAACTGTTCCACTGATAATAACAGACCTATTTTAAAACCCATACACTTTTATTGAGGTCATCCTGGCCAAGTTTCAGTACATCAATGGGTTACAATTAACTATGTACCATTTAAACTGAAGACCAAGGAAGAATTGATTGAAGGGGCATATCAGAAAGGTACAATGGGAAACTGGGAAAATAAAGCAAAATGTATTAAAGAATAAAGCAGAATTTATGGAGAGCTGCAGCATTTTCCTACTTTTGACAGTTTTTCGCGTTCCCCATAAGTTTTTCATGTTCGCCAGAAGTTTTTGTGTTCGAACTCTTTCCAATGGCGAACTTCAGCAAATGACGACCCCTGCCTGCGACGCACCCTTTTTCGTGGGAAGCCTTCTTTTATAGCAACAGATATTAGCCCGGAAGAGGACACTAGTAGATCGCGGGTAGAACCAATTAGCGTTCGCGAGTGCAGTGCAATCTACCGGCACCTCACTGCAAACGGCATTAGTTGCGAGCCGACGTCGCCATGAGCAGAAGCAGTGAAGAAGAGGGGAAGAGCGAGATAAGACGGGGAGAGAGAACGAAGACAGCAGAGCGAACGCACCTGCGGAAAGGTGATCTGCGAGTCGAACCCTTTTCCATATCATTTGTGATTCAAGTGGACATTTCTAATAAGTATTGTACTATATTTGTGCTTTGTATTATGTCACTGCCATATAATTGTTAGTACATTTCGTGACATTTATCCAGTGTATGCTATTTGATTTGTGGTCGGCAGCAGCAGTGTCTCCGAGGGTATCGTATCGTTTAACTATTTTAAAATACTTTTAGTATTACGAGAGAATAATGTAAAATGAGACAGTTTCATCTCAGAGCCAATGAGTTAAAAAATGATGTGGAAGAATTAATCATTCAGCTAACTTCTTTGTCACCATCATCTCTAATTATATCATCCCCATCACCTTTAGTGGATTCAAATCAACCAGGGTAGTTGACCCAATCCACTATGAGTGAGGAACAAGATTTAAAGTAGTAGTGTGTTTTTAGAGGTGCGTCGACAGCAGAGGTCATTTTGCACCTTTCTTACTTAAATAATACGTATAAATGTATAAAATAAATAAATATTCAAGTACAAAAATAAACATCAAAATAACTATAAAAGTAAATAAACGTAAAAATATTAAAATTGTATAAAATTAGACTAAAAGCAGGACGTCTGGAGTCATTTATGAAAATTAAATTAGATGGAGCAGATTTGCCTCTCTTAAGAACTCTAAAACGGTCTGCACATTAATATAGTTGTCCGAAAGTATAGTGTGTGTGTGTGTGTGTTTATTGGCGCACCAACAGTTAGAGTTATAGGCGCCAGTACCTGCTACTTACACTTACACTTTGTATAAAAAATACTTTTGCTGTCCTTCAGATGTTTTGCAATAAATAGTTAGGGCATTGTCATAATTTGTTAAAAAGGCCTGTATGCTTAAAAAATTCTAACACTCGGCTAGTAACAGATGGATCGTCGCCCAGGGCTTGATGGAGTTGCTCGGGAATCTGAAAGGCAAGCCGCTGTCCTCTCAGATCCAAACATTCCGTCAGAATATGTCTGATGGACAGAGATACATGGCACGTATCACACATCGGTGGATCCTCCCTACTGAGTAAATACCCATGCGTGAGCCTCGTGTGGCCGATCCGAATTCTGGCCAGCTTGATCTCTTCCCGGCGATCCTTTCTTGAGCAGCTACTCCAGTGCTCAAGGGTCCTCCTAACACTCTTTAGCTTATTATCCTGTAAGAGGTCCCAAGTAGCCTGCCATTTCTTCCTCGAGAATACAAGATAAAATGTCGCTTGTCTGGAGAGCATTGAGTTGTGAAGGCATAGATGCCGCAGTTTTCGCTGCAGCATCCGCAATCTCATTACCTTGGATGCCCTGGTGACCGGGTATCCAGCAAAATGTCACCGCTTTTCCGCGACGAGAGACCTCGTACAGGAGTTGTTGAAAATCTAGTAGGAGTGGTTGTCCTTGGTACAAAGTATCCAAAACCTCCTTTGTATGAGGGAGATGTGTGGCCATACCTCTGGCAGCGGTAGCACCTCATAGGTCTAGGAATAAATGGCCTTACGGGGATCGACTCGTAGCCAGCATAGATGGATGTAGGAAGCAAAGTCATAGAGAAGGTTAGGACAATGCTGTTCGAGTCCTTTAAGCTGCCATTTCTCCTGGTTTTCAGGCGACGTGCAGTGACCACCTTTTGGTCACGAAAACCTTCTAACAGCTCTTCTATAGTGCAGTCTGCAAGGTCCCAGGAAGTGATAACTCCTTCACAGGTGTTTAAAGACCTGTGTGGTTCCACTTTCACTGGGACATCGAAGAACTTCGTCATGTCTAGTAGCTTCCTGGCCTGTTTGTTGGTCTTGACTTCGACCAGGAGGGAACCTGATCGAAGTCGTTTGATGCTGGCTACCTGTCCCACAAGTCCATCGATGAACTTTGGCACTACGAAAGGTGAGACTTTCTTGAGAGCCCCATCTTCCATTTCAATTATTAATAAGAACTTTGGTTCTTCTTTTACTATTTCCATTGCAGTGTTACTGCCATCGTCAACCCTCAGTCTTTTGCAAGATTCTTCCTCTACTGCCGAAGGGTTTTTGGATTTTTTGTCCATGTTGTGTAAGGTTTAATTTTTCATCTCCCGGCTTCCCACCCACCACGGAGCCCAACAAGGGGACGATGTGCCGCAAACCGACACAGAGCGCCAGGACTACCGGGAGATATAGCCGTGTCCTATTTTCCTGACGAAAACAAGACGGTCGGTACACGACTCGCCCAACCTGGCATGCGCTGAAAGGGCCGCCAAGCTCCCCAGCCGCCAGGAGCCGATTGACCGGGAATGGGCTAGTTCCTGGCCTCCCGTCTAGGAGAGGCAAGGGCCAAAGTGGAGTGTTGGGGTCGCCTTCCCTCCAAGGAAGGTCCCCTCAGCCACCAGGTTCCCCCTTCCCTCCGACACGGGTCGCCACGCACGGCCAACGCGTGGGTGGGCCTATTTTACCCCCGAACCCACAGGGGGACGAAAGTATAGTTTTTAAGTCTGCTGCCATGTCAAGCCTGCGTCTGATGGCATTGTGCATTCGGTGAGGAGGTGCCTTACAGATAAAAGGGAGTCACATTCTTCACACCTGGGCGGAATTTTCTGTGGTAAATAAATAAGAGTGGGTCAAGGCACAGTGGCCTATCCTTAGCTATGTCAAAATGACTTCCTCCCGTCTATTGTTCCTCACAGAAGACTTCCAAGGCGTAATGTTGGTCTTGATTTCCCGCAGTTTGTTTCCGACCAGACCTTCCCAAGATGTAGCCCATTCTTTGATTGCTATGGTCTTAAAAATATGCTTTGCATCTTGAGAAGGGATGAGTTCCAAGTCAACTTTTGGCTTCGCCAAGGCATCCTTTGCAGTTGCATCTGCTTTCTCATTCCCTGGAATCCCGGTGTGTCCAGGAACCCATACGAATGTCACTGTATTACCTCTAGATACGATGGAGGCGAGGGTAAAGTGAATGTCTTGAACTACTGGGTGCAGAGAAGAGAAAAGCGCTAGAGATTGAAGAGCGCTTCTTGAGAACAAGATTTAAAATAATGGAGGTCTGGCTGTACAAGTCTCACATATAGGCCATGTTATGCCCAGATAAAAAGCTGATAATATTCAACATCAGATTAAAAAGTCCATAAACAATGCAATACGTATGCAAACATCTGATCAATACATTGGAACAATGAAAGTTATAACAGAAAAAAAATTTCCATCTACAAAATTCAAGAAAAACCAAAATTAAGTAGATGAAATTATCTGACATGGTTAAGGAAGCATCAGAAAAGAATGCTACTTCTGCTGCATCAACAATAGAAATATCTATTGGTCGGCTTTCTTCCGCACCCTATATCCAAAACATCAACGACCATTTAAGATTTATAAGGACAATAATACAATGAAGATAATTACAGCTAAGGTCTTATCATTTCTTATTCAATTACTTTACGAGGTGTGAGCCAAAAATTCATGGACTGGCCACCAGGAGCGTGAGCTGCAAGCAGTACAGCTTTACGCTGCTAGGTACCATTGTATCGCTTCATTTTAAGTTACACTGGTGAGTTTTCCCATTATACCATGTTGCGTTGTTGTGTAACTACCCTTTAAGTGCATGTAAGTTTAGTGCATTCTGCAATTTTGGGAGATTAACGAAATGCCTGACATGAAAGAGCAAAGAGTTTGCATCAAGATTTGCTTTAACTTGGAAAGACAGCTGCCAAGACTCATGAAATGCTAAAAACATCTTTTGGTGACGACACCATGGGAATGACACAGACATTCGAGGGGTTTTCTCAATTCAAAAGTGGACAAACGTTGGTTGAAGATTCTGAGCATTCTGGCCATTCATTGAGTCAGACTGATGAAAATGTGCAAAAAGTGTATTATATCATCCACAAAGACCAACAACAAACCATTTATGATGTTGTTGACATGTTAGGCCTATCATACGGAACATGAAAACGCATTTTAATGGAAGATTTGAACATGTGGCAGATCTCCATGAAGCATGTGCCTCGTCTTCTCACCAGCAAGCAGAAAGAAAATCATTTGTCTGTGTGCTGGGACCTCCTGGATCATGTTAGAAAGGACAAAAGATTTCTTTCCAAGGCCATAACAGGAGACAAAAGCTGGGTTTATGGGTACGACCTAGAAACAAAACAAGTCATCGAAGCGGAAGAACCCATCTTCTCCACGTCCTTTATTACTCTAATTAGGCTCCTCTCTTTCCCTAATGTATTTAAGACCATTTGTTTTTCTCTCCAAATAATTTTTTCCAGTTCAAGCCACACAATGAGCACCCATAAATATGGATAAATAAATTGTCTAAATCTATAATAAAGGCTTCCGAGATATCACCTCTGCCTATTGCTAAAGCTTGGATCCAAGAGCTTTTGATCAAAAAAATGTTCAAGAAAATCAACATAGATGGTTCTAGGCCATTGCCCTACAAATTTTTGGATTGATATTAGAATATGAGGATTGACGAAGAATTCCCCAGACAAAAGTCAGCAAAACAAGTAGAAAATAGCATAGACAGCAACGAAAAAATCCACAACAGCATGAACACTCTTGATGGGTGAACTCCCTCAAGACAAATGTCTTGAATCACAATTAAAAATTATAATACCAAGAGGCACAACATAGAGCAAATTATGCAAATACGATAAACTACTGGTTTACTCTCTAGTACTTATTTTAGCAAAAACACACGAGATATTAGTGGTTACATTTTAAATTACAAACAATGAAATATATACTGGGGAAGATGAACCAGATAAATTGTTCGACAATCTGTGATTAAATTTATGCAATGTTTAAACAAAACTTCAAGAACAAGAAAAGATCAACAAATATAGTTATAAGAACAAAACATTAGCCCATTACAGCATATGCAATCTACAAAACTAATTAATAGTATTGGCAAGTGTATCATTAGCAACTTTAAAACAACTTATTACAAATGATAATACAAATTTTCCAGTAAACCGACAATTTTCACATGAAACTGTTGCATACTTGAACATTGCAAATGTGTACGGCAAGATACAATTTCTGCAGAAAACCAATGCATACATAAAATCAATAAATTGACCAACCAATTCTATACTTTTATTGGTACAATAACCAAGAACTAGGTTAAAAGTTAGCCATGAGGTTAGAGGGCAATGTTACATTAACAAGCCTCAGCTGAGGAATGGGTAGTTTTTTGTTCCGCATACCAGGGTCATGGGTCCAAAAATTTACACGGGCATAGAGCATGTTCATCTTTGCAGCTGTTATCTCATCCCAAAATGACATGAAGTTCCATTATTATTATACAATGCAATTAGGCTCTAGGCCTGGTGGCAAGGTTACTACAAGGAATAAAATAATATATATAAAAGAAATGTATTGAACATACAATACACAGGGCAAATTATATAGTCATATAAGTACCATCACTACCATTAATCTCCAGAGTTGAGATCTATTGATACACAAATAAGATTGAATGTGATAAAATAATTCAAGTTTTGAACATTAAAAACCTTGAGAATTTCAGTGTCTTTGAGGCTAGAGAAATTGAAGCAAATTTACTTCACCAATTTTCACACATTACATAATTTTTTTTAAATTGCTTCAGGGTCACCAGCAACACACAAAACCAGATTATATAAATCTGCATACACAGCAAACAGTACAATAACAAAACAAAACTTTTGTAAAACTTGACATGGTATATGTATAACATGCACTTTATTACAAATGTGGTTTAGCCGCAAAAATGCAAATGTAGCATTAACAAAAGAGAAAATCAGGCTCATGGCAAATTATTCCTGGAACATCAAATCTTTTCAATTCAAAGAATAATATAAATAAACTCTTAATTAAAAAAACGATTTGCCTGGGTAAAACAAAAAAATGACACCAACAAAAATCCAGCCCTTACCAAGAAACATATCCTCCAAATTAGTTGCACACATGAAATTCAGGTGCTTCCTGCAGCAACTAAATTATTACTATTGCATCATATTTCAAGGTTTACAGACAAAATAATAATATCAATTTTACATAACTATACATTTCTGAACAAAATAAATTCTTACAGATGCTTTAGCAAACCACAAGGAATTTCATTTACTCATTTTAAGCTTAATATAGATTACACAACAGTAAAAAGCCTTTTCATTTGACAAACATCTTGTAAATGGGAAAATATTTCCTATAAAAATTAGATTCTTGTGGCACAAAAAATCAAAATGAGACCAACACAATGCTGAGCTCAAATGCATTCAAAGACTCCAATGAATGAAAATTTTTAGCATCAGCAATCGTGAAATGAGTCGTGGGATCAACATCGTAAACTAGGCCATTAAAATATGAGAAAATGTTCCATGACAGTTTACCAATGACCACCAACTTCCAATCACCAAGAATGCAAACAAGGAAGAACCCACAGAGGAAAGCAAAGAACATTTAAACAAGACAAACCAAACAGCAAAAATATTTGATGAATTTCCATAAAAACAGGAAAATGCTTGACGTGAAGATACAAAACCTGTTCAAGATGGCAAAACAAGGTGGTTCACGTGAACTGTGTGGCAAAGCCACTCCACTAGATTAAATCAGAGAGCCTTGTGGTTGTAGGCCTTCATTGCAGTGGTGCATTACAGAATTGAAATCCTTCATCTCAACTCGTGACAATTATTTGTTCCATCATACAAGGATGAGAACATGCCCAGCATGATATGTCAAGTTCATTTCATTCCAAATGGCAACAAAAATCAATGAGGAAAACTTAACTCCAACCCATACACTATAGCTTTACAGTCTTCAGGCCAGACTCTCTGCCATTGCAGAACATGCCTGGTCTAAAATCGGACACACGATCAAGATGGTAGACGCAAAAGTCATTGCCAAGGAAAACCGATACTATCCGCGATTAATTCGAGAAGCCATAGAGATAGCCAAAAAATCTAGTCAATTTCAACAGAGAGGATGGCTACACTCTCTCGAATACTTGGAAAAGGGTCTTCTGTCCGCTGAGTAATGCCTCAACCTACCAGATCCCACCAAATGTCCCAACCAATCAGAGCTCTCCAAGGTTGGGCAGAGACAATATAAATACCAAGCACTCATCAACTCATATGATCCAAGGACACCGACTGCAACACCCACAAAACATCGTCTACAACAGCTGAAGAATGCGGTGAAACGGAAAGCCATGCAGCCTACAGCAGAACACCGCGAAAGCCTTCGCACCAAACCTTACATTCTTAGTTCGACAATTTTGCCACATTGAATCTATACATCATTTTTCAACATTACATGGAGGAAGTAATGGGCCAGTGAATTTCCCAATCAATTAAAAATTACAGTCCATATTTTGCGATACATACATTGTAATTCTATTTTCCAGTAGGTTATAGGCACACCGAACCCAATTTGTGCCATCCATTACCTACATCATCAATGCGCAACTATTAAGTATATTTTTTGAGAAAGAAAACACTTTCACGGCGGATACATTACAAAATTTGGCATTTTCATAATACAACAAAAAGCAAAACAAATTCATATCACATTGGCCAAAGGCATAAAAGATCAATTGTATCATTCATATAAATAGTTGGCATAAAAATTAAACGATCATGGATGTTCAACAGAATTTGTAACAATATTCACATCAACTAACAAAACAGATTACAGAAAAATTCCGTATTTAAACATGACCACACCATATAAATTCAATAACCCAGAATTAAATAGAATAAATAGGCACACTGCACAACACACCAGGTTATTAAAAACAATATATATTTTTCCAATAACAAACATGACAGCCAACCTGGAATAACACACTGAAATCAACATCCTAACCAAACCAAAATGAAATCGTGCACAGTGAATATACACAAAAAATGACATCCAGGTAAATGAATCCATACACCTGAGACATCAGCACAATTTCACAAAGGTATAGTTAGGAACTTCCGAGCATCAAGTTCACAAATAATACAAGAAATAACAACAGATCTATAAATGGCAATCATTATAATTTTGACACTTTAGAAAAATATTATGGTAATATAAGCATCCGTTTTTGATATATCAAATACAAGATTGGAAGGACTAGAAACATCCACAGCCCACTGAGATAACAGAGCACAAAACGTTAAGCATAGCATTAAATTATGAGACAAGCCTCAATATCACCAATCCAATCCAACATACTCCCTAATACCAAGCAGCTTTGAAACCTATACAACAATTTTTCATTATTAATTCGAAAAATGAATATTCCAATTTGTTTTACTAAATACTAAATAATATAAATTTTTAATTTTTCCCCTGCAATCTTAAGGATATAAAAGGCTATTTAAAACTGCGTAACACTCAATTAGGTAATTCCACATCATTAGCAAGGCCTTCTTTTTTAAAAAATTACAGCTTTCACATTCGATTAAATAAAAATGCTGAAATAATAAACATAAGTGGCTAAATTTAGAAGAACAAGTTATGATAAAAGTAAAATTTCAAACAAAATTTCCAATAAACCACATGGTAAAACAGCAGTTGCAAAAACTTATATTAATTGTTCAGTTAAAACGACTGTCAGAACACAAAAGGCAACATTAAATAAACGTTTCCTAAGTTTAAAGATGTTGGTCTTTGGGACAAAGACAACTTTCAAGATTAAAGTTGCATTTACCGCAATACAAATTTATGAAATAACACTGAAATTTACATTTAGAATATACCACATGGCCTTCAAATACATCACCAAAATATTATTACTTATAAAACCTTAGCTGCAACAAGAAAAGTAAAACAAACTTCATCTTGGTTAACCAGAAAATGTTTTAAATGGTTCGTTCTTACGTCTACAGCTGCACCTATTGGACAACTATTCAATGCTGAAATCTCTGAAGATGCACACCTACAATGGATGCGAAACTAAACAAAACAATGGTCCACCGTGCGCTGCATAAACCGAAAACCGACGCGTTTTTAACAATTTGCATTACTTTGAATACACGAACTTTCGAATCTCATCGCCAACCCCCAAAAATAAAAATATCAGAAAATACTAGCATAAAATTCAAAGATTTAAAATTATATAACATAAGTATATAAATTTAATAGACTCCCGATTAATGGGGTGAGTTGGATGGTGAATCAGTCTCTTGGTCAATCATCAATCCGATTAATGAATACAGCGTTTCTAACTTGTGATGTCCTCCGAGAGAATCACTTAACAAAAACAAGAGCATTCGAATCTTTTCTTCAATCAAGATCTCAGAAAATACGAAACTCAAAATTCAAAGATAATGCAGACTCCTTACAAACTAAAAAGACACAACTTGTACAAGTAAACGACATATAACATTACAAACATTTTGGAACAAATTACCACAAATCCACAAATGACGCTACGACACCACCCTCTCGTGATCATGTTAGTAAACTACAAAAACGAAGTAGGAAAGTGCGGCAGTGCGGTCTTACTTCACATCTTTTTTTTTTAAAGCATTTTTCCTTGTTTTTTAAAATATCACAAAATCATCACCAATACTTTGGATTACATTTCAATGTTTCCTTTTTTTATTTACCTTCGCCTTCATAAATTATGGATGCGATATAATGTCTATTTTTTAAAGTGTCCGAAAATATAATAAATAATATAAGGCAAGCTGGTAAGAATTTTGTTTATATCTTATTATTAACTCTAACAGTTTTATAAACTGCATCAGAATAAACCCTGACATTTTCCTACTCCCAGTTTTTGGTGCCAATTGCCAAATGAAATAATGTCCCCCTTCCTCGGAACTGAAATCAGGCAATCCTAGTCATACCTGGTATTTTGTCTGGATTGACCTCTGGTGAGTAAATAAAATTGTCTACTTGAGGTTTTTGTTACTAGACTTGTTATAATATTGTACCACGAAGCATCACGAATTTCCTTTTGTACGCTATCCAAATTACCTATATTAGAATATTAACAAGCAGTAAAAAACTAGCATGAAACTATATTAATAAGAGAATTTTTTATTGAAATTCTATTCAATAAAATGACTGTATGCATAAAATCACTTCAAAATTGCCATATGAAGTAGCTTGTTAATTAATACAAAAATATATAAGTAGAAGACATTTCAAGTATTTACCAAAATTTTGAGTTCTTTATGAGTAGACTTTTGAAGAAATCATGTCCATTGATGATGAATGTAATGCAAAAAATGAGATTTTTGTTAGGTGTTGGTGTTAAATTGCTTTGTAGGATGGCAGCAGCACTGCCAGGGTGGTGCAGCCGGATATTTCCTCCCTCCCCATCTCCTACTCCAATATCACTAATAATTTTATCTCCAACTGCTTTGGCATTAATTTCAACTTAAACTTGAAAATTAATGTATTTATGAAATGACATGATTTTTTTAATTTTATAGTTATGTTCATGAGTCATTATTGGAAATTATCAAAGAAAAATAAGAGGGTAATTTTGTTATAAAAGTGCCTTTTATTATTTATAACCCCCAAAGTAAATTCCTGGCAGTGCTGCTATAGAATGGCATACAGTAGATAATCAAAGAGCCTATTACAACTTTAGCAGTAAACAAGGCCTGTCTCGAACTCTGATAACATCAAAAGCTATTGACAGTTCTCTCCCACATATGCTCTTCAGGTCATTGTCCATGCTGAGGTGTGACACATTTGAATTCATATCAGTATTTTACAGTTACTAAAAAAACTGATCTTACAACTTGTCTACCATTTTAAGCCTCAACAGATTATTGGCTTGTGGCATATCTAGACGAAGATACCTGAATCCTTTAACCTAAAGGGTAAAGTTAGTAGAAGAATGTTAAGTATGGCACATAAATGCCTTTAGGAGATTATATAGTAGCCACAATAGCACATCCAGTTCTCATTCATGAAGCTTTATTTCAATTTGGCCAGCAGCCAGTTTGAAACCTTTTCTTACTACATATTTCAGAAATGATTAGTGTAAAATTGAACCTCCGATGCCAGCCATCTATTTTAAGACAGTACATATTTATATTTTATACAATGATAAAAGTATGTCTTTCTCCTTCAAGAGATAAAAGAGCCCTCATAGGATCATGCGCACTCACTCAGGATAGGCAATTCTTTACTTTCTAAAGATGAAGTATTGTGTTGGATTTAAGTCATGATGAAGGAGTCATAATAATTCTTCCAAAGTCAGGGACAGCCAAAGGGGGGTATTGCAGATGCGATTTTACTAAAAACACTTGCTTGACTGATTTCCAATAAAAAATGCCCCGAAAAAGTTTTAATTTTAAAGCGGGGGGCCCCATCAATTACAGAATTGTCTTATGCTTACTATAATGTTTTTTGTATACTTACAGCTTAGAATTTATTTTAATTAACCAATATTTTTTGTAAAAAGAACAATAAATATTCATTATTCAGATGTCACATATATCAGGGGGCCCTCATACATATTCACACTTAAGTGCTTGACTGGTCAGGATACCATGGAAAAGCACAATAGGTTATCTATTCGATTTCATCTAGGAATATCCCTCATAAATATAATTGAAGAATATTATTGAGAATCAGACTGTATTCATTGCACAAGCTTGCAATGTTATGTAAATTTATAGGTCTAATATTGTTGTATGTATGTAACTGAATTGAAATGGTTGGCAGTTTTTTAACAAAGATACTCTCTTTCAGCTTGAGTTTTTTAAATCACTGCTTTTTATCATGCAGTCATGTGAATGATTAAGTAATTTGAATTTTGAAGTACCCAAATTAAAGTTATAATTAAACTATTCTCTATGTTGTTTGAGTGTCAAGTCTTTCCTCCAGAATGACTAATTAATTATGAGTTTAAGATAGCATTCATCCCTTGTTCTTCAGCAATTCTGATAGCTCTTCAGGTCCCTTTGTCCATTTCCTATGAGAAATTTTTTATGATAATGGCATGACACATGCGAACACCAGCCAATTTTTAAATTTCCTCAGGGTAGCGGCTCTAAACTTCATTAAAACTAATACATATAGACTTCCATCTTCATATCCCATCAGTTTTTTAACTGCCAACTTAGAGCTATCATTCTTTATGGTAGTAACAAATTTGACCATAAAGGCGTGTTGAAATGTTGTATGTTATATACTTCCTCAGCAATGCATGAAACAAGGTGTCTATCACTTTTCCATGGAAAAATATTTTAAATGATTTTATATAAGGTTATACCTTGTTGAATTTGAGAAGTTCATGCATAGATACCTTTATCTCATTTCACTTTGAACGTACATGAAAATAAGTTCCACTCTAATGTATGAACAAATTAAACAATGGAAATATTAAGCCCCTCAATGCCAACTGACATAGTGGCTACATCAGAAGAATTCTTCAAATGCCGCTGACACATAGTCACTACATCACAGAGATTGCTAACTTGTTTTATTTTTTGGGCCAATTGAATTTTCCTAAATCTGAATTTTCTTCATGTATTTCCAAAGAGAAAACTGACCTTTCTATTAATACTTCTTTCTGTGATTTTATTTTTTTTAATATATACCGTATTTTTCGTGCTATTTGATGCACCCCGATTTTTAGAATTTTCAGGAAAAAATATATTTTGGTTCACCAAAGCATTTAGGCATGCACCATTTCTAGCTGTGATTAAGTATGTATTTGGCAACATTTGAAAGAAAATATTATGATGTGATAACAGTTATATTTAGGGTATGGATTTTTTGGGTTTTACCAGATTTTTACCCTCTGATTGCCTTTTTTAAATTTCTGGGTAAAACCCAAAAAACCAGAAATTATTAGTTTTCTTTACAAATTTTTTTATATTTGGTCACAGAATTTCTATTCTGGTGCTTGTAGGCACCTCAGCACTTGAGTGCAGTCCGAGTTGTTCCTGATCAGTCTGTTTATTCTCTTTGTAAACAATTTATTCATAAGCTTACTTTGTAATACAATCTTAATTTCCTTGGTTTGCTCGCACCATGAATAGTCAAGGATGTGCCTTAGCTAGTCGCTGTTAGATCTTTGATAGGATAAGAAAAAAAGAGCCCAAGTGTCTGTTAGTTGAAAATACTATGAAAGAAAAATTATTTCACTAATATCTGGTGTGTTTTCAAAAGAAGTTGAACGGGAAGCAAGATATTTGTGCAGCCTGTGGTGGTCCTCTCCACCTGGAGGCGTATAACACAATATCACTCTCAACCATACTTAAGGTATAATGAAAAATTTTGATTGTTGATATAACTTGTAAATTTTTAAACAAGATTTTTATCTTAAAATAATTTTATCTGTATACCAAAATAATAAAACCCAAACATTACCTGAGATTGAACTTTTTTTAAAACCTCAAAAAAGGTTTTAATTTTGATCGATACAGATTTACTAAACTTCTACTGTTCTACTATCTATCATCTCCCCCTTTAGTTTTGGCCATTTAAGAACAACCTTACGCAGACTGTTTCTCTATTCTCCTCACCTTCAGTTTTTCCTCTTGTTTTTCCATTCATGGATTATTTTTTTCTGTAGGAGGTGGACCGAAATGACATGCTGCTTCTGTGCTGACCTTCAGAGTAACATCTACCAACAATGGAAATTATTTTGGCGCCTTAGAATATGTAAGCGAGTTTGATCCTTTTCTGGAAAAACATGTCAATTTCAATGTTTATGTATTTCTGAATGTGCTACGAAGCTGAAATTTTTTGTAAAGCTAGAATTCATGAAGTAACCAAATAGGGATTAGAGAAATTCTGATATGTTAACTGATTAGGCTGTTGAAAATTCTTATAGTGTAAACAAATAGCTAAATGTTGAGGTACTTAGAGACGAGCCAGAGAACTGAAACTTTTCCCTTATTTAGAAGTTAGTGCAAATGCACAAATACACATTTGAAAATCTCCATGATTTATTGTGGCCAATAAAATTTTTTTAAATTTAAACTCTTAGATAAATATTTCATTCCAGATGTGCTACAACTGTAAAATTTGGCTTAAGTATGTGGTATTAGTATGCCACAATGGAAAAAGTATAGTATTCTTCAAATTGCAAAATTTTAGGGATTGCTTTTATTACAATATTGTTCCGTAAGGAAATAAAAATCATTGCAGAGGTGAACACTTTTGAATTAAAAAAATATTTCCAATAATAAAATATCTGAAAAATTAATACCTGTGTATCTAATCATATATGTTGTGTGTACCTATATGGTACTAATTTCTCAGATCTTATTAACTTATGCATCTATAACTTACGTTCTATTTTTTGTAGATGGGCTTAGAACATCAGAGACTGAGTTAAACCCCTCCAAGTATGATGTATCTGGTTCTTTATTATAGCATTGATACTTATAAAGTTTCAATTATAAAATATGTTAATACATAAAAATACTTTTTGTAAATTGGTATCCTATATTAGTAGCAACAACTCTCCTAAGCTAATTAAATGTGTTATTTACAATTATTTATGTATTTTTATAAATGTTTTAATTGTAATAAATAAAAAGTCCATGCTCCTAGTTGTTTTGTTTTAATATGGTTAAATCCTAAACCTCTATATTAAATACGTAATCAACTTGTTAATTCAAATGTACCGCCAAAGCCTGTTCTGCAGCTTGGGTTTAAAGTAGGTGTGCTTTTGATCAGCTAGGCCGCTCGATCGCACTGCCAACAAATGTATTACCATTGGCCTTATGGGAGTTGCACTTCCTATTCTCCTTCTTCCATGGATTCACCTCTGACCAAGGAATGGTTCACTGCTTCGCCAAGTCATGAATCATTTAGAATCAATTGAATGAATTGGTGAACCAACAGGCTGTGAACCAACTGAATTGGTGAATCAGCTGAACCAGTGATTCTCAGCGATTCCGAACCATTAGCACGATACAAACAAAAAGAGGAATCTTCTCTGTTCTTATCGCTCAAGTCTGGGAGTAACCTGCACCATAGACATCACATTTTTTTCTCCATTTCTCGCAAACGAAATATCATTGCCCCCCAAACAGGTAACTTCTTTTTACTTATTTAATAGTCAACGTGAAATAAAATCATAGATGATACAAATAGAGGAATCATTCTTGCATCACTAGATCTTCTTTATTCCAGGTTCTTGAATTACTTCACATAGGTATACTGCTTTATCGTAGATCTCTACCTCTTCCCTGTAAGTTTTTCAGAAAATAAAACTTCAAATAAGTATAAATAAAGGTGCTAGAAGTGCCCAGGGACAGGAGGGATGAGGTTTCATATTTGCCCACTCAACAAAAAAATGCCAAAATATATCAATTTTTACCTTAGTAATTTGAGTACGATCTTCAATGTTATTCTCGCTATCACTCTCTGAACTAACACTTTTTTCTGAATCACTGAATCACTTTAAAGTAAGATTTCAGTCTACTTTTCATCACCAGGTAGTGCTTGCGTTTTTCTATTAGTTGACGCCATAACAAGTTCGACTCTTTTAATCTCTAAGAAATTAAACAAAAGTAACAATGGAAAAATAATGAACAATAGCTGCCTCTGTACAGTGTAAATGTTTCCCTCAAAGTGGCAAGAGAATATTTTTTGTGCTATCCAAGCGCTTCCCATGCACTCTGATCATGCTTTCAGCCAAGAGCATCGTAAATATCTTTAAATGGGCTTGTTTGTGAATTGATGTCAGATAAGTGTTTCTCTCTCTCTCTCTATCATTATATTGATCTCAAGATATGCTGAACCAAGCACTAGCCTAGATCCGAAGACCATTCCTCCTCCCTTTCCATTGCAGCATTTTTCCAGTTTTGACAATTTATCGAGTTCCCCATCATTTTTTCGTGCTCGCCAGAAGTTTTTGTGTTCGAACTCTATCAAACGACGAACTTAATAGAAATGTCCACTTGAGGAATCACAAATAATATGGAAAGAATTCGACTCGTTGGGTAATCTCTCGCAGGTGCGTTCGCCTCTCCGTCCTTTCTCGTTCTCTCTCCGCTCGCTCCTCGTCGCGAGGTTGTCGGATCGGGAATCACCTTTAGTTCGCGGTGAAGTTCGAGTAGAGGGCACTGCACTCGCGAACGGTAATTGGTTCGAGGGTCTTGCTAGTAGTGTCCTCTTCCGGGCTAATGTCTGTTGCTATGAAAGAAGGAACTCTGTACGTACGCGCAAAGCCGGAGTACTCGCATATGCCGGAGTACGAGCTTATGCCGGGGTGCGAGCGTATGCCGGGGTGCGTGCGTATGCAGGGGTTGCGTCGTTTGCTGGCGAACACGAAAAACTGATGGGGAACTCGATAAATTGTCTAAAATGGAAAAATGCTGCAATGCTCATATTTTTTTCCAAAGATCGAGGAAAAAAGGGGGGCACGAGTCTTCGCGTTGACATTGTCCGTATATCCTTGTACATTTTCACACGATTTCAAGAAAATTAATTGCATCTGATAGATTTAATGAATCTTTCCTATTGTTTGAAAAAAGCTGCTGCAAATTAACGGTTAAAACTGATGCATTTAAATATCAAGAATTTTAAAAGGAAGGGAGGTATTCATAATTTGAATGGGATTTACATTCCAGTTGGATTTTAGCTCGAGCGGAGACTTTCGAAGATTTTCTTGAACGGTCAACAATTTGGAAATTACTTTCAGCGTCTCAATCTCACGTGTCCTTTTCGCCGTGACTAATAATATTCTCGTCAACGCCTGTTATCTTACTGTCGTTTTCACAGGCAACCGCAATTGTTCGTTATTACTGTCCTCCGTACAATCAGGACATTTTAAATCTCGAAGTGGGAATCCAGTTGTTTACAACTGCGATTCCACGCAAATAATTTAGTTTGAAAGGGAATGGAATGTGGATCCACACTTACTTATCATTTAAAGGAGCAATAAATTAAGGTGGTAAAAGAATTATGAATACGGATGGGAAGATAGTCTCAGAAACAAAGGATGTAGCACAGGTATGGGAAGAATACATTAAGGAATTATACAGCAAACAGGCAGGAGCGGCAGAAATAGAACTGGAAAATGAGGAAAACATTGAAAAAGACAACTTAGGACCAAGTATTATGGACAGCGAAGTAGAAAAGGCGATAGTGGAACTAAAGAAGGGGAAAGCCACGGGCAGCGATGGAATACCGGCTGAGATACTTAAAGTCATAGGATCAGAAGGACTAAAAGCGATCACGAAATTAATTAATAAGATTTACGACACGGGAGAATGGCCTCAGGATTTCCTAGAAGTAACAATGATCCCTCTAAAGAAGAAGCCAAAGGCAATGCAGTGTAAAGATTACAGAACGATAAGCCTTCTGTCACACACATCGAAGATCATCACGAGGATTCTTAATAAAAGGCTGGAGAAAAAGGCAGAAGAAATAATAGGGGAAGATCAATTCGGTTTCAGAAAAGGACGAGGAACTAGAGATGCTATAGGAGTAGTTAGAATCATATCAGAAAGGGCAATAGAATACAGTCAAGATATCTGCGCATGTTTCGTAGACTGGCAGAAGGCCTTTGATAGAGTAAATTGGGTAAAGTTGATGAAGATATTAAAGGATATAGGTGTAGACTGGAAAGACAGGAGACTGATTAGGAATCTATATGAGAATCAAGTTGTAAAGGTCAGGTTTGAGAATGTGGACACCTGCGGAATAAATATCGGTAGAGGAGTAAGACAAGGCTGTTGCCTATCGCCAACCCTATTCAATATATATGGAGCAAGTCTAATGCAAGAAGCTTTAGAAGGCACAGGGGATTTCAAAATTGGAGGAAGGATTATAAGAACAGTAAAATACGCAAATGGTCAAGTACTTCTAGCAAGAAAGGAAGAGGAGCTACAAAAAATGATAAATAGACTAGTGATAACAGGTAGAAAATATGGTATGGAAATAAATGCAGAAAAATCCAAGGTCATTCGAATATCGGGTAAAGAAGAGAATCTGAACATAACTATTGGGGGAAAGCCATTAGAACAAGTTTCAGAATATAAATACCTTGGAAGTATCATAACACGAGAGGCAAAATGTACGGATGAGATCAGAACTAGAATAAGAAAAGCAAAAGCGGCTTTCAGGAGAAAGAAACAACTACTTACAGGGAATATAAGGGAAGATATCCGCAAGAAGTTGATAAAATGCTACGTATGGAGTATAGCATTGTATGGGGCAGAAACATGGACGCTAAGGAAAAATGACATCAAATACTTGGAAAGCTTTGAAATGTGGACTTGGAGGAGAATGCTGAAGATAAAATGGAAAGATAGGATGAAAAACGACGAAGTGCTACGAAGAATAGGAGAGAAGCGAATGATTATACAGACTATCAGAAAGAGGAAGGCTAACTGGGTTGGACATTACATGAGGAGAGAGAGTATGATTAAAGACGTGTTAGAAGGAAAACTAGATGGGAAAAGGGAAAGAGGTAGGAAAAGGTTTCAGCTGATAGACGATTTGAAAGGGAAAGAGAGTTATAAAAATATAAAGAGGACAGCAGATAATAGGAGTATATGGAGAACCAGGTTTAACCAAGAATAATCACGGACCTGTCTACGGACAGACTACCTATGATGATGATGATGAAATTAAGATAACGGTAGAGAACGGACCTAGACGTATTATTACCTTTGCAAAACGCATTCTTTTTCAAGCGCGTGCCTTCGTCTCTCGCCATGGATATTCCTTGGACATTGTCGTTTGACCAGTTTGATTTTCAATTTTTAGAATTTTGATTTGTTTATTTGTAGGATATTTCTCCTGGCTGATTAGAACCTCCACGTTCGCCGCCTTTTACTCAAACATACGACCAAGAATTTCTGAATATTGTTGAATGATGCCGCCCTGACGACCGTTTAGCCAGATTATTATTTTCTGAAAGTTTAAAAATATATATTGTATCATAATAATGGATAATAATTAAACAAAATAATAGTGGTCCAGGTTTTAAAAAACACCCCTAAATTATTAAGCAGGTATATAATACTAATAGAAGTTGGACGACGCAAACTAAACCATGTTCATATACTAAATTTAATTATATTTATTTGAATTGTCAATCATAAGATATTATAGTATACAGTGAACGTATACCTTAGACGATTATGAGCGATCGTAGATTTACACGGAATTGAACCATGGAGATTATAACATACCACAGTCCTCACTTACTGCTTTAGTTCTATTGCAGTGTCTCCCATTGGCTATAGAGAAACGCGACCCTCGGCATCTTTCTTCTTATTTGCAACTCACGGAAATAACGTTGGATCGTCCTGCAAGGATTAGTGGTCACCATGATCGCATATCTACCTATATACGACTCTCTTATCAGCGAACTGATATATATATATATATATATATATATATATATATATATATATATATATATATATATATATATATATAAATGTGTGTGTATATATATAACAACAGGAGCCGATCACTGTTCATACCTTTGGAGCACCAACAGGGATGCCAGACGTTCCGCAACGCGCGGGACAGTCCTGCAACGCGCGGGACAGTCCCGCACAACAATGAATCGTCCCGCGTCCCGCACGAATTTTCATTCGTCCCGCCAAACCATTTCGAGGTATATTTAGATGTGCTCCTGATAATCATGTTAACAAATTGATGTATAATAACAATGAAAGCTTTCGAAACATGTTTGCGGGAAAGTCACCCGGTATAGGAGAAGACCTTTAAAAACAGAGATACCTGAAGGGAAGTGAAACATTGTTTCAATAGAGAACGACTAATCTCCTCGTCCTCGCGACGCAAGGATCGCGCAGTCTCTTTTCGAAAATGGCTTTTCATTGTGTACAGTACTGTTAACCCGAGAATTCACGTGGTAATACAACTACTAAACAACGGGGAATAGAACCAAAACATAAATGTTATTCAGTTTGCATTTGTTGAATTCCTGGTAAGCAGTCTGATTTTAAATACATATTCTTGACCATATAATTAAAACTGAACTTCTGATTTAGTGCTCATCAAATGGATTGGTATATCCAATTACCGCCATTAAATAATAAAAAAATGTATTTTACACAGCTAATTATTTAACTAATTTCTCGTGTTATATCGGAAAGTAAAAATTCATATTTTAATTTTGAAATGTAATATTGAAAATATATGCAAAGTAACAATGCCAATACTTTGAGCATACTTTATTGTATACAATTTTTATCAACATGTCAATGCAAAAAACGAATTTTTGAAAATAACTTTTATTTTAGCTGCGTTTTTATTGACTATTTAAATAATGTAAAACAACATGAAGATTAAAGTATGCAATTTTGTTCATATTTCTAATTTTATATAGTTATATATATTTTATTTTTATATATTACGTATATATATAAATATATTTGTTTCTTTATTTTTGTTTTCATACTATCCATTTATTTTTACCGTTCTTTACATATCCTCGTATTATTGGTTTCTTTTTATTTAAATTTACCATTTAAATACAAAGTTACCTAACTAGAAAGATACAAAGCTTTTTCTTTTTTATATATTCTAATAGTTTTTTTAAATTTAAATTTCTGTATTTTCACTATCCATTAACATTTGTTATTTAAATTTGCTATTCAGGTTGTGTACAAGTTCAAAACCAGCAAAATAAAATATAAACCTATTTCATTTTTCTAATGTCTTCCATTTTTTTTCGAAATGACCAGTCAGATTGTTATTTTCAAAAATTGACCTATCAAATTGCGTAAAATTCAAACTAAAATAGTTATAAATGGGAAACTATTATAACTGTTATGAAAATAGGTAGAGTTCTCTATATATTGAGAAGGTATTTATGTAGTTAAATCTAATTTGCAGATGGAACCCTTAGTACAATGTCAGCAAAGGAAGAAATTAGCAAAGGTCTAGATTCAGAATCTCAAACAGGAAGACCGAAAAAGAAATCGAAAAGACTAGTATGTTTCAATGAAAACTGGAAATTAAAATACAACTGGAAGAGATAAGTTTACGGCAAGATGCCTAATTTGCAATAACTTCACGTTCACAATAAGACATGGTGGTGAAAACGATGTAGGGAGACACTTAAAATCAGAAAAGCATATGGTAAATGTTAAAGCTGTAGTAGGTTCGTCAAATCTCTTACATTTTTTTAACAGGAAACATGGCACATTCGAGTATAATGTAGCGTTCGCAGAGGCATCCTTCAGTTATCATTCGGTGATGCATTCCCATAGTTACGTATCAGCTGGGTGTGCAAGTTCGTTGTTCCACGGAATGTTTACAGATTCCACTATAGCTACTAAATACTCCTGTGGAAAAACAAAGACTTCACTTATTCTAACAAAAGTTCTCGGCCCTGCATCCAAAGAACTAGTATTAAAGAAATTACTAAATGATCACCCATTTTACATTTCCACTGACGCGTCAAACAAAGGAAATATAAAAATATTCCCACTTATATTGCGGTATTTCGATACCCACAAAGGAATCCAAAATGCATTAATATCGTTTTTTTCGTTAGAGGCAGGAGATTCTGTCACAATTTCCAGTGCACTAAACCAGCACCTCCTTGAAAATAAACTTCAGTGGAAAAATGTTACGGCTTATAGCGCAGATAATGCGAACGTAAACTTTGGCAGTAAAAATAGTGTATATACTGCTTTGAAAAAATATAATGAGAACATCATTCCTGTTGGATGTAATCTACACATTCTGCATAACGCCGCTAAAAAAAGCATCTCATACACTAAGTATTGATGTGGAGGCAGTGGTCATAAAAGTATATAATGAATTCAGTTCTTCAACTAAAAGAACAGCGGAACTCAAATGATTCTTTGAATCGACAGAAAATGAGTGGTGTGAATCGCTCCCACATATACCAACAAGATGGTTGACACTTTTGCCAGCAATAGAGCGACTACTAAAATATTACGAATCAGTCAAATTATATTTTATGAGAAAAAAAAAGCATTTCACCTATTTTACGAAAGTTTTTTGAAGATGCACTAGGTACTGCGTACCTAGGATTCGTCATGAATGCATGTACTGTATTTCAGAAAGCACTAAAAAAGTTACAAGAGGAGGGATTACTCATTATAGAAGTTTATTCAATTATGGATACTGTCAGGCGAAGTTTAATTGAACGGAAAAAAGAAGAATTCTACGGAGCGATTGCTCGTCAAATTGTACAAATGTATGGTAATAGTGATGCTGTAAATAGGTTTAAAATGGAAGCCAATAATTTCTTTGATGTCGCCATTACATAAATTGAGAAGTGGTTCGATTTCAATGATAAAAAAGTGAAAATTTTAAATAATTTAGGCTTACATTCAGTTCCACATTTTAAGGATTTATCAGATATTGCTTCAAACTTTAAAATAGAAATAAATGAAGATTTGTTGTTCGAAGAATATATTTCTCTGAAGAGCTTTATTAATGAATTGAAAGAAGAAGAGAAACAACAAACTTGCGATATGAAGTGGTCAATGTACTTCAGAAAGTTTAGATCTCCAAATTGACTAAAAATGATACAATATATATTTTCAATTCCTCACTCAAATGTATTACCCGAAAGAATTTTTAGTTTAATGAATACCGCTTGGCGCAAAGAGAGAAACAGGTTGCTGATAAAAAATTTAGAGGCGGAGTTAATGGTTAAGCAAAATTTCGGGATGAACTGTAAAGAATTTCAATCATTTTTAAAAAGTGAAGGCACGGAAATCTTAGAAAAGATTAAGTCAAGTGAAAAATATGTCGAATAAAGGTTTAATTTGTTCTTTTCTTTAATTTTCTTGTATTTATACATGTTTATGATATGTAAAGTAAATCACTTATGGAATTCTGCTAATTGCGATTTCCAAAGAATGTGAGGATATAGAAATAGATATTTTTGCCTTTGTTTTGTTTAATGCCATTTGCCAAATTTTCTGTTATTTCTAAAAAAGTATTATTGTCAAACCAATAGTATATTTATTACTTAAGTTATTAAAAGTTATCATTTCCAATGGTCGGAGTCTATCATTATTTATGTTTGTGGTGCCGGATTTCTCATGTAAATGTCCCGCGCAGAAATTTCCATGTTATTGGCTAACTTTAAGAATGTCCCGCAGAGAATTTTGAAAAATCTGGCATCCCTGAGCACCAACCGCGGTTTTCACCAGATTGCATTCTTCCCACGTAGAGCTAACTTTATCCCTTAATTTGGAAGAAATTTTATGGTCCAAATCGCAGCGATAGCGTTCATATGGAGTCATTTTTCCGTTTTATCTAAATTATTTCATATTCAGTAATATATGTCTTACTGTCGCTATTTCTAAGTTGATATATTCCTTATACTCTTTGTGTGCAATTTCATTTTGTTTTAACATGTCATATAGTTGTAAATACATTCCTTTTTCATTCTAATCTATAAATAATTTCTCGATTGTGTTTAATTCCGTTACATCGGAGCGTTTTGAATGGTCATTACAATAGAAGCGCCTCTGAAGATTAATAACTTGAGAACGGGAACTGGATTTTGACGATTTCTTCGCAATATATTGTGATATACCTCTGGCATCTTTTAACTGTCTTCTATCATAAGATCAGGGGCCTGATTCCAGAGCTACTCCTAACATAAAGAATTGGCAGAAAATTATCTCTAGAGAAAATTGCTGAAATGATTGCGCAGTTAGTATCGTTCAACCCCTTTGAGCAATGAACTTAATCAAAGGATATATATATATATATATATATATATATATATATATATATATATCTTTCATATAAATTTATTTTAATCCTTTAAACCAGGGATCTCCAAACAATGACCCGCGGGCCACATGTGCCCCGCGACCCCAATTAGTGTGCCCCCCCCCTCTCCCCCGAGCCTGTAATACGTCTTTGCCATTTTTACTTACTCCATACGTAGTATAGGGGAAAGTATTGCTTTCATGAAAAAATCGACTTCGAGATTTCAACGGTTGATGTCTGTGTGTGCGTGTGTATTTGATAGCTTTTTTATGGGTGCTCAAACTCAAAAACTATAAAATAGGTCAACGCTAAATTTTATATTTAACATTTTTATAAAAGTCATAAAAACTGATTAGTTTTTGGTAAAAATCAGTCAAACGGAAGTGGGTGTTTACTTTTGTCACATCCGTTATTTTGAAATATTTGCTTTAATATTCGATAAATGTAAAAATGTACTGGAACAAAGGTTGTAGTAAATTTAATTTTCTAACTTTTTTGAAACATTTTCCCATATAATGTATTGTTTAAGAGATATCTTATATTTTTATGTCACCACCACGCCACCTACAGACGACTATTGTTAACGATTGACACTTAGTTACGTCTTAGTAACGGTCCTTTTTCTTTTCTTAATTCTTGGAGCTTTGTGGCTATATCAAATATCATAAGGCTATGATTTGAGTTTATTTCTGTTCTTTGTAAAGTCGAAAATTTTCTCGCAGTTTCTTAAAATATTTATTATTGTGTAACCTACTTGGAATTTTTAGAAATATTACATATATGGAGAAAGTCATGTGGTGGCCACATAAGATTTTTACTAGATATAACGTAATGCGAAACGTAACGTAATAACGAAATTATTTATTAATAACGAAAGAAAAACGCAAAATTTTCAAAATAACTGGAACGAAAAAAATCGTTATTTCGTTATGTCTACGCTTCTACTGTGTGGCATTTCGTCCCATGTTTCCCATATCGTTTCTTTTCTCTCTCTTACTAAGTAATCTTATTACCCCCCACGTGCAGTCATAACGTCATAAAATGCACCGAGGACGGGATGATTGGCGATCTTTCTGGTCTCAAAGCGTAGGTGGCAGAGATACACCGAAGTTGTGCTCCATTTGTCTGATTTCGAATCATACTCGATGAAAAAATAAAACGATTGGACACGTCGAAAAATTTCTCGGCAAAATCGTAAATTACCAAATTCACTTACACCAAATTTTAATATGAAAATATCTTACGTTTGTATAATGTGCGCCTCTATTTTCAAAAGGTTTTTCATGTTGATACATTGATCCGCGAGCATTTAATTTCTTAACCAAGTGGCCCACTTGTAAAAGAGCCTGTAATTACAAAATAAAAATCTTGGTGGAAATATATGCTATGAAATGTATTTGGAACCCAAATAAATGGACATTTTGTAAAGTTATACTTCCAGTGAACGCGGCAAAAGATAATAAATAATTTGTGATCATACGACATTTAGATGAAAGTCATAATAATAATAATTTTTATTGATCATTAGCCATCTACATTGAGAGGAATAGATCTCGTCAAAGCAAAAACACAAAATTGTCATGATTGTAAATTATTGTCTTACATTAGTAATAACATTCATTGACATTCAAGAAAATGAATGCCTCATATATCATATTCTAGGAATTCATCGATTGTATAAAAAGGTTTTGTTCTTATCCAGATATATATTTCCTTCTAAAAATTTTTATTGTTTAACGACCTTGCCTCCATAGGCAATTTATTAAAGACCTTCAGGGCATTTATTTTGAAGTTTCTCTTATTCTTGCTTAATCTACATAATGGGAGATCCAGGTCTTCCTTATGTCTTGTGTTGTACATATGACTATCTGACCTAAAAGGCAACGTTGACTTAGCATACAATAATAACTCATAAATATACAATGAATAGACAGTCATGATTTCACTTTCTAAAAAAAAACGTTTACAATGTTTGTCCCGCTTCAGACTGTATAGTACTCGAAGGACCTTTTTCTGCAATGTCAATACACTTTTCGTGTTGGAAGAATGTCCCCATTACAATATTTCGTACTTTATATGGCTCTGAAAATATGCATAATATCATTCATACCGTCGGTTTCCTTCAAATTTTGAAAAAGTGACCTAAACGTTTATAACGTTTTATCGATCGGTAGCTTCCACATAATTTAAGAAGTATTTCATTTATAAATTTATAAAACTAAGTATGTTGACAGAAAAATACCAATAATATAAAAAACAGAGAAAGCATAGCGACAATTCTCAAAGCAGAAAATTTATTTTCTGACTATTATAGCAACGTTAAGGTTTACCTGCTTGTCACGAGTTTTGCGTTGATTTCATAACTCGAAATAATATATGAAGCATACGAACATATGCTTTATGTTACTTGATATATTAACTGTTCGCCAATCTTTTTTACAATTCTGTCCACGAAACAATTTCCCACGTAATATCGCAATAACTATTTCATTGAAATACTGCTTCAAAACTTTTTCATACGTAACATTATTGAATTATGATATATTAAAACCATGTGAATTATTAAAAATAACTTGTTTCATTGTATGTTTATCGAAGTAGAAAATTAGAGAAATATGAAAATTTTATGCAATGATTTTTAAAAGTGCAGTTTTGAATCTCGTATAAAAAAATTGACAATCGTCGGAGTACCTCCCACGGAGACAGTACCTCCGGTCGTTCAGTTCGCCTTAGGGGTCCTACCAATTAACATCGGAAGGCAAGTGTGTGCTACTCACGGAGTAAAGGTAAGCGCGTGATTTTTTTGCATTTTTCGTAATTTTCGGTTAGGATTTAAACTTATCAAAGTGTAATATAGTTTTTTTTAGCCTTTCTCGGAATGTTTAAGGAGTACGAATGAATGAATTTCATTGCAACGGGAGAGTAATTTCGACCGTTTTGTTGAGTACACGAATCGTCTTAGTTAACGCTAAGTATGTATTGGAAGTTTTGGTGCTCATATCAAATAAAATTTAAGTTTTACCGCACATATGTATTTCCTGTCGCGACTTTTAGGTTAATAACTGTTGTTAGTCAATTATATGCTTTTCTTGCGGCGATGATTTTGGCGGGCTCTCTAACGCGAGTTGGATGCAGTCTCCCACGAATCTAGGAAATCACACTTTTGGTATAATTCCGGTCGTTTTCGAATTATAAATTCCATTTTCAAAAAATCTTCATAAACGTTTTGGAATCCCGCTCTCTGGTAAATCCACTCGATCGTCATTATCAGCTAGAGACCCATTTTTCAGATTTACCGTGACTTTCAGGTTAAACTCTCCCAATACAGTACGAGTACAGTGTGTCCACGTTATACGTGAACTCGATTTACGTAGATCAACAAAATAGGGAACAAATAGGTTTATACGAGTGGGATTCGCTTCAATGCAATTTTGTACATGGAATATTGTATGGAGAAATAGGATTCGATATGCGCGATTTCCATTTAAGCGATGGTATTCGGGAACTCATCTATCAGGTAAATAGAGGACTGCCTGTAACTCCATCTCGATGAAAACTTCTCTAATCTCTTATTTTTTTGACAACCGTTGGAATTGCAATTGTGCCCTTATGCTGCAGACATATGCGCGTCTTCTACATTTGAAAAGGAATGGGACAATGTTACGAATGCTTTCGTAAAATCTCTCTTCGTTCACAGTTAACACCTTTTGCCTATTTTACCACACATCTGAGTTAGTCTCTCCGTTTCATAGTTGAAAATTAATACTTTCTCTCTTAGAAATTTGAAGAGAATATTTTTTAAGGTCATTTCGCAGTCATTTTCTCTCGTCTCATTTCGACTAATCTTTAAGTTTACATTTAAGAACTTTCTTTATCAAAATAAAAATCGCACTATTTTGAACTCCATGAGGATTTGAATTGACATTGAAATATGTCATAGTTCTGCATAATTCTGAAATTTCTTCGCCCGGCTAATTATGTGTTTATCCGTTAGTTGCAGGTGATGTGAATTTTACCTGCTGCTCAAGAGGAAGGCTTCTAACGACGGGCTGCTGATACACATTAGATGATGAAGCAACTACAGATAACTAACTGTATTTGTTAATCTTTACCACCATATAATTTAACTTTATCTGCCTAATTTTTTTTACCAATTTCAGGTATCATTTCTAATTCTTCATATCAAAACGGAGGCAACAATTTGAAGGTTTGATAAGTATTCCTTAAAGGGCTATAATATATTACCGCCATTACTTCGGTGATTTATACCTATGCGTAATGAAAACCCTATGGTGATATATTTCGGAGTTGTGCGTTTTTTACCTACCGACCACATATATGCTCTTCCTTCTGCGAAGTGATATTTCTTCGCCACTGCATCCAATTTGATGCGACATTTTTACATCACTTTGCTATTTCTAAAACGTTTCAAATAAAGCGATCGCTTTATTTGTCTTTGTATATTTTACAGCATTTTCTGATTTGTGGTTGCTATAATTTAGATTGTAGGGAGAAAAGGTGCACCTTTTCCATGCGAATCCCTTTTAAATTTTATTATCTTTTTTTTATTGCATTTTTTTACTTTTAGCGTTATTTTACTGTATATTGTCCTATATCATCTGAATGTATGATCCTCGGACCAATAAATTTGAATTTGAACCAAATGCCAAAGCCTTGGCTTACCCTGTGTTAACAAACGAATAAGCGAGCTCGCTCACACTGTTGCCTAAAAAAAGGCAAAACCGCCATACATCTTTTGTCGCTTACTTGCGTGAAAGTATAATCATTATTTTTTCGATTTGCTTGTTTTTTGTGTACTTTATATTTCTATGTGCCACCGACATGTTCTTCGTAAATTTTAAAACCATGTTTAATCTGTGAAATCCATGATTTTTTTCAACATTATGCGTCACAAAATCGTAGATGTAAATTATACGATGCCTTTTTTATGTCTAACAGCAGGAAACGTTTTCCCTGGTGCATCAATGAAGAATGAAGACGCCGAACCGAGCTACTATTTGTAAGTACTTTCTGCATAATAGTTCATATTGGTAAAGTTTCTCTTTACTTAAACACGTATGCTATTTTCAGAAAGCCAATCATCTAGAGAAGATACGAGGCAGCGCATTGCGGGTTCGCCAAGAAGCCCAGGATCTCTTTTCTTTTACAGGCAAGTGAAATTCGAAATGTGTTACATATCTTCATCAAATTTCTGAAAGTGTGATATTGGTGTTAATAAAAGTGTCAGTTTTTGTTAAAATGATTTTGGTAAAAATTAAATAAAGTAACAACATGAAATACAAAAGTAAATCTCAAGTAAAAAGATAGCTTGCTTAGTACTAGAATACAAACTATGTGTCTTTACAAACAGAATTGCCGGTCTATGGTTAAATTCAAATGGTAAACACCTATTTTTATAGAATTTTGTCTCAGGTTGCGAAGATAAACATAAAAAAGTATTTAAAGGACTTTTTGTCTTTACCGTGTTTTTGAGTTTTAAAATGTGGCTAATTAGATGATAAATCTTTAACATTAGATAAACATCATCATCGTCAATATGTACCCAGCTGCTCTGATGAGGGGCCCCCAAAACTGTCTGGATCATCAATCAGTAAGTCTGCCTTTTCAATTTCTCTACACCTAATATTTCATTATACATTTCAGAAAGTTGAAAATGATCATTCCAAGCAAAAATTTTTATAGTTTTTTCATCAATTGTTTTCATATCTAAAGGCTAATTCTCTTGTAAGTTTGATAATGAAAATTCTGGTTTGCACATTCAAAATGCTGCACAGAACCAAATGGGAACATTTGAGCCAAAAATTCCATTCTTTTAAAATGGGTGGGCAACATATGGCCCCCAAGAGCATATATGGAGCCTGTGAAGTTATCATGAAAAAGCAATCCATAAAATGTAACACTCAAATTCATTTTACTCTGGCCAACTTATTATAATAAAACCTTTAACTTTGAAATGTAAAACTAAATAGCAGCTTAGAATGCAGCCAACTGCTCATATTCACAACCATTGATGCGGCCTGCCATGTAGAGGAAGTTACTCAACCATTTTTATAGTCTGCAAGGTTTACATTGGACTAAACAGGAAAGTTTAAAATTCTATAATATAATGGTAGGATATCATTCAAGTCTCGGAATCTAGCATACCTGAAAGTGAACGTAAAATATTTCTTTCCATTTTTTGCAATTAAAGAAGTTCAATTGACATTTGTGCAAGATTTCAGAAAATTGCAAAACTAACATCAATTTTAGGAGATAAGCAATATCCTTTTTGTAACTATTTGTTGCTATACTGGTGCTTTACCCAGCCTCCATATTTGTAGAAATTCAATATGAGAGAATTTTTGGTTCACTTTTGCAATTCCACAATTCTATACACCCATATTCTTTTAATTTTGCAAATACACAAATTGAAATGAATTTTCATTTGCTGAATAGCTCTTGAAATAATTGTCCCTTTTACTCTAATTCAGTGTACCAATATACTACATGTATATGCTTATGCAATACAAATTTAAATGTGTACCACCTACGGCAGAGGTGCTCAAGCTTGAGATCTACTCCATTAAAAATTCTTTAGGGAGGGTTGAAATAAATAGATTAGAGAAATCAAGAGCTGGAGAATTAAGATTTCAAGCAGAAAAATAAATATTAGAGATCTACCTCAAACAAGTTGGTTATCGACATCTTGAGTACCTCTGATCTAGGGGTTTTCTGCAGTACTTTTCCTCAATTACTAACGATAACTTGATATTATTTTACATCTTTAGTATACATGAAAGTTGTCAAAAATTTTATTCCATTCAGTGATTTTTGTAAAATTGACTGATCTTTTAAAGGTTAATTTTACGGATTCTGAATTTTAGATTCTCATTAAAGGTTCAAGCTGGTTATGAACATGTGACTTCTTTTCACTTGTCTGTTGAGACAAAGTATTATTCTGTTTGTTATGATTCAGGAATTATATTAAGAATTTGAGTAAATATCTAAGAGAAACTGCAATTCCATTTATATAGTTCGTCACTGTCCATTACATGGAATGGTAACCTGTGTATCAAAAAATACCTAGATCATGTTCCTAGCCTAATCATGTCTTTTTAATTGAACTAACATGTTAATGCTTATTTACTTTAATTTTGTTTTAAGAGAATATATAGTATTTGATAGATGTCTCTATTATTGTCTGCCCATTTTCACTTTTCAAAATCTATCACATCCTAAAGGTTTTATTGCCAAATATCTATATATAATTTTTAATGATGACATTTTTATGCGGATTATATATGAAAATCTTGAATGATATTAGTAGGTTTGGTAAAAAGGCTCATGCTTTATGAAAATAAAATTTTTCCAGCATCTCCTAACAGCTATGCAAGAGGATTACAACACCTGAAGCTTCTTGAAGAGTCTGCGTGGGATCCGAGGAAGATGTCGTTGTGAAATAGTGATTTGCAGTGGCATTTAATAGAAAAAACTTTTGTAGAAAGTGCTAGATATTAAGTGTACTTATTTTTCTTTTTTATATTTCGATTCATTCTACTGTAAATATGCCTGTGTATAGAGTGTTAGTAATACATAGTGCATGATGATGGACAATCTGGGTAGTATTTAGAATGCACGCTAGAATGGGTCAGGGTAGAACATGCATGTGAATGTGTGGTGTGTGGAATGAGTGATATTTGCTAAGTAATTGTTTTCTCTCCTTAGGTATATTAGCGGAGATGAGAGTTGGTCGACATTTTTGAGGAAATTATTCAAGTCGGTGTCAGATCAGGCTGTTCTGCATTGTTTGGTATAGTTCAGTTTATTGAGGGATATGCTCCTTGTTGGAGGAGCTTCTAGCCCTAGGTCAGGGCATGGTCTCAGTAGCTATGGATTAGGGCTGGAGTATTCTGGTGATGTCATCCATGTAAAATAAGTGGCAACGATGGCAAGAGCATTACCTCCGCTGGTGCCAATGGAAATATGCTCAAATTTCATAAAATATTAATGAGCGATTTTTCTCATATACCAATTTATCACTATAAAGAATATGGTGTTGTAGACAAAAGGTTTGGTTGTTTTATCATTGAATACATGGGAAGCAATCAGCAGTGCCAGAGTTTAGGAATCTTTAATATGAACATTCAATTTTGATCGCATCATGTTTATTTTGAGGACCTGTTGATTTAGGAATTTTGTTTCCCTTTCTTGCTAGGTTCAGTTTTGATATGTAATCTATCATATGCTGAATTGATTTTTGGGGTATCATTTTAAAATGATAATGCAAGCTAGGCAGTTTTGTGTTGATCTTTACTATTTCATTCCTATACTGGTAGATGTTTGAGATGAAATGAAGAATGCACACATGCATGCAAAGATTTGAATGGAGAGAGCATTTGTGTAGCTAGTGTTTGTGTACAGTGCAAATGCAGAGGATTGAATGCCAAAATAGTATGGGTATAGTATTACTATTGGAGTGAATAATAGGAGGAATGGATAGCAGAATGTCTGATTCTTAAATTGTATTGATTGATGTTTAGTATAAATACATTTGTGTGTGGATAAAACCTATATTTCTGCATGCATCTCTTGATTTCTGAAGATGATTGCTTTGTGAATGTTAGCAAGTTGATGACTCAGTATATTTGTTTTGTGAGTTAATTGGTAGAATACTATCCAAGATGGCGGCAAGCGTCAATACGTCTGTTTGTGGCTCTTGCGTAAATGCATTAATTAGCCCTGATAAACCCGTCTTTTGTGGTTATTGTTCAATACCATTTCACAGTGAGTGTACAGGTTTAAATGAAAATACGTTGAAAGTTCTCTTACAATCAACTTCTATCTTTTGGGTGTGTGTAAACTGTGACATCGAAAGATCCATGCGTATTGTAAACATGGCGAATGATATCGCTTCGTTAAAGGTCAGTCTAAGTAATTTGATAGATAATGTTACTAATGGAACCCATACTAAAACGTGTTCCGCTAATATGAAGACATCAAGGGATAGTAATGCAGCAATAAAGACTCCTGCACCTACGACTTCGAATAAGGTCCCGAGTGGTCGTGTTACTAACAGCTATGACGCAAGCTGCCATGGAACACAGCGGCCAATTATTCAAGGTGTTGATATAAAGCTTGATTCAAATCCTCGCTCGAAAATTGTAAAAACTCTATCCCCCAATTATGGTTCAGAATTACCACCGCAGGCTTGCATTCCAAACTGCGAGAATGTGATCATTTCTCCTGATAATTTTTACGGAAAAGAAGAGAATGAATTCAAGACTGTTAGCTATAAACGTCGACAAAATAGAAACAACATTATAGGAAGTGCGAAAAATGCTGCTGACTGTACTTTAAAGGGTGTGCCTAAAAAAATTCATTTACACGTTTGGCGATTGCAAAAAGGTACCACCAAAGAACAGCTTGCGGCTTATCTGAAGGACATAATCCCCACAGAAACTGATATTGAGCAACTTTCCCCGCGGGGCGATTATGCATCCTTTAGAGTATCAGTTTGTGAAACTTATCGTGACAAAGTGACGGACCCTTCAATCTGGCCATCACACGTAGTGATAAACCGATTCTTTTTTCCTCGAAGATCAGTGCCACAGAACGAAAACACAGAATCAAACAACATACCACCAAAAACCGATTTCCAAAACTCAATCTCTCTCAATGAAAGTTTATCCATCAACAGTGGAAGAGTCACTCGCTCCATCACTGGAAACTTAAAACCAAAAACAACTTGACTAGGAGTTACAAGTTCTCTTGCATTCAAGGTGTTGGTAATAAACATCCAATGCCTAAGTAATAAATACAATGAACTGGAATCTCTGGTGAGTTTAGAAAAGCCTGAATTTATTTGTGTGTGTGAGCATTGGATGCAAGATGTCGTATTATCACTTCCTGGTTATATCTGTGCTGCTTCCTATTGCCGTATAGTTCATAAACATGGTGGTGTTGTAATTTTTGTTAAAAATAGTGTTAAATTTAATGAGTTTACTGTAGACTTAACATTTCTGAATGAAGAGATAAATTTTGAATGTGCTGCTTTAAGTTTCTCTTATGAGCATCTCAAATTTCATATAATGGTAATCTATCGCTCCCCTTTAGGGTGTTTTGATTCTTTCACTCAAAAATTTGATAACCTGCTATTTTCACTACTGAAACGTCCACATAGGCCATTCCTCATAATTACAGGAGATTTTAACTGTAATCTATTAATAAATGGACCAGATCAAAAAAAACTATACAGTATTCTTCAGTCCTACAATCTGAAACCCTTAGTCAATAGCCCAACTAGGATTACTTCCTCCTCCAAGACCTTATTGGATAATATTTATACTGACTATGATGAAATGAAAGTAAATACCACAATTTTTGACCCTTGCATATCTGACCACTGTGCAATTGTATCCCAATTTCACTTTTCCAACTCCCTGCCCTACTCAGTCTCACCTGACCCAATCAGAATCTTTAGTGGTACAAAAACTCAGCATTTCATTTATCTCCTTACCCATCACGATTGGTCAGAGATCCTTAATGCAGGATCATCATTTAATAACAGCTTTAATTTATTTTATTCTAGATTTCTTTATTTTTTCAATTGTGCATTTCCTCTTGTACCAATCAAGCTCAAATTAAAACATAAGAACAGCTGGATTACCCCCGAGATCCAGGCTTTATCTCAGGATCTCAAATTGTTAGCCTACCATGACAAGTTTCATGGAAATTTAGAAACCCATGTACAGTACTCTAATCTTAAAAGACAATACAAAGGCTTAATAAAAAATAGTAAAAAAACCTTTAATGACTCTAGGTTCCTGAAAGCTTCTAATCGATCAAAAGAAGCGTGGAAAGTTATAAATGAAATCACAGGCCCTAAGAAAACAGAGTCTTTACCTCTTGTAAAAGATTGCAATTCTGATGTAGTAACAGACCCAATTGAAATATCGAATGCTCTCAACAATTATTTTCTGAATTTGCTTTCAACTTCATATACCATCAATCCCCCCACCCTGCTAAATGTAGGTACTCCTACCTATATCTTCAAGCCAGATACAATATACCTCCAGCCTTGCAATGAGCAGGAGTTATTTGGATATCTTTCAAAAACTGGAAATAAAAATTCTGCTGGCCTGGATGAAGTTTCTGGTAAACTCCTTAAAGCATCTGGGCAGGCAATTATAAAACCATTATTGTTCCTCATCAATCAATCCCTAAGTCAAGGTATTTTTCCTGAAGCACTGAAAACTTCTAAGGTAATTCCCATTTTCAAAAACAAAGGCAGTAGAAGCCAACTTAGTAACTACAGGCCTATATCACTTTTGTCTCAATTCTCAAAAGTTTTTGAGTATGCTTTCAGCAAAAGGCTACTACAATTTCTTGAGAGATATAATCTTTTGTCTAGTTCTCAATTTGGTTTTAGAAAGGGGAAATCAACAGAGAAAGCTCTTTTCTCAGCATTAAATTTTATTGTTGAGGAACTCAATTTAAGCAACAGAACTCTGGGAATATTTTTTGACTTAAGTAAAGCTTTTGACACTGTAGACCATAAGAAGTTGCTAAGTAAATGTGCATATCTTGGTATTAGGGGTGTGGCAAATAATTGGCTGGTAACATATCTCACTGGTAGACATCAAGTGGTTTCCATACATAAGGAGGGTAGAAAATATTTATCTGAGCCTAGACCTACACACTCTGGTGTGCCCCAAGGATCTATCTTGGGCCCTATTCTTTTCCTAATATTTATAAATGATTTACCCAGTAGCCTTATGCTTAATCAACAAAAAAAAGTAATCATGTATGCTGACGATATTAATGTTTTGTTAACTAACCCTAATGATAAACTCATATTGGACTCAAGTGTTGATGTAATGCATAGAATGTCTGTGTGGTGTAAGCAAAACAAGCAGATTCTAAATAATGAAAAAACACAGGTCATGTTTTTCTCTTCTTGTCTACAGCAATCTAGTGACTTCTACCTGTGTCATGATCAAAATCACATTAAATCCACAGAGGAATTGAAATTTCTAGGGCTACACCTAGACCCGACTTTAAGATGGCAAGTACATATAGATAACATATGCAAAAAATTAAACTCAGTTTTCTATTTATTTTCAGTACTAAAACATACAGTAAGCCTTGAAATTTTAAAAATCCTGTACTATGGGCATTTTTACTCAAGAGTCTCATATGGTATAATCCTCTGGGGGTCCTCTTCACATGTTATCGAGGTCTTAAAAATCCAAAAAAGGATAATACGCTTAATGATTAATGCTCCTTTTAGAGCTTCTTGTAGACCCATCTTTAAAAAACTAGGTCTGTTGACCGTAACTTGTATGTATATTTACCACGTAGTATTATATGTTAAGCAAAATATGGCTGAATTTAATAAAAACTGTTCAGTTCACAATTATGATACTCGGAGAGGTAGTGACCTACATGTTTATCACAACAAACTGAAAGTTTGCAGCAAAGGTCCTAAAGCAATGTGTATAAAACTATATAATAGATTACCAGCTGAAATTAAGATAATCAGGAGTCTGCCTGTATTTAAAAAAACTGTTCTTGACTTCCTTATAACAAAATGTTATTATAGAATTGATGAATTTATGTAACTTATTATTATTATTATTTTTTTTTTCTTGACGTGTCCTATGCATTATATACTATGTAGTGTCTCTTGGACAAATAAAGTATTGTATTGTATTGTATTGTTGTTAATATGGAAATGTAATCTAACATTACCAAAATTGGTTCTATGGCATTACTTTTACAGCTATAATGCAAAGCTGACTCACTGCTAATTAAAAACTGTTTAAACCTTAAATAAATATAAGAGCTCAAAATTTCTGAAAACCTTATGTTATTTGTATGCATATTTGTATTTTGATTTCAATGAGACATGTTAACCTTGTTTTAAGTTTGGATATGTGTGGAACTTATAAAATTATACCTTGCACTAAATCCATTTTTCATGTCATTTTAAAAACTGTTTCTATAAATATATGTTCGATAATTTATTGAAAAACACAACTTGGAAATGAGCCAAATTTCATTTTGTGAGAATCAGAATAAAACCTATATTAAAAATTTGATTCAATGTCCTGCATCTGGAATTGTTGATATTAAACACAAATGAGTTGTCATGAGTTGAAAATTTTATAACTTGGTAGGTTAAAAGTCTTTAAAAATAAATGGAAAATATACCATGGTCTATTCAAGGGTTCTGGAATTCAGCTGCAAATAATAATAGTAATTTTATTTCATCGAAGTGATTTGCTATAACAAATATAGGACAAGTCAGTAAAATAAAAATACTATGCAAATGGAGACAATGAAAAATACAGAATCCATTATACTCAGCATAGATCATGAAGACATGAATTCGTCAAAAGAATAATAGCATTTTTTAATAAGGCAATCTCTTAAACTTTTCTTAAATACATGGTGGTTAACATCATTTTTCAACCATGCCGGCAATTTGTTAAGAAATACCCTGACTTCACTATTACATTTTAACCCGAGTAGACTAATATTTTCTCTAACAAATAAAATATAATAGAAGATGTAAATGCTGCGTAGAGTTAGAAAATTCAGTTGGATTAATAATTCTCTACAGCTATCCCTTATTTTTGGCTTCAGATAAAATTCCAACTGCCCATTTTTGCAGTCTGAATAGATGTAAACAATGGCAAGAATGACCCCAAACAATGATTCCATATTTTAAATGAGTGTATATATAGGCATATTAGACTGACTGAGCAGTAGAATGATTGGTAATTTGCATCAACCTTCTTAAAAGGAAGCAGCCTATAATAACTTTTTTACAAATCATTTTTATATGGGCCTCCCACTTTAGGGATTCATGTACATGTACACCAAATGCTGATGATTAATAAACTATTTTGTTATGCACCCTACATAGCTCTGGCTCAGAGCAATGTAAAAATGAAAAAGACAGCAACTCAAAATTTCTTCAGACTAAAACTACCATACTTGACAGTTTTGAACAAATTGAAACATGTAGGCAATGGTCTCATTCAGCAGGTTCTCACCATTTTGCTGGAACCAGATGTCAATGTTGTAATAAAATGCAGAATGATATTTTATAAGAACAAATTAAAAAATCTTTTTTTTTAAATTTTTATCTTACCCAATATATCTTATAATAAAAGTTCAATAGCTTCCTCAGAGTGAAAGAATGTTGGGTTTTATGATTAGTGGTTTATGGTTAGTGATACGAAATCATTCTCATGGGAAAATGTGAGCAGTGACTGTTATGGATATTGTGTCTATGAAATGACAACAGGCTTCACTCAAAACTGAACAGTGAAGTTGTTTTGGTTGAACCAAAAGAGTTTTCTGGACAAAAATTTGATTTCATTTTGTCTAAAATTATTTATGGAAGGCTATAGTCATATGGCATAAGTGTCTTGAATTGATTTGGGTTTCGATCTTTGGCTAGAACATTATAGTATAAATGTAGAATTTTTCTCCTCTCTTTGATATTTAGGAAGAGATGAGTTAGTTTAAAATTTAGTATCTTGAAGATTAAGACCGGAGGCTCCCTAACAACAGTAAATAGAATTGTTAATAATAGAAGTAATTGAAAGTGGCAGGGAGATAATTGACCAGGGCTGTAATACTTTGCACTCACTGTGACAGTCTAACAAAAAATTTCTCGTGTTTTGTCTGCATAAATGAACATTTTTGATTTATTGTTTGGGGCTGCCCTGAATTCCCTTAGTGGAAAATCCACCATGAGTAATGGCCCTCTCTTTTTCAATTACCTAATAAGATTTTTTAAATCATTTCTTTAAGAATTAAAAATAAAATAATTTCAACCAAAACATTATTTTTTGTGCAGTAATCTCATGACTGGGCTAGTTTTACATGGGCCATGTATTCACCATAACTGGCAGCATAATAGTGTGATGTTTGACCCTCATGACCTTAAGGGCCAGGTATTTTTGAGTCAAATATTACCTTCATGGTGGAAAATTGCTATCAAACAATTGCACACAGTATACTGGGCCTGGAAGTGATGGGAAAGAGAGGCCGGAAGTGCATGCAAGGGTAGGAGTAGTATTTATAAAATCAAAAGGTAATTTCTGAATAAATTTTGTTTTCTTCTGCAAGCTCAAGTATTTGGTCACTCTTAAGTAAATAAGGCATGCTGCTGACAAGAGGTCAAAATAGTCTTTAATATATATGACCAAAAAAATAAGTTTTTGAGATTTAGAAATTCTTGTCATAAAATCAATATAAATAAGAAAATGAAATTTTATTAATGAAAATTCTCCCCACATTTAAAACCTGAGTGACTTTAAAATAAAAATAACTGAATTATTAAATAATTAAGAATCTGAATTGAAGAACAATACCAATGATGCCAATTTCACTGTTTGCATACTCACAGACTTTTGAGTAGTGAAACAATGCAGCAGGCTGAGTCTATGCTATCATAAGAGAAACCAACTAGTCATCAAGATGACTGAATGACTGCATTGTAAAAACTGCAGAGACTTCAAACTGAATTTGGTGACATAGTGAATTGTTTTCTGATAGGCAGTAAATTACCCTAGAATAACAAACTTTCAGAACAGTTTCATTGCTAGAAAATCTATATCACTGGATTAGGTCGCCTCACATCTACTTTCAAATTAATATTTCATCTGAAATTTTCACCATCAACTGCAATATAAATATTAAGCAAATGTGGTTAGGGGAAGAGTATTTCAAAATATTAAATACACAGCAATGGTTGAATATGTTAACATAAGAACTTGCCTGTTTTCCTCCAAAGGCATTTTTTAAACTAGCCTTGTTAATAAAAAAATGCAAAAAGCAAGAAATCTTGTTAAGGATGTTGGTGGCTAACATTGTCAATATCTTTAAAATAATAATCATCAAGGCTAAACTGATTAGGTTACCTTTTAAATAGCTATATGAATAGAGGTTAAGATGATAATTCCTATGTATGCAGAAACAATTCTATAATGAAAACAGTGATTAAAAAATAAAGTTTAATTTGTTGTAAGAGTGAGTAAAGACAGAAGGGATGGAATAAAATATAGAGGCTATGAATAGAGAGGACTTCACTAAGGAAAGGTTATTTTCAGTGCCAGATACAGACGTGTTCTGATCATTCAAACAAATGGAACCCAAATCAGAGATGAGGGGCACTGGCTTGCTAGGAAGCTAAAATATTTTTACTTGATTTATTGTTTAAATTCTTGACAGAGATACAAGAGATCTCATGGGAATATTCGTGAATGGAGATCCTAAACTCCTGAATCCAGCACTAGTTTCTCTATAGGTAGAGACTATCCATCACAAACCATATTTTTGGAATTTAACTTGAAACGAAATTAATGAAAAATTTGGGAAGATTTATGTTATTAAAGTGACAATTTATTATCAGCTATAAAAACAACAAAGAGACAAATATAAAAAATAACAAATTAAACAATTAATTCAGAAAAAACAGCAACTTCAAGAATTTGACTCCAGAGCCGTACTCTCCATACTCCAATTAAGTACCAATTTCACAGCTTCTTCTTCAAGAAGGTCAAAGACGAGTTTTAAAAAATTGCACCTACATACATGAAAATTCACAATCTTAATATTATCATGAACATTGCCTGCAATATTTGTTCATCATTATTATCATCATTTGAGAAAAATTACACAGTTGAGAGTATATAAATCCTATCAAGAATCTCGCACCACATTTTGTTGGCGCAACAGACAATCTTTGGAAAGAATAAATTTCCTGACACAAATAATAACATAAATATTCATTATCAAAATAACATAAAAATTTCCTTTTCTACTTTGTACACAATATCCAAGAGCAGGAATTTTCTGAATTCAAAAATGCACAAAATATTTCCTTAGTTGTACTTAAATAGGAGTTTTGGGGAAAATCGAAACATATTCAGTATTGATGTATTTTACAAAATTCCACGCACCCTGTTTCAATATAATTCTAAAATTCTTTGACTTACTAATTAAAATTTTCATTATTTATCCACAGCTGTCATGGCACTGAAGCATTTAGACTTAAAAACTCCTTTTTCTTTGCAAAATATTGATTTAAACGGATTGCAGCATACCTGGAAAAGAGAGAAATTAAATTAAACTGTAATTGCCATTTATAAACTTCATCAAATATATTTTTTAGATAAATTGCAACATCATCTATTGGCTGGCTATATATATGCAAAATGGTATTCACAACTATGTCTGCAAAATTTTAAAATTTATCAAAATTATGACAACTCACCCCAAGAAATCAAAGTCTATTGTGGAATGCTCAGCCTGGATCAGTGCCCAGACTCCCCAAAAGAGATTTGATGCAAGTGAAAACTTATTGACCTGCACATAAAGTTCGTTCACCTCCCTCTCAGAGACAATTGGGGTTTTTGCATCTTCTTTCAAACAGTTACGGCATGACTTCTGTTTTTTGATACAAGAACTTTTTTTAAATGCTTCCAAATAGATTCTAAGCCATAAGAGTTGAAATTCTCGTGATGGGTAATTTGAGTAATCCACACTATCAACACCTAAAAGAAAATGTTTTTTTATACAGAAAGTTAACTGAAAAAAAAAAACTTTTTAATGATATCATTCAGAACGTTTTAAGGCTTTGGATTCTTCAATAATAGTTATGTATTAAGATTGTATAATGTTTTTACATGAGGAAGTAAATTTTTTCTACCTAAGATATAGGTCAGACATTAAACAATAATTAATTAAAATATGGATAAACTAAAGCTAAGACTAACTAACTAAGCTTACAAGATTAAAAACATTCATTTGTTATAAGTTGGCAACAAGACATTATTAAATTGAATGTACACCTAGATTCTCCAAAGAAAAGAATCAGACTTGAGTAATAATTTATATGGCATAAGTTTAAAATATAGATAAAATTGTTTTACACTATCAGCAGAAAATTCAAATAATAGAATTACTAAGTTACTATTGTAATAGGGTAAAGAATATCTTGGACAGATTAGTTAAATACAATCTATTTATAATGCCCAGGGATCATGAGCCACCAGCATCTGCATAGTTTGCCTAAGTCAGGGCTTGGCAACCTGCGCCTCCAGAGCCGCACCCAGCTCTTTAAGGACTTGCACGCAGCTCCCTAATCCAGCCTATAAAACACCTAAAACCTTCCCAAACAGAACTGTATATTATTTTAATAGAAATTGCAGAAAATAAAAAGTATGGATATATTATCAGAAGAAACATTTGTTTTACTGCAAAAAGCAAAACAACAACAAGATTAAGGGGGAAGACAATTGCCCCATCATCTCCCATAGATTTGCCAATGGCTGTGGCTCTTCTTATTTTGTATGTTATACATAATTTGAAAAAGTTGCTCTTCTTGTGAAAAAGGTTGCCAGCCCCTGGCTTAGGTGATAAAATGATAAAGCTAATAAGAAGAAATCTAAAGTTTTGGTATAATAAAGTTACCAGCAAATTCATTGAAGTGATTTCCAATATCAAATCCTTGGTAGTTATAATCAGCATATTCATAGTCAATAAACGTTACTTGCTTATCCTTGTATATCACATTCCCTAGCAATAAGTCATTGTGGCAGAATACAACTGGGCTGCCAATGCCTTGCAACTCCTTTCTTAATAATATCCATTCATCTTCAAGTGATTCCTTACTTGGTATTAACTTTTTATACCTGAGGAAGCAAAAAAATCAGAATAAAAACAAATCAATGTGCAAAACCTTTCTGAATATCAAGGCTATAGTCTTTATACAGTCCCAAAAACACCAGCTAGCTCAACCTTTTTTAGAATTCAGAATATTCCACAAATATGCATATCAATTTTTATGTATGATCTTAGTAGCATCCCAAGAGAAAAATGTTGATATATCACCAATTGGCATGTTTTTCTTATTTGATAATAAAGCACTTACACCAATGTCAAGCAATATAATATAAAGCTATGCACAGCAGGTTCAGTCAAATATTTGTTACAAGAGAAAAAATAAAAGTTTTTTTCTACAAATATAAATTGAGATTAAAGTTAACTATATCTGTTTTAACTTAAATGAGTGAGAAGATACACCTAATACAGATATGAGGAGCATGTTTATAAGTCAGTTAAACCATGTTAATTGACAATTTTCTGTACGTATTTCATAAATTCAATTTTTAAAAACATTATAAACATAATGAGAGCATTCCATTATAAAAGTGCCTAACAAATTGAAGTGCAGCCCATTAAACAAATATAACTGGACCAAAATAAAATGTGTTGAAAACTGATTTTTGAGAAATGAATCTAAGTGAAGCATATAAGCATTACAGATGCCAGGAATCAAGTTACAAAAATTTCATTGAATGTAGTTCTCTTCAAAAATTATCACTTAATTCAATTAAGAACTGATACTCATCATGCTCAAAGACTTCACATGAATGAAAAAAGTTCTACGAGGAATATGAGATCAAAGAGAAAGTATGTGACTGCCAAAATTTACAGAAAAACATTCTCCAGATACACTGAAACAGTAACAAATGCAGTACTATGCCTTGAGCTGCATATATATTATTATCATTACCATTAAGCTTGTAGAAACAATATTAGTATGCTACAATGAAATCTATGCCTAAATCTTTTGGAATACTTCACACATGAATACACATGATGAAAATAATAATTCCCATTATTAGGGCCGGCTTCAGACATTTTGCTGCCCTGAGGCGGGAAATTTTTGTTCGCCCCCTCCCCCTTGATGTTCCAAGGGGTCTCCGATGAGCAAGAATTTTACTTTATTAATATTATCTAAAATTATCACACAATCGTGGCAATATTTATTTTACTTAATTCATAAACAAGTATTTATGGAAAACTTTAATCTGTAAAACATGTCACATCAATAATAAACATATATATATTAAAATTTAAAAGGTAAGCTTTTAGCCATATATTAACAAAATTACAAGTATTTAAATAAAAATACTGAAAAACAAATCTTGTCTTTTATTTTCTTTATTTAAAAGCAACTCATCGGCATTTTTTGGATGCAAAGTCGTCAATTATAACTTCATATTTTAATAATTACATAATATCACTTTCTATGAATATAAGTGACAGACTAGTTAAACGATCATCAGATATTGTTGTATGTAAATAATTCTTGATAATTTTTAACTTGGACAACAACCTTTCTGCTATTTTCAATATGTTGAAACATGCTTGAATGAATGTGTTAAGCATGCATAACCAGTTTATACAGAAGGCCCACATTACCTGCACCAAGTCTAGATTACAGCAAATGCCCCATACTTTGAAGAAAAAAGTCAAAAAGAAAAAGGACTGGGATTGCTGAGAAAACTTATAATTAGAAGACACCTCCACCTTTCTATACCATTCAAACATGCATATCTGGAAAGCCAATAAATAAAAAAGTCCCAATAATAATTACCAAATTAAACTGCATGTGAAACATGATATCATAACTGAATGAGGCATATCCTTTTAGTATAAGTTAACTTCTTTCCCGATACAACCTTTGTAAGGGCGAGCTGACAACATACAAACACAATGCTGTCGAAATCAAGGACAAGAGTACATTTCAGATCTACCTCGGACATCCATGCCTACTTGAGGGGGGTGCCATCCCATCAACTTGCCCACCTTGCTTGCTTCTTGGAATCTTCGAAAGAGACGGGGACTAGTTCCATAAACGAACTCGCCTTCTTCCACAGAAATGGTTCATGGTGATCTCCATAGCAGTCCTCATAACTAATCCCATTCTTTTCGGATGATGATTTTTTCAGGTCCAAGCAATGCATCTGCGCCAACATGCGTGCCACGAGTGGGTACACGCTTGGTGACTTGACAGTTTCCATGTTCAGCACGACCCCAGGTACGAATTCATATGCCAAACCATTCTCAAAAGTGGCATAGAGGCAGGGTGCATAGCCAGCATCATGCATAACCTTTGGGGCATGGAGAAAGTTTTCATTAAATTCTGAGGGCATGGACTTTTACCTGAGCAGTGAATATTAAGGAGAAAAAAGAATATTCAAACATGTTAGGATGCAGAATAAATCTTTAGAGCATATATAAAGGTTATATTTTTCTAGGAAATATTGTTGAGTTGGTACTAAAAAACCACTTGATGGGATACCTTTTGGAATCATTAGTCACATGTTTCTTCATAGTGAAGTCTACTCATAATGAACTATGATGCAAAAGTGCAAGGATGGTTTAGTTTTTATTTAAATTGAGAACTCTTCCATTAACCTTTACATTCTGAGGTTTTTGGTGCATATAGCTCACCTGCCGAGGTTTTTTTCCTCCAGGATGTAAAAGTTAAGGTTTCGGGAAATATTTCATTACAAGAGAACTATAAACGCTATTGAAATAAGACCTGTTACAGCATAAATGTATCTTTCTATGTAAAAATAATTTGTTACATTTTAGTATTTGCGATATATTTGGAAACGTCTTCATAAACCAATATAAAATTATGCCAGAGGGTCATTTTCCTTGTTTAGGAACTTATTACAAAGAAAATATTCGTTTTTGAGATAAAAAAATTTGAAAAAGTTACATCTGACAGGTTGTACACGCCAATAATTTTTTTGTAAATCATAGTTATAATTTGATTTCAAGGAACATGATAAACCAAGTCTATTTCATATGCTGCTTTTGCTTTACTTGTCCTGATGTGACTAGAATCCATTAAGTTAATGTTTTAGGCTGGTTCCAAAGGAAACAGCCTTATGAAATGGTTGTGTCTGTATGTATGTGTGTTCCACACTAACAACTTTTGCATCAATGGACCAATTTTCATGAAACTTGGTACGAGACTCATGATGCCAGGGCCCACCTCTGGGCTATATTTTATTTGGCAAAGATTTAAGTCCCAGGGTCGATTTCAGGAACGTTTTTACTCTATTTGTTTTACCTAGGAAGTCTCAAATATATCGTGCAGAGGTGTTTTCTTTAATACTAGAAAATATCTTAAAATTGTGAAACTGGAGCAAGGTTTGTACTGTTCTAAGAGGAAAAGAATGTAGATTCTAATTCTTATCACAGAATTTTGATAATTGATCATAATTTCTTGAATTGAAAACAGCATTTTTGGATTTTAAATAGCATTTTATCAGATTGTTGCCATGGACACGAGTAATACCGAACTCGGCTTGAGCATAGACAAGTGAACAAATGGGTTATTTTCTTTTCCACACAACTATCCTTTAGCAATGGACAGTTGATCCATACATATTAGTGTATAAACAGTAATATTTATTAAATTAATTTATTTTTAAAAATGCATGCAAAATACAGGGTGTCCGGCGACTTTATGTAAAAAACTCGGGATCTTATTCCTTAAGTGATTTTGAGTAAAAAATGTCATATGAACATGGGTCTGATTCTCATTTGTTACAGAGCTACGGGCAATTGAAATTATCTTGTACTTTGATTTGTACAATTTAATGGCTGAAAATATGCAGTTTAAATAATTATTTGTATGCAATGTTAACTGTTGAAAAATGTATTATTTAAATAATCATTCATTTACATTGATACTTAATCAGTTGTTACAACAATGAGAAGCATGATGCTTGCACAACAGACGTGGATGTAATTTGCAAGCTCGCAGGCAGCATGTCAGTAGAACGTAAGCTAGCGTTCAGTGTAGTGCACTGTGACACGTGTGGTGTCATTAACTTTCAATAATGCCATTTACATTTTCAAATGAAGAGTATGCGGTTATGTACTTTGTGTATGTGTTTTGCGTCGGAAACTGCGTTGCTGCCATTTACGAATATCGACAACGATTTCCACAAAGAAGGACACCAGATCGACTTACTTTTATTCAAGTTCACCGACATTTACGAGAAAATGGCTCATTTCTGTATGTCTTTGAGAGCAGAACGTCCAGTACAAGTTAATGTGGATGAGGAGGAAAACATTATTCAAATGGTTCAGCAAAGTCCACGTTTTAGTACACAAAGAATGTCCGCCTGCCTCAACATTCTGTGAATGAGTCTGGCAAACATTACACGATGAGGGAGGAAAAAATTATTCAAATGGTTCAGTGAAGTCCACGTCTTAGTACATGAAGAATGTCCGCCCGCTTCAACGTTTCGCAAATGAGAGTCTGGCAAACATTACATGATGAGGAACTTTATCCATACAATATCCAGCAAGTTCAACATTTCAACCCGTGGATATGGCTAAGCGGTTGGAATTCTGCCATTGGTTAAATGCACACCCCCACCTGAACCGTTACATCTTGTTCACGAACGAGGCACAGTTTACTCGTGATGGAATAAACAACACGAGAAACTACCATTTATGGGCACGTGAAAATCCTCACCGAACAGTTGAAAGCAACTTCCAACTCTGTTTTTCTGTGAACGTGTGATGTGGTGTCATTGTAAACCATCTGGTTGAACCGTACTTCTTCCCGCCACTTCTGACAGGTGACATTTATGCTGATTTTTTGGAAAATGAAATTAAATGAAATTACAAGCGTTTTGTTTTGGCACATTAAGTCATGAAGAGGTTTGGAGGGCTATGACATTATTTGGCATAACTCATGTTTCTCTCTCAAGAGGAGGAGAGGTTGTGTCTTGCTTCTGAAAAAAAATTTTTCAGCTTATCTCAGGATGAGAGCATTTGTTTGGTGTTGTGTATGTTACAAGTGCAACTGGGGTATTCATGTTAGGACCTGCACTGAATGCAAGATGCTAAGTGTGCTTTGTTTGAAGAAAGGACTGTTTACTCAGACAATGGCAGTGTTCTGGTTTTTCCATCATTTTTTTCTTTATATTGAGGGTTTGGGTTTGTAAGAGAGAAACAGTCTCATCTAAAGTATTCCTAAAATATTAGCTTTATACATTGTGCTTGTTTTTTCAAGAGAACACTAAAATGAATGTCATCATTTTGTAGGTCAGGTATTATAATAGATTGCATTTTTATATTTATGTGAGTACAGCCTGAAATAAACAGGAACAAGAAGTCCAAACCAGGGCTAATGCAGGCTGGTTTCTTAAAGTTGACGTACTGAATTGATTACATATATTGACTGGAAATGTTTCAGTATGTGTTAGTAATGCCAAGGAATTCTCATATCATAAATACCACTTGCATTGTTATACATTAATTTGTATTAATACAAATTAAAATAAACATTAGTTTGGCCAGTTAAAAATGAGATTTTCAGCATTTGGATGACTTCAAACTTATTTTTTAATATTTTTTTTATTTTAATAAATACCAATTTTATCTATGAGAATGTAAATTGATTACTATCATTTTATCTATGAGGATGTAAAATGATTATTGTCATTATAAAAACAAATTTGTATTTATTCAAAATCAAATGAAAACGTAAAAAATAAGTTTGAAGTCATCCAAATGCTGAAAATCGCATTTTCAATGTTTTTAACTAGGCAAACTAATGTTGTATTTTAATTTGTATTAATACAAATTAATGTACAATGTATAAAAAATACATTAAAAAAATTACCAGCCACAGGATTTGAACGTACGACCCCAGTGTCAAAGGTTTAGGGAGCATGCACTAGCCGGCTGCACCACGACCAACTTTGCTGAACCACTGTTTCGCACGTGGTATATATGTCAAGCTCATCAGTTAGGCAACACAAAGAGAAAATGCTTAATTAATAATTTTTTTTGTTTAAACATTTGAATCATTTGTTTAATTTAATAAAATGATATTTTTCATGAAAATTGATTTTTTTATTTGCATGATATATGAGTTATTAAAAAAAACGTTTATTCAAAATAACTCGTAAACAAATTCGAAGTGGACCGTCAAATTTTGGGGAAATATATCTAAAATCACCACAATCACCTCCCGAAAAATGCTCTTGAATGGTCGTGCTCCCATATATAATGCTCCTAGTTCGTTAAAAAGATTACCATTTTAAAAGTTAGTCTCCTATTTTCCAAAAATAAACCTACCAATTACAGATAAAAACCAAGATGATCCAAACAGAACTTAAGATGCCTACTTTCCACATAAATATTTTAGGAAATACTTATATTGGCTGTAATAGCTATAAAATCACCAAGGACATGTAGCTCTTTGTGTTCCCAAATTTAGCGTTATAAAATATTACAAATGGAATATTTAATTGATCATGTGTACTTGTGTGATGAAAATAACGCATGTATGCACTACACTATACCAAATCCGAGTCCAACAATAATAAGTATTCTTTATTTCCAAAGACCATACAATTCTCAAAAATTTAGGTATAGGACACGTCATAAAGTTTAATACATGATAAAGACAATATAAATATCAAATACATATAAATTAAACAATGACAGACTGTAATGTTTATCCCTTGTCTGACAAAAATTCAGTCACATCATGGTAACATCTTCGTAATAATAATTTTTAAAAATTCTTTATTAAATTCACCAAGTGAGGGAATGTCCTTGAATGACTTGGGTAAGGCATTATAGATTTTAGTCCATAGCAGTGGGGCTTCTATGGGCAATACACCTCTTGTTACAACAGACATGGATGTTTAATTGGCCTCTAGTAAAGTGATTGTGCAAATCACTATTTGCACTAAATAATAGATTTAAGTTTTTCTTTATAAATGTAGCTAAATTATGTATATATATGCACAGAATAGAGAGTAAATTTAATTTTTTAAAATATAGGTTTGCAAGGAGTTCTAGGTGATGCACCAAGCATACATCTTATCGTAAATACCCGCGTATAATGCACACCCTCGTATAACGTGCAGGGGGGTTTTCAGCCTCGTAATCTATGATTTTTCTATATACCCGCGTAAAGTGCGCACCGATTTTTTTAGAGTTACCATTCCAGAATAAAGTAGATAGTATAACGCGTTCTAAAGCAATGATCGAATTATTGGTATTATGTATTGGTAACATAATGAAAGTGCGAAATGAAATTTTTGAATAACGTTCCAAAAGAACGTCAGCTAACTCAATCATTACATACTTTATGTTTACTTACAAGGTGATATTAGGACATAATAAATCGAATTATATAAATTTCATAGTACGGCATATGCCATTCTTTGAGCTAATAAAATGGAATGACGATAATCCTATGTTTTTTACATACGTTTTTGTCACGCCTGAGGTGGACGGGTTCGCCCAACCTTCAGTTTTACTCTTATTCGAGCACTCGGGAGCACGTCAACACGATAGCAAATAACCATAATTAACTACAGACTCAAAGAATCAAGAATAAATCACGTATGAATGCTGAGAGAAAGGTAGGGAACGATAACTTTATTTAGTTCTACAAGAAGCATCAACTCCCAGCATACTCAAAGGCATCAGCTGCCATTGTTTCTAATTGTAAGTAGTACCAGTACCTCACCACCAGGCCGGGCGCCGATCTAGGGTGACGTCATGCATATGACGATTCCGATAACAACATCGAAGAAGAATGGTCCAGTGACAAAGAATTTCTTGACTTTTAAAATGAATAAATACTGAATTCATTCTTTTCATATCTAATTAATTTATGATTATAGAATTAGTTAATAAATTTTTACTATTTTCTATCTTACTTTTCGTAAAAATCACCAATAAAAATATGAAGATACCCGGGCAGTAATTAATGTGCCGAAATTGTGGAAATATGAAGTCAAATGAAAATAGGAAGATTATGTACCCTCGTATAACACGCATCCTAATTTTTAACTCGAATATTTCGAAAAAAATAGCACATTATACGCGGGTATTTACGGTATTACCTTCTTTTGGATGAGAAATATTTTATGCAACATTACTGGGGATGAGCCCCAGAAAATAATACCATATGTAGCTCTAGACAGGAAATTTCCATAATAAATGGATTTTAATACATGTACAGAGACTATCTTTAATGAACCTTATACTGTAGAGCAGGGGTGGGCAAACTGCGGCCCGCAAGGGCATTTTATGTGGCCTGCGATGCCATTATGAAAGCGAACCGTAATATAAAATGGAGATAATTTCATATTTGTAGCTTAAAATTTATGCCGGAAAACCTTTTCCAGTGATGCTATGGGGATAACATATTGTTTATTATTGATTTTCACTGACAGGATCCCTCGCACTACCTCACATTACTTACGATGTGAACCCTAACATGGCCCGCCGAAGCATTTTCATCTGTTTATAAGGCCCGCCTAAGAGGCTGCAACTGTTAATGTGGCTCGCCACGTAAAAAGTTTGCCCACCCCTGCTGTAGAGGGTCGAATGTAATTGAACTTAAATTAGAAATGTGTGTCGACCAGTTCCCTGTCTGGTCAATATAAAGGCCTAAGAACTTAGTATTTGTAATTGGAGTAATGACAGAGTTATTAATTGAAAGTTTAAAAGTATCTAGTTCAGGTATATGGTTAAAAAAGATCATATGGGTTTTATTACAATTTAAAAATAGTTTATTTCTAACATACCAATCCCAGGTATTATTTAAAATATTTTGGCTTTTTTCTTTAAGTAATTGCACATTTTTTGCTGAAACAAGAAAACTAGTATCATCCGCAAATATGAGTTTCTACATTTGGGCTTTTAATAATTAATGGTAAGTCATTTATGTAGATTAAAAAAAGAATAGATCCTAATAATGACTTCTGTGGAACACCTATTGGTGATGAACACCTCGTATTATTCAACTTTAGTGTTACCTGTTGTGAATGCTTTAGAAGATAAGAGGTTAGCCAGTCAAGGGCTATACCCCGAATTCCTATTTGTTTGCATTTGTGTAGAAGAATGGGGTGATCAACCATATCAAAAGCACAGATGAAATCTAAGAATAACGCTAAAATTAAGTTATTACTATTTAAAGAGTTGGAAATAAATCTTATTGCAGTAAATAAGGCAGATTCGGTGGATCTCCCTTTCCTAAAACCCCACTGAGAAGTAGAGAGGATGTTATATTTATTTATGTATGGTAACAACCAATTATAAAAAATTAATTCAAACAATTTTAAGAACTGAGGTAAAAGGGAGATAGGTCTATAATTGTTCACATTATTTATGTCACCCTTATTTTTAAAAATTGGTATAACTTTACTAGATTTTAGGGAATATGCCTAAATGGAGAGATTCATTTATTAAGTATAGGAGGGGTTTGATTATTAAATCTTTACATTCAGTTAATAGATTCCCAGCTATGTTGTCAATTCCTGGGGCAGGACTATTATTTAGTTTTTTTTATGGAGAATATTAACTCCTTTTCATCACATGGGTAAAGATATAGTAAATTTGCTGGACCATAATTTAATAATGGTGTTTGAGAATGGTTTGAGATTGGAGAGTTAACAGGATTTGGGAGGGAGTTTTTGGAAGGCTTCAGCAATTTTATTACAAATTGTTATACTATCTGTAATTAATTAGCCATTGTCATCATGGAACTGTGGGACTTTACTTGGAGATGTTTTACCTAATTCATCATTAATTATGCACTAAGTTTCCTTCGTTTTATTTGTAGCATTTATTAATCTATGATCATTGCTTGTTTTCTTGGCTGCTTTAATTTGTTCAATATATATATTTTTAATGCGTAAAAAATTTGAATGAGAAACAGTAGTTCTATATAATTTATCAAAATGGGCCATTTCCCTTACTACCCTTGACAATGCAAAAATCTCATTTGTAAGCCATGACATTTTCCCTGATTTACCATTATCTTTTAATTTGTGTATTGTTGGAATTGCTCTTTCAAATAAATAACAAAATTTTAAGTAAAAACAGTCAAAACTTTCATCAAAAGAATTAGCAGAAAAAACATCATCCCATTTTTCATCCAATAGTAAAGTTTTTAAACGATCAGTGTTGGATGAAGAGAACACTTTAGTTTTATAGCGAATATTGCTTTGTTTACTAACAGTAAGATAAAGTGTGGCTTCAATAATTAAGTGGTCAGATATTCCCATATCATATACATCAGATGAAGTAAACAGTTGATCATAGTTTGTTGCTATATTATCAATTAACGTTTTGAATATAGATGTGACACGGGTGGATTGTGATATTAAAAACTTCAAACCATATGATTCAAATACACTAATTAATTGAGCACTTTGTGGGGAGTCAGACATAAGATTACAATTAAAATCACCAGTGATTACCAGAGTATGGTTTTTGTTATAGAAGTAGTGCAATAACTGGTCCAATTTTTCAAGAAAAGCTTTGAAATTGCTCGATGGTGAGCGGTAGAGTGAAACAATCACAACATTGGTGTGTCCAATTGAACAAGTACATGCAGAACATTCAAAAAGTTTTTCCTCTGTTATAGGAACTTTTATACAATTAATATCATAAGGTAAACCGTTATTAACAAAAATTACCACCCCACCATTCTTGAAATTGCTACGAGAGAAAGAAGACATGAAGTGATAATTTTTTAGATTTAAGGCATTCAATTCAACATCCCCTAACCAATGTTCTGACAAACATGGAATATCTGGTTTCAAATTATGGAGAGTCACATCTAATAGTCATTGCAATGGTAACACTCTCATATTGAGTGATAAAAACTGCAAAAATGCCAGTATTTATGTGAAATTCTAGGAAATACGATTGATAAGCACCATTCTACAATAAAAATTATGATTTCCATTCCTTTTCTCCGAGAATAGATCAAATCCCGCTCCAATATTACAATTACAAGATATTTTAATGTGCAAGAGAAAATTACCCTGCATGACATATTTCAGATTTCTCATGTAAATCAAATGGGAAAGACAGTTCCTGGAATCGAACCCGGGAATTTCAATCTTCACAACAAAAACTATCCTTAGGAGTTCAGCCCCAGTAGCAAGAGATTTCCACCAAGTGTCATGAAAATCAGACATTGGTTCAAAAGTTAATCGGGGAGACCAGACAGACAACGAATAAACTATAAGCCTATTTCCATTCTGGAAAGTAGGCTAATAACACCTGGAATATACATAGGTATATATGATAACAAGCTCTTGAGCACAAAAACCAACATTGAAGCCTTCTGCCTTTAAATGCCTATCTCTCAATGCATACAATAATTATTATAATTAATATTCCCAAATAGTTTAAAGAAATACAACTTATATTCTTTATCATCAGGTATATATGTTGCATAGGTTTAGTTTAGCCCTTTATGTCATTAATACATTCATTTTAAGATGAAAAGTTTAAATTATTTAATGGATTATTTATTTTTCTCAACATGAGTTTTTGAAATGCTTCAAGTCATAGTTAAGGAAATTTTCTTGATTAAGTCACTGACAAAAAAATTACTTGTTTAATCTAATGCAAAATTTTCTTTTTTTGTTTTGTGGCCTTCCTTCAACATTTAATGGGAATGTTATTTAAATAATTAAGCAAGAAGAAACTTGAAAATAGATTAAACGTGGAACATGAACAGAACAACAATCCACTTCATCATTAATTATTATTATTATATTTTAATTATTTAAAATACTGAGTTTATAATGATAAAACATAAATAAAATATTTCAAATGGACCAGAGTTCAAACACCAAAATAAGGACATCAAAATATTTATCATAGCATAAAATCTGCATAACAGAAAAAGTATTCTGATATGTAAGTATAGCTTCAAAATAAATAACTTTGAATATGAGAAAAGGAAAAGATTTGTGTTTAAACATAATCATGAATTTCAAATGCATTTTAATTTTTAAATAGAGTTAGTGAAAAATTATAAATGTATTGACAAAAATATCATATTGTTCAAATTTGAATTTTTTTGCAATGAAGAGCGGGTGTTGGGATTGGCGAATGGCCAATACCCAAATTAGGTTGCCAGCTATGCTATGAACCTGTCTTGGTTTGATATTTATTGTGGAAGGGTGTGCTGTCAGGTTTTTTGTGTGGCGGCGTTTATATCTGCAGAGGTAGTAGTGCAATGAATAGCCGGGGGAAGGGAGGAGGGAAACCTGGTGCCGGCATTTGCCTGCTCTTATGAAGAACACCAGGGGGGCCAACAGTATAACGTCCCTTCCAAAGGACGGAACAGCTGAGTTTGCATGGTCTCCTCAAACCACACAAACAGGGGGCCGGGCGACCTTGGAAAAAATCCTACTTGCGCAGGATTCGTACCGATGACTTTTTCAAGCATCAGGCGAGTAGCAGCCAGCATCCTAACCGATACACCACCGGCACCCCCACTTTTTTGCAAAAAATGAAAAGCTTATATGTAATGCGCCAGAACAATAGTAACCAAGCACGGTATAAACAACCTATAATTTGAATATTATTTGAAATAAAAATGTACTATAGCTAGAGGGAATATTTGCTAACATGAAATAAGGCTCATGAAATATCTGAGAAAGGTGAAAAAAGTAGAGACAAACTATCAAAACTCTCTAACAGTAAATTTATCAGAATCAAAAGCTTCCTTGCACCCAAGTTCAACAATTACAAGTGATTTTATCAGGAAACTACAGTAAATCAATATCAAATACCAGAACTACATATCAAATGATAATGACACAAATTAATTATATATACATATGGTGTGTATACATATACCATATTTCTTAGCATATAAAACTCACCCCAGTTTTTTAGAGGATTTTTCAGGAAAATAGTATTTTGGTTTTCACCAAGGCATTTAGGAAGGGCCATGTTGTGTACCATTTCCAGCCACGATTAAGTCCGTATCTGGCAACATTTACAGAAAATATTACGGTGTGATAACAGTTAAATATAACGTTTTAGATAAACTTCATTCGTAAAATGAACAGGGATGATCTAAAACATATATACATAATTGCTTTGAGACTTGTATAGCTAAATGTGCCCCTGCATGAACTTCGGAGTCATATTAATTAAAGCTGTAGGAGTGCACATATAGATACCCTTTACCAATAGTACTTACTTAAACTTAAGTTCAAGATTTTAATATAATGGGATAAATAATAAATGGAATGCATATGTAACAACAATACATACACTCAACTAGTCCTTTTTCTTCTGCAAATCTTTTTGCCTCGTACATAATGATTTTGATCGATACAGCAATACCCAACTACCTCTGTTCTACTATCCATCATTTTCTCCTCTAGTTGTGGCCATTTCAAACCAACCTTATGAAGACTATGTTTCTCTTTCCCCATTCGCTTCAGTTTTTCCTCGTTTTTTCTCCATTCACGGATCATTTTTTCTGTGGGAGGTGGAATGAAATGATGTGCTGCTGCTTGGTTTCTGTGCGTTTTTGTATATTGAATCACCTGAAGTTCATAGATAATAGTGTAGGCATATGTTTTCATTCTTGTAGCCGTTGCGATCTCAATACACAATGTTATTTATCCTAGATATGTATAAAATATTTATGGCATCTACATGAATTTTACTGTTCTGTGACATTAATCATGCCATTCAACAGCTCATTAGGTACTGAAACATCAAAAATTCACTGAAATTGTAATCACTGTGAGAGGACATGTATTAAAGCATAATAATGAAAATGAGTCCTTGGAATTCACATTGCATAAGGTATTACTGTATACAAGTATTTGGTTCTTGCATTCTGCAAGCATTTCATTTTACCTTGAAAAACATTAATTTGTCAGAGAGATATTTCATTGGTAGAAATTTTTTTAATTCAAAAGTTTTCACCTCTGCACTGATTTTCGTTCTTTTCTTATAGAACAATATTGGAGTAAAACAATCCCTAAAATTTGCAATTTTAAAAATATTATACTTTTCCATTGTGGGTAACTAATTCCACATATTTGTGCCAAATTTTAAAGTTATAGCACATCTAGAAATGAAAAAATATTTATCTAATTGTTTAAATTTTAGAAAATTTTAACTGCCGAAATAACAACTTCATGGAGATTTTCAAATGTTTATTTGTGCATTTGCAATATGCTCTAAATAACTTTTAAATGTCAGCACCCTAGCTTTTCCCGTAGTACCTAAACATTTATCTATTTGGGAATAATTTTGAAACGAGAAATCTATTTGTTTAAGCTTTAAGAATTTTTAACTGCCAAACAAATTAAAATGTCAAAATTTCAATAATTCCTATTTTGTTTTTTTTTTTTAAATTCTACCTTTACAAAAAATTTCAGCTTCGTAGCGCATTCAGAAATACAGAAACATTGAAAATTTGCTTAAACAATTGCGAATTTTTAGCGGCCGCATTGTTGAACTTTCTTGAGATTTTCGATTTTTTTAGTCGGTTTTGCAAATAGTCCTATCCACATAAAAAATTTTGAGTCTCCAGGTCATCTGGAAGTGCCTAAACATTAGTATCCTCCTGATGTTATATCATAAGTAAGAAGCATCTATATATAATAGATATTAACAAAATTTTCACTATTAGTGATTGATAATGTATATTTTATTGTTTTTGCGATGAATGACTGCCAATTATTCCATTTTGGGGATGAATGTGCTCATTAGTGTTAGTACTGAGAACAGTAATAATCTTACCTTCGACCTATAAGACGCAGGCTGATATTGGGGGTCATTTTTCAGGAAAAAAGTGCATCTTATATGCCGAGAAATTTGGTATACACATAAGACAGGGTGCTTCATGCTGAAGGACTAGCTGCCCTTGAGATAGGACTATGCTATATAGAACAGCAGGAAGAAGCAACACCAACTGATGGCATGATTTTGCAGCAAAGAAGCGATTGCAATTTCAAAAGTAAACAAGCCTTAAAAATTTTTTGCACGTTAAATTAGAAGAAAGCTTTTTTATTTTTTGATAATGTAAATAAATATGTATAAATATATTTATTATTAATAAAATCATACACACTGTAAATTGTCTTTTTTGGGGGTATATTCCATATAGTCCGAGCTTTTTGGTAATTCAAGGTGATCTAGGTCATGTTCACCTCGAACTATCGAGACTGCACTGTAATACATTTTTAGAGTAATTAATGAACTACAATAAACAGCATTGATTACACTAGCTTTGCTATATTTGAACAAAACAAAATACAGACTAGAAGATTCTAAAGAATACAAAATTACAAAAAATAAAAGTATTATACATTGACTTAATTAATACAATCTATTTCAAAAAAACATAGGATACCAATCTGTTAAGAGTGCATCAAATAAACTATTGTTTATTAATTACTGATAAGATACTAACAAAAAACCATCAACAATAAACAGCATTTAAAATTTTTAATTTGAGGAAATTTGGATAGAGGAAAATGTGGTAAAATATACCATTGTATCCTATCAAAAATTATTGTAATTACTGCATGCAAACAACCATTCAACATAGGTATTCTTATTTTTTAAATGAAATGGTTTGCACTGAAGAATGTTTTATATGTATGAATTATCCAATAGTTTTAAAGCAAAGATAACTCTAACAAACATCTAAAAAGATCAGTCCAAATATTGCATACAGTTAGTGTGATGGAAAAATGTAAAATTAACTGACATGCAAAACTGCATTAACACCATGGCTACATTATAATAAACAACAAGGACAAACAAGGATGCATTTATAGAGATAAAAATGTGAACCGGCAAATCCTAGACAGCAAGCATAACATTTACTATAAGAACAACATATACTATTTTTACACAAGGTACATAACAGGGATATATAATATTCAATTTTATATACTTTTATTACATTTTATGGAAAAATATTTGGTGCTGTTTGTATAACCGGGTGGAAGGTAATGCTAGTGCTGTCGATGGCAAGAAAGCGACGAGAAATGATACTAGTACATCGCATATGCCTACTTGGCCCACAGCATACTCCTACTCGGTGCCCCAGGTTGGGTAAGTTTGGTTAGGCGGTATTGGTTTCTTCCCATGTTTGCTGTGACCCCCTCCTCGGGTTGTGACAAGAAGCAGAGTATAACACATCACAAATTTTTGGAAAGTTATATGGAGGAGTTAATGTGAAGATATCAGCTGGGTGAGGAAGATGCCTTTGATCGAATCCTTCAAGATAATGCCACCTTCAGTCCTCCGGATATTGCTTTATGATTTCTAATGCCATTTACTTCTTATTTGTTACTTTGATCTAATAAATACTATTACATGTTGCCCCTTACCTATGTTGTTTCATTACATGCCTTGAAATGCTTCTTATATTTACATTTAACTTCTGCTTTTTCGCCTTTCTCCCTGGTAGTTCCATTTCTTGTTGCTTTCTTCCCATTGACAGCTCTAGCGTCGATATGTTTACCTTCCATCCAGTTATGCAAACAGTGCAAAATATATTACTATAAAATAAATCTATCTAGTAAGTGCATTTTGTCAGTATCAGAAAAGAATGATGACACTTCACATCTATCATATGCGAAGGTCATGGGTCAACCTACCGTGACTATGCTGAAGGCACGACCTGACTGACCTCCCTCTCGGGCTGCATCCCACCTATATGGCACCCTGACACCGGTAAGCCAATCACCGGCCATAGGTGCATAGGGAGGTAAGGCGGTCCGAGAAGGATGGTCGGCCAGATTGGCCTCGGTCAGGGTGTACCTCCAGGTCACAGTTCATGACTGATCCTTTATTACTAACAAATACAATTTAATACACAATTCTTGGTCAAACAAAATGCCTGACCCTTTAGTTAAGGCCAATACAACAGATTTATTATCAACAAAAATTACAATACCGGCATGCATTGATGCTATTAATAATGCATGTACATCTGCACATAGGGCCACCAAACCTTCCGCATAAAATATTGGCAATTCCTCTTCTAGTTGTAAAATAATCTGATGGCAAAACACAGGCCATACCCAGGCAATTTGCCAGGGTGTGGCGTCGAAATAGCCTTCTATTATGGTGTGCCAATTGGCACATAAGTGACGCTTGGTAAAATGGCCAGCGTTCCACATGCGTTTTAACCAATCAGCTCGTTGATAAAACACATGGGGAATTAAAATCATTGGCAATGCCAATACAAATAATATCCAACATAAAAATCCCACAATCTTCGGAAGGTCTAGGCATTGCACATGAGATAACACTGTTAACATGTGATGCACACGCACTTTGGAAGTGGAAGTAAACCACAATCATTGGGTTGCGGTATCAATATTTATGTCTAAATATTTACATTATCTTTTGTCCCCAAATGGTTATTGGACAACACTGATCCATGGCCTGTTAACTACATTATTGAAATTTCATTAAAAGTATTTATAGTTCCTTTTTTTGGTTGCAAATATTGCCTAAAACATTAAAGTTAAAAAAGTACGAGTATCTAATGTAAGCAATTGTTGGAAAACCTAATTAGAAAAGAAAATTTTGATAGAAAATGTTATTGTCATGCAATTTTACCATACTACCATCTCTTGCCCATACAAGGAATTGGTATAACCTTAAATGCAGGACTGTCGGAGATAGTTTGTGTTCTCCACCAGGAGGCACTGTAGTATTTTGACATGCAATTTCTAAAAAGTATACCCATGCACATTATTGATTTCTAATGCATTACATTAATGTTGTAAAAAACATTAAAATAAAAATGTATGAATATCTAATAGCAGCAATTGCTGCAAAATGTAATTTGAACAGAAATTATTGATAGAAAATATTTATGTCATGCATTTTCATATTACTGCCATCTCTTGCCCATACAAGAAACTGGTATAACTTTAAATGCGGGATCATCAGAGATAGTTGAAATTTTCTCCACCAGGAGGCTCTGTAGTATTTTGGATTTCCATTGCATAATTTATAATGCCGGGTGGAAGTAAGCACATATTTTATTGATGCTGCAAGCAATACTGTAATAAGCAGCTAGTTTTTAGGCAAGGATGTTGCCACTATATTTTTTATTAACCCATATCTGCCCAGTGGCAACATTTGTTGCCAAGCAATTTAGAATTTTTTTCTTTACATTAGAGCTACCTAAAAATGTAGTTATATTTTTTTACAATCTCAATTTATTCTATAATAAATATATAAAGCCCACATCATTTGTGTTTTCATACACTTTAAACAAAAATTTCAAATGTTGCTGTATGTTCGTCCATTTCCACTGAACTCTTGTCATCTTTCTACTCTAACAGTAAGTAGAATACAATTTCTGTGAAAGTTTTATGATATTCTCTCCCTCTCTATTTTCAAGTTCTACATTGTGTAATGGATAACATGAAAAAATAACAATTGAAAAATATTGTTTATTACCACCACAATTGAACAACAAACTTAGGTGGCAACAAATGTTGCCACTGGGCAGATAAGTTGTCACTTTTAGGTATTATCTCATATTTTGCCAATATTTTTATATTTTCAAAATTTTGTTTTCTTTCTTTAAAAATGTTCAATGCTATTCAGTAGCCAAGAAAATGAAAATAACTTTACCTATGCCTTTGGCTATTTTGCAGTATGATTTAAATAAGGGTGGGGTTGATCTGAATGATCAATTTGTTGTGCAGTACAGAACAACTATTAGAGCCAAAAAGTGGTGATGGCCTTTAATTGTGTGGGCAGTCAATGTTTTCTGTGTACAATGATGGCTTGTTTATAGAAAATGGGTGAATAACAATATTCCATTGTTAGATTTTCGTAGTTAATGTGTTTTGTTCCTTTTGTGACATTATGGCTCCGAGTCCGTTAGGAGAGGTCCACACATATCCACTTCGCTTGAACTAGATCCAATAAAATGTGATTGCAGAGATCATATAATTACCAAGGGATCAACACGCTTTCACCATTGTAAACATTGCTCCAAGAGGACAATATTTATTTGCAAAAATTCAGTGTTCCTCTACAGCCTAAATGTTTTGAAACTTTTCATACGTAATAATTATATTTTTCTAGAATTAAAATTTGTTAATTTTTTTTTGTACAATTATAACTTATTTAAAGCCAATATGTTTCATTAAATGAATTAAACTAATGTAAAGTTTATGCTAAGTGGTCTATAATATGAACTATTCTGGAATGAAAAATTGCATTTGTTGAAATTTTATATTATTTGAAATTAATAATTTATTGATGCAAAAATATTTTTTTTGTTCATTCGCAGTTTTCGAAAAAATATACGTTTGAAGGTGCTACAACAAAAATAATTGAATTAATTTATACATGTAATTAGAACTCAAAACAATAAAAAAGGCAATTGTTTGTATACAGTAAAACCCTGTTATTTCGATCCCTGATAATTCGAAATAGCGTGTAATTCGAAGCTAAGAGCAGTCCCTGGCCAACATAATAGGATTTTGCATACGTCGACAATGAAATTCGAAGTCATTATCTGGTCCGGTGACTCGAGAACATTTCGTTTAATTTGGAACCTTGACACATATTGTGTGTTTAAGTGGAAAGTTCGTGCGCGCACATGATAAAGGCATCGCGTTTTTGTTCTTCATTTTTCGCAAACAAAATATACAGGTAACTTCTTTTTATTATTTAACCCTAGAATACTAATCATAGGTCAAAATGACGTACACTCTTCTTTGAACAAGAATAACTCCTTTTCTGAAAATCCAATTAGCTCCTTCATCTAGCAGTGCTTCAATCAGTTTGTTGCCTACCGGGAACCAGGCCGGTCGCAAGTTCCACGCTCCTCTTCCGCCCACACATCTGTTTCGTTGTTGAGTCACTACATCAATCTTACGTAGGTTTAATAGTAAGCGAAAATTTTGTACGTCGATCTGACGTATGTTTAGTAAAATGCGATAATCTTTAGACGTCGATCTTAGGTATATTTAGTAAAATGAGACTATTTTCATATGACGTGTTAACCTATGTTTAGGGAGTTGAGATAATTTTCGGTGTCAATTTTACACACGATAAGTGAAATGAGTAAATTTCACAACTGAATGCTTGGAGTCTCTTCGAATTCTCGAATGCCAAGTTAATATTTTGCGCATTTCTTTTTAGGAAAAGTGGAGAAAACTACATTATTCTGACCCAGAAGAAATTCTACGCATAATGCGAAAACTTTCCGATGACGAAAGTGGTACGAAAGATATTTTAGAAAGTCAACTTACCTCAGATGACGATAACTTATACTGTGATGATTCCGATTTAGATCCAGACTTGGACCCCGCCAAAGACGTTGAGGCGAATGAAGTTAATTTTGTTTTGGAACCTAACAGAGAGATTAAACGCCCGATTTCTCAAATTAGGAAGAAGGGAAAATGTCAACGTGTAAAAAAGAAGCAGAACATGACAATAATAATATCATTACTTTGAAAGAGCCTGAAATAATTGGAAGGATCGGATTTACTTGGAAGACTACAACGATACTCCTTGTCAAGGAAAAGGTTCTAGCAAAAATGTTGTCCATATTTAATCTGGACCCGCCCAGAATGCTCGTCTTGTGATTTTGAAATTTTCATGTGATTTTTTTAGTGTTTTTATAAGGTCTGCCTACTAGTTTTCTAAGATTTTATATGTTTTTATTAAAAATTGTACTTATTGCCATAGTTATTAAGTTCCTAGAAGATTTATCATTAAAAACTACTTGTTGTTGGAGTTTTGATTGATCAAAAATATACCAGAAAGTTGATTATCAATAAACACATTGCAGTAAAAGTGGTTTTAAAAATAATCCTGGTGTGTGCGTCAAATTTACGTGTTTAGTAACAACCGCCCTAAAAATAAGATTAGTATTCTAGGGTTAATAGTAAACGTGAAATGAAATTGTAGATGATGCAAATAGAGAAATCATCTTATCCTTGCATCACTAGACCTTCTTTATTCAAGGTTCTCGGATTAATATATGTATACTGCTTTATCGTAGATCTTTACCTCTTCCCCGTAAGTTTTTCGAAAAAAATAAGGATAAACAACGATACTAGAAGCGCGCAGGGACAGGAGAGACGAGGTTTCGTATTTGCCCACTCAACAAAAAGTACCAAAAAATATAGGTTTTTACCTTAGCAATTTGAGCACGATCTTCAATGTTATTCTCACTATCATCCTCTGAACTGACACTTTATTCCAAATCTCTTTCAAGTAAGATATGTCTACTTTTCATCACCAGGTATTGCTTAAAACTTTATTATCCCCTCTGCTTACTCTTTTATGTTAATATTTACAATATATACATGACCAAAATGTATAATACAGAAACAAATCCATCCAACAGAAAATGTCTCATATTCTTGTTGGATTTATGAATCAAACTTCAAATTGTGCATGCACACGTACAGAAACGCCTCACCTAGGAGTTGATCATTTTCCCGCAATACAATCAAAATACCCATTGATATAAATAACAATTCAAAATAAACAACAATTATTATAGGTTATATCTATAAAAAGTTATTTATAAAAATTCCTTTTTATATTCTCACTTGTTTGAAATCTGAGTTGGATGCGGTTTTTCTTCTTATCACAACCCATTGCAACTTTTGAAAAACAGCAACTATAATTAACTTGTCACTTTTAGAGTTCCTTTAGGGTCACTTAAAGATGATGTTGAGAATTTCTTTGTTTGTTATCCTTCTTTTTTGTGCTTTCTGTAGAGTCTTTGGGGCACTGAATATCCCAGTGTACCAGAATCGGATGTTTTTTTTCGAACCTGTTTCAGTGAACTTTATTATTCACCGTAATTTCCAAATCCGATGCAAACTATAACTCCTCCGATCAGATTAGTACAAAATGCAACATTGAGACACGTTACATTGCATCGATCTTAAAACTTTTGCCACAAATGCCGATATAGCTGTTTACCTCTCAGAGTGGATAAACTAGAAGATGGCCTCTTGCTATCTTTTATGGGTTGTTAAATGCTGCAGCTATCAATGCATTTGTTATTTTCTCACACAATAATAGCATGAAAGGCAAATATAAGCTGTCTAGGCATTCTTTCTTGATGAACTTGGGAGAAGTTATGATCAGGCCTCAGCTCCAAGAACGCCTCCAAATTACAACTTTGAGAACTTCCCTCCGTAAGTCCATAGCTTCACAGATTCGACTGCCAGAGGCTACGAGTACTGCAATCAATTTGGAGTCAATGAGTGGAAGATGCCAGATATGTGACAGCAGCAAGGGCTGCAAAACTACAGCACGCTGCAAGAATTGTCAGGAGTTTACTTGCCGGAATAATTCAGATATAATTTGCAACATATGTTTTAAATAATTTCAAAAACTGTTTATTTTCACTTTTTTGTTTATAAAGTAAAAAATAAACACATTTGTTTGCTAACAGTTAATGGCTAAACACATATTTTCTTCATGGGGTACTCAGTGCCCCAGTGTACCTGAATAAGGTGCCAAAGCCTAGTGTACCTTACCATGGTTAATGTCACTTCCAAAGGATGGAGCACTGACTTGTGCACTCTCCTCAAACCACACAAGTAGGGGATGGCATGATCCCAGGTTGAACAATCCAAATTTTGCAGGATTCAAACCTGGAACTCCTACATGGAAGGCCAATGCTCGAACCACTCGAACCTCTTAATGTTAATGGTGATGATAGCAGAAATCGCATCACAGCTTAGATCCTAGTTCTAGATTGTCTTATTACACCATAGGAATCCATTAACTAACCTTCATGTTTCTGGTTTCAGCTGCTCGGTCAATAAGTAAATCGGTCTTCTGCCCATAAACACGAACCAGGACCATTTCTTCTGGTTCGCTCGCATTTTTGCAGCCAACCAGTTTGTTTGTAATACCATCAGTGAACAGCTGAAAGGATCAATATATATTAAAACATGTATGCAAGTCATAAATGTCATTTTAATAAGAACAATACCTCAATGAGTTATTCCAGTGCTTACACATTAAATGGTAAGTGGCAAGCATGCATATTTTGTTGAATAAATGGTGAAGTGTAGATGAGTTGTAAATTTCATATTAATGAGAACAATACCTCAAAGAGGTTTTATAGTAATTACACATGAAATGGTAAGGATAGGGTGACCAGACGTCCTGGAAATTCTGGGATTGTCCCAGATTTTGAGTTAACGTCCCGTTGTCCTGATAAAGTTCTTCGGGATATCCATTTGTCCTGGATTTTTTGTTTCTGCATTACAAAATCTCCTCAGCACAAAAATTTCATTAATGTAATTAATCTGAATCACATTATATTGGAAAATATAAAAATTGCTTATTAAATCTTGTTATGATCGGTGGTATTGAAAATCATGAGCAGACCACAGAGATGAAGAAATTGTATGGCTTTTGGTTCGTTTCAGGCCCATAATGTACTTGTAGAAAGAATGTTTCAAAAATAAATTTTGTATGATCTGACAAAAAAAACAGCCTTGGTGTTAAAACAATCAATACCATTATATTGTGTGTTTAAATTAAATATGAATTTTCAAGTTTTTTTCCGATGATTAAAAATAATAAAAATTTGAATGAGACAGGCAGTCATAGTCTAAAAAATTAATGAAAAATTATATAACTTTATTATTTATCCCATTCCATCCTCTCCCCCGCCCATGCCCAATATTGCAAGATTTCACATTTTCTCAGGAGTTCGTCGGGAAGCCTGCATTCACAGGGTGCTACTTTGTCAATTTTATTGTCCAGGTCTGTACATATACGGCACGAGATACAGGAGGGTTTATGTGATCTATACTGCCATTTATTACGCTGCCAAAGAAATTTTTTGGAAATTTTTTGAAAATTTCAAACTAAGATTCTGAGAAAATAGTTATAGATAGAAAGTTAAAAATGTTCAATATAACTATTACTATTCACTATCATATGTGACCTTTAATGCCATCTATAACACTGCAGAAGAAATTGTAAGAGCAAAAATATACTTTTTAATTAAATATCAAATAAATTAGTCATAGGTATATACTAACACTAGCAATATATTACTAATTGTAAGTTTATAAAGAATTTTGTTTAAAACACTAAATAAAACTCAATAAATAAAATGTGCTTTTTATAATGTGTCAGAAAATGAGGCTGCAATTTTTTGTTTAGTGTTATCAGTGGCGTAGAGGGCGGTTTTGGGGGCTCAAACCACCACCGTCAGTAATCCCAAGTTCATTTTGATTTTAATGTCTTTTAAGTATTATTTAAATATTATTATTCACCTAATTTATATAGCAGTAAGAATCAACATCCACTATAGGTATGAAAATTTTAAAAGCTCGTATATATTCATGTGCATTGAAAACAATTTCGCGTCCAGCGGGATACCCATCAAGCTGAGGCAAAACCGTTGCAAAATCCTGGCTACGCCACTGACAATGAGTGCAATTATTGGATTCAGGATTTTCATCCCTTAATTCATCATATTGTAATGGACAGTAAATAGATGAATGGGTTTTAAAACAAAGACATAAACAAACCAAATAGGACAGAGTTTCTAGATTCCACTTATCCATCTTTCACCTCAAACTATTATAGAACATAGGTGCAACCAAGTCCTTGATTGAAGCATGGCCGTAAATATTGCGGCTAGAATGCAGGCGATAAAAGTGTGATATCTCAACTCAATGCAGTTCGATATAAGAAGAAAAATTCAACAAGCTCTCTCCACGACGAAAAAATAAGATTGGATCCATATAAGTGATGCTACTAAAAGGTAAGATACATTACTTAATTATGTGATTTTATATGTGTATATATATATATATTTATTTATTTACCTATTTATTAATGAAAATGATGAGATATCCAAAAACACATGCAGGACTGATAAGCAGACTGTGCGAGCCAATGTAATGCTCTGTTATATAGTAAAGAACTATGAGGATTCATTGAAAGATGTTCAAAAATTGAATTAGTTAGTTTCTAAATGTGTATTTTTTATTATCTTATTGTGGGTCGTAACGCAATTCTATGGAGCTGCACCTTCTACATTTCAGTTAATGGCTACGAGATAGATGTCATCAATATCTTCAATTTTTATTTTATATTTTTTATTTATTTTGAATATTTCATAAACAGCCATTATTGACCTTTTACAATGAGCGTAATAACGATAGCAATGACGATCACATACAACAACGCCCTCAGCAGGATATGAACCCGAGACCCAAGCAATGGGAGCCATAAACTATAACAATGCCTCTACTAAGCAAAAATGTAATTTATTAATAATAATGTGTTCTGGTCACTGGAACTTTACTTCTGTAACCCAATGCGATAATCTCTACACCAACCGTAGATAAGAGTTAAAAATCCGCGAATCCGCGCTCATGAAGACTGCTTTACAGAAGAAATGCGCAAAATTTTACAGGCTTAGGATTAAATTGAAATTATTTACATGAAATACAATGCCGATTAATTTAATATTTTTAGCTAGGAGAATAACTAGCATAGAATTTTAATACTGTAAGAGTAGGATAATAGTTGTTCAAAATTTGTTGTAGTTGAAAACTAATTCCATTAAAACAACTAGGAATAATTCAACAGGGAATTATCAAGCTCGTCTTATGGCTGAAAATTTTCAAGAACAAGCAATTAAAAAAATACTTGTCTCGCGCATCTCCATATGCACAACGGGGTTATAAAAACTAGATGCGCATTTGGGCTACAAAGCAGCCATCTCTAGTGGTAATTCACCGAAAATAGATTCTAAAAGAACCTTTTCACTGAAAATAGATACTAAAAGAACCTTTTAAAATCTATTTTCGGCGAATTGAAGACGGCTGCTCTGTAGCCGAAATGCACATCTGTTTTTATATTCTTGTTGTAGCTTTTTGGAGATACCCGAGAGAAGTATTTTTTAAGTACTTGTTCTTGAACTAAGGATAGGCTAACCCAAATCACGTCATCTCTTTGCAATTATTACGTAACGTGATCACTTCTTAAGACTTCGTCATATGTAAAAATTAGAACGTCTAACTTAAAAGTTTTCAATAGCGATGACAGCTTTCACGACTTTGGCGAACGACAGTCGCTTGGTTCTTCATAGATTCAGCAAATATCTTAATCGATACAAGCATCTCACGAATTCAGCAAATGAGCACGCAGGTTTCAGCGGTCCATTAAGTCCACCACTGTTACAGCCAAGGTCACCTCATTTGAAGGAGGCTTTTCGTTTTCAGGATCACATCTATAAACAGATAAATAAATAACCTTTCATACCGCCGTATGGGTTCATTATCCTTTTTATTACTTTCCGAAAACGCTCGTTACATAAGCCCGCGTAGTGCTGTTTATGCGCTCAACTTTGTAATTAAAAATTACTTTAAAAAAAAAAATTCAACGGGAAACAATCGAACAATCGAAAAAATGATAAGGACGGCACGTATTTATTTTTTTTCACAGCAATTCGTATCCGATCGAAAACTTTTTTAATCTCGAATGCCGCAGAGTGGAATTTTTTTTTAGGTTTTTAGAAGCGTTATCCTGCGTAGTTGCGTAGGAAGGGGGGGAGATTTGAGAGGTTCCGAGATATAGCTTTAATGGGATCAAAAAATTAGACAACTGATTTCCATTCGAAACAACTTCGCGACTCTACTTTAAGAGGAAAATAAAACTTTCGAGGAAAAGGATCTGACCAGCTCAAAAATCGCCATGAAAATTCGCGATTCTTTTTTTAAGTGCGGTTACTCGAAAGTCTACACTTCGAGGAAAAAAATGGCTCAACACGGCGCGAAATTTCGCCGGAATATTTCCGGAAATTATCCATGAGAGGAATACTAATCGGCGAGGGGCAGCTTAAAAAAATAAATAAATAACCTCACCAAACTTAAAATGACGGACCACTTAATTCGGACTTAATAACCCGATGAGTGGACCATTTTCACTCGACATACCACGTCGAAATTCATTCGTTCTCGACTATTTTATCAATGCTGCAAATATTTAATCGAGAAATTTTTTTCCAGAGTAATAAAAAAATGGGAAAAATGGAACCGTATAGATAAGAAGTTTGGGGCGCGTTCTTTCTCTTGAGACGAACAGAAGCTTTTATATTTTCCCATTTATCTCAGGGAAATGGTCTCGAACACGCTTATTCCCAATGTCGTAATCCGCCGAGCACGGTGCAAGAGCACCCCTTGCCCAAGAGATGCCCTCAAATGCACTGACATTCGACGCTCATTGGACGGGATAGGCAGGACGGTGGGTATTGCAATAGGTTGAAAGTGGTTTCGCAACAACAATGGAAGTCATAATCTGCACAACGTTCAACGAGCGTCGTCAATTGACCATTGTTACCAACCAGCCGTTCCACGGTGTCGCAACGGAGGAACGTCGCGAGGTGAAACCGATAGCGGACGACGATGGAAAAGAAGATAGATCGCTAAATTTTGACGGAAGGAGAGAGACAAAAGCACAATGATAATACTATCGACCGGTGGTGTATCTAGAAATTAGTAAAGGGAGGGGTTTAAAAATTCATAATCCAATTTCAAGGTAGTTAATCGTCAAGGACATCCATAAAGACTGAAAAAATTAAAAGCGAAAGATAAACTGTTAGTTTTTCTTGTTTTACTGATTTCATGAAAACGACCAGGGTTTCGGAGTCGTCCTCTCTGGCCACACCACGTACATGAAATCCTACCTCAGAAAACATTGACGAACGCATAATTCAAGTGGTTAACATGTACACTGTACATGAAAAATAAATAATTCTTGATCGCTGTTTTAAATAAATGAAAAATCTTATCATGGAACGAAAACTTAATGAGAGAAAAAAAAACTTTGGCGCACGGGGAGGTGAAGGGGTTTAACCCTCAAACACTCCCCCCTGGATACATCACTGCTCTAGACACTGATCAAGTCGAATGCTTAAAGAGCTACAGGCCCAATTCCTGGTGCAACTAACAACCCTTTCAGTATTTTCATTGCGTATGAAGTAAAACCTGAATTTAACCCAACTGTTCGTCCTAAATTGATATTAGTTATGTAAAGGGGATGGTGGTAAATTGTAATAGGTGCTCCTGATATTTTGAAGTTTTATAATTGAAAAAAGAGACGGTGCAACCTGCATTGAACAAACTTTCTCATACCCGTAAGTTTGTAATACATACAATGACGTCTCTTGTTACATTATTGTGCGGATAGCTTGGCGGAAGCTGAGAGTAAAACTCGATATAATGTGATGTCATTGGACGTTATCGTTAGCTTTGATGCACTGGATCCATTTCTGAGTAAATCGATGATTTTTTTAAAAATCTACAAGGATAATAAACTAAACTTCACTGTTGCGGGATTTCAACAATATTTCCATTCCGGGAGATACAGTATATAGATACGAGATTTCTTCAGATTTTATTAAATTGTTAAGCACATAAACCCGAGCACAGACTACAGGCATACGTAATTGAAGGAGAACCACTTTTTCGGACTCGGGGGCACCTTAAACGTTATTTATCAAAATCTCGAATTTGAATTTTTTTCGCGATCATTATAACTTTCTCTACGTACTTCACATATGAAATAGGAAATACACAATTGCTGAACGTTGACTACGAAAATTTGGTTGAAAGCATCCCAAGGAACATAATACGTATAATTCCGCATTTCAATCACAACAGTTTCTCCGGTATCGGCTGAAAGATCTGCGCTACGAGATACAAATCTTAACGCCATTATCTCGCAGACAACATCCCGCACGTGTATTTCGAATAGGTTTTCCTCGCTGCATATTTTTGTCGAAGCCCTTGATATCTTTGAACTTAAAAACGAAAGCACTTAAAACACTCGAACAAAAATCAGGTTGGCTGTATCCTTCTCTTTCGTAAACACGTGATTATGACGCGAACCAACATTATTACGGATAATGGCGCTAGATCTTGCGGGCAAAAATGCTCTAATGGTTTGCGTGGACGAAGACGGAGAGTGACGCAAGCAGCCTTCGAGGAAATGATATTTTTTTAATTGCCATCGCCGCGGGGAAAGAATTTAAGACGCAGATAGACGGAAACTATCGGAGAAAAATAATCCGAGACACCACACATTCACATAGTGTACAAAATCTGATTCTCAAAAAAAGTTATTTAACTTAGAACAAAAAGATTCGGTCGAATTCGAAATACGAACAAAATCAACACGGCCATGGTTTCGATTCTTGGTCCTGCCTTCTGATACGCACCTGCGAGTTTTTAGTACTCTAGTAACCCATTTAGATAATAGGCTCGCCCCATTTTTGTGATTCGAAATGGTACCTTGATCCTTCGCTTTGCACGGTTTAGCTTTGCAGGTTCTCGGTTTAGAACTGTTTTAATTTTTAGCGTTTTTTTTAATGTCCGTTTATGCGTTCGGTTTGTCCGTCCGTTCGCCCGTCTGTCTGACGCGCTAACTCTTCCTAAACGAAAGTAGATATAGATGTCGTATTTTCGCAAATCGTTTTAGTATTCTATCTCGTTGTGCACATTTTCTCATTTTGTTCATCTGTAGGTCTAATTTTTTTTGGAAAAAACCGCCAGTTGCTGTCTGCCTGAGCAGCTCTTTCCTTATTTGTTGAGAACCACCTCGAAATGCACGGCCATCAATTTCACTTTAGCACTGTTTCGGAACGATCTCCAAGTTTTTAAAAATAATAAAATGTTTCGATTCGACTTTTAATAAACAAAAAAGGAAGACATTTCTGAATACAGGATAACTAATCTGTTGCATGTTGAAATCAAGGCGACGCTCAAATGCAATCTCATACTTTCCTATGGGGAGATCTATCCAACTTTGCAAGGTTTCGCGTTCCAGGAACGCATTTACCGTGAAGTGGACGTGTTTATCAATTTTCCGCGTGGAAGATTGTCCTCCAATTAATTTTCGAGTGAACCTATTTGACGTAGAGGAGTAACGACCTAACGCAGATTTATGATCAAAACAACTGCGCGCTGGTAAACGGGGAGATACCGATTTCAGCTGAAGCACTTGGGATTCACTTTCCGGAATTTCTCTCGTGTTATTTTTTATTTTCAAACTGAAAAAAAAAACACTAGCATAAAATGGCCGGCCATCGGAAAGCAAGCGAATGCGGTATTCCTAAGAACCTGGTCGACACGCCATACACTTCCATATAAGCTTCATTACAGCATTCGGTCTGCGTTCTCGTAACGGTGTCCTATTAGGGACGCAACGATTTGTTTTGTGCCGTAGATCTGTTCGACAAATCTAGCTGCCCCACGATGAACTTCTTTTGACCCTTCTCTTATGGCCCCGCGAACTTGACACGTATTAAAGTGAAGCGGCATGAGCAAAGATAATTGACGTGTTTGCCGAGATTTCACTTCTTCCCAAAATATCTTCAGATAGTCCTTCCGAGAGTCATATCTTTTTCCCGATAGAAGATTGAGACGATTCTCTTCAATGATATCGAGTTCCTTACCCCTAAAATAGAGTTAATCCTACGCGAGAATATAAAACAAACGACTTAGGCGATTCGTGTGTATAAAAAACTTCCGAGTAAAACGAATGTAGGCATAATTCAACTTCAACAGGGCTATTCGCAAAATTTATCCTATATTCTATTGTTAAAATCAAATTAAAATTAAAATCGAATTATCGCCGATTAATGAGTAATTGAAACAATATGCCTCCTCTGGTAATACAATAAAAAGTCCAACCCAGGACAAATGCAGGATGGTTTCCCCAACTTGACATCCCGAATTGATTACTTATATTGACAGGAATTGTTCAGTATGCGTTGGTCATTCCAAGTAATTCTCATACTATAAATACCATTTGTAATTCATAGTTAATCAATGATAGAGAAAAATTGGAAAACAAATCAATAGAGCATTATCAGGTTTAAAATACTAAAAGCAATGACAAAATCTCTTTCTGAAAATATCTTTTACAAGAATCGAACCCGGGACTTAAATATTCGCCAAATAAAATATAGCCCGAAGGTGGGCCCTGGCAGCACGAGCCTCATGCCAATTTTCATGAAAATCGGTCCATTGGTGCAAAAGTTGTTAGCAGGAGATACACACACAGACAGGACCATTTCATAAGGCCATGTTTCCTTCGGAAACCAGCCTAATAAGTTTGGGAAAACTAGATGCGCATTTCGACTCCATAGCAGACGTCGCCATCAGAACTTATTTGCACCTACTATGGGTGGGTCACCACTGATGACGGCTGCTTAGTAGTCAGCATTCGCATCTGATTTTTCCTAATCTCTTCTAGGCTAATGAAGTCATATTATGTCAGCTTGATTTAAGCCAAAAGGAGAGTCGACGATTCTATGTTACACTGATAGTTTTTTTATTTCACGGCGCATTTTGGCATCATCGCGGTACGCCGAGCCTAATTCCGTGAGATGCTGTGGAACATTTTCATCGCACATCAGTCAACAAAAGGGCGAGACAATAACCGCATCCCTCACTTAGATAAAATAAATTATGGCTAAAAAAACTTCATTTTTACTACATTTAAAGTAACAAAATAGAAATGACTCCTTAACAGTAAAATTCTTTATTAGTGTGTCTCAAAATATTGAATATTGCAGTTAAGTAGTCATTTTTACTTTACCAACAATTTCACCGTAGTCTCCGCCATTATGTTTTTATAACCGTTTAAAGTGTTTCGGTCGGATGGTGAACCAACTCGACGATAAAAACCCCTATTTTACCAATGAAGAAGTAAATCTGTTTCGGTTTTAAACAACGGAAAATGTTCCAGAATAAGCACTTGGGTATCAAAAAATGAAAAATTACTTGTACTTGACTGAGATTCCCCAATAGCCATAACAAGGTAACAAAAACATCAGATACGTATTTCGGCTACAAAGCAGCCGTCTTCAATGGTGATTCACCGGCTGTAGATTCTTTTGGAATTTCTTCCCAACCATAAGGAAAGCTCGATGTTCAACGAACTAACTAAAAGTTACAAATTCGAACATAAATCATCGCTCCTTATTTAAAATTTCCTTCCTATGGTCTCAGCTTGAGAATAATAAGAACTGGGACATCCTTTCTTTCCTGCTCCTCATAAAAAGTTTAAAGAAAAACAACCTTTTGTTTTTTTTTCAACGGAAAACGAAGTCGATTTCCCGCATATGTGAAAGAAAACACGCGCGCGGGGAGGTTTTAAAAAATCTGATGACTTCCTCCATACCTGTAATATTTCTAAAAATTCCAAATATGTACGTTAAATGATAATAAATATTTTAAGGAACCGCGAGAAAAATTTCAGACTACAAAAAAAAAACAGAAATAAATTCATACCGTAGACCTCTGATATTGGATATTGCCAAGAAGCTCTAACAATTAAGAAAATAAAAAGGAGCGTTACTAAAATGTTACTAAGCGTAAAGTGTTTACAAAAGTTTCCTCCAGGTGGTGTGGTGGTGGGAGCTAAAAATATAATTTTAAAACTATCTCTTAAACAATGCATTATATGGGAAAATGTTTTGAACGGACGTAGAAAATTAAATTTCCTACAACTTTTATTCCGAAAATTTCTTACATTGATCAAGTATTAAAGCAAATATAAAAAAAATTGATGTGGCCACCAAATTACTTTCTCCAAATTCCAAATAGGTTAAATAATAGATAGGTAAAGGTGGATACTACGACGAAATTGATGATATCAGGTTTTATCAGATTAAATAATAATAAATATCTTACGGAGCTGCGAGAAATTTTTAAATACTTCACAAAGAACTGAAATAAATCCAAATCGTAGCCTTCTGATATTGGATATAGCCACGAAGCTCCAACAATTAAGAAAATAAAAAGGAGCATTATTAATCGCAAGACGTAACAAGCGTATAGTGTTTACAATAGTCGCCGGTAGGTGGTGTGGTTGTGGCAGTAAAACATTTAGTTTTAAAGATATCTCTTAAACAATGCATTATATGGGAAAATATTTCAAACAAAGCTTTTAGAAAATTAAATTTACTGCAAATTTTATTCCAGTACGTTTTTAAAATATAGAATATTAAAGCAAATATTTCAAAATAACGGATGTGACAAGAGTAAACACCCACTTCCGGTTGACCGATTTTTACCAAAACTAATCAACACTTGTTATTTTAACAAAAATGTCAAATGTAAATTTGGCGTTGATTTGATTAATAGTTTTCGAGTTAGAGCACCCACAAAATCTCTATATCACACATACACTCTCACACACAGACATCATCGAGAAAATGGTGAAAACGTGATCAGGGGAGCTCAAAACGTGTGTTTCCGTTGAAATCTCGAAATCGGTTTTTTCATGAAAACCTACTTTCCCCTATACTACGTATGGAGAAAGTAGAAAATTGAACAAAAGAGACTTCGCGACCCGTCCTTCCCGATTTTCACAAACGTATATTCAGTCCCTCCAAGGCTATTAGCGAAGCCATTTAGCACCATGGCCAATACCGTTAGAAGAAATCCGTGACCCAAAATTAGACGTGTTTTACTTGCGTGTCGTTACCGAGAGACATGCGAGATTACCGTCATTGTTGCCGAGCACACGAAAGCGTGGGATGGAGAAGGAAACATCTACACATGGCCCTCCCACAAAACGTGGGAAGCGTTTTAAATACGCGTCGCGCAATTCGAATCCGTGTTCTGCAAACCTGACCTTACATAATGAAAGCGGGGGGTTACGTTCCATGCCCATAACCAGCCAACCTCCTTCAGTTCCAAATTCCCCAATCTCTCTTTGATGGACGAGTTGGGTGTTGTTGTCAGTTACCTAATCTTATGAACAAAGAACTAGGGGACTCAGCCATGTCTCTCCCTTACTCTGCAATCTTGAATACCACATCCAAAGGCCGACCAACACGCCTTAATTCGAACAATAATCCGCGTTGTAACGAGACCGTTTTATAAGCAGGCCAGGTGTATTTGAAATTTTCTGTTCAAGTTTCTGTTTCCGTCTTTTGATCGCCACGTTTATCTCTATTTTTTTATAATTTTCTCCGTAATTTCAATAGTGACGCGGCGAGAATATACGCACATGCAAAGCATGAATTTTAGTGAGAAAATAAAAAAATGACTGCTTACGCATTAAAACCACCGACTTATGCAATAGGCCGCGGGTTAAACCCGCCAATATTCAAGTTTACATGCCGCAAATGTCTAACTAGTATGAGGTAAACCACGCCGCGAATGATCAAAACAGCGGAAGTAAAACCCGCGAATGTCGATAGTTTACCAACGCCAGTAGTGGTCAACACTCGACCTGTCGTGCGCGATTTTTCGTGTGGCAGAGTATCGATGCACCACTTAAATCTTGGCGTGCAATAAACGTATAAGTAATTATAATAAATATTGCCTCTTACACACAAATGCGATAGAGCGACTGAAATCGTAATGAAATTTAATGATCATCCTTTTCAATCCCGGATGTATTTCAACTGCGGAGAAATGAAATTTTTGTACAAATTGCGTGAACCGCAATGAGCCACTTATGAGACGCGACATAGGTCGAGCACCCCTGCCGTTTGCGGGTCGGCCAAGTAAATTCGGAGGCTCGGATGCAAGCAAGTTTTTGGGCCCCCCCTATGTCAAAAAAACCTGCCATTTTGTACGCATCAATGTTACAGCTTAGAGAGAAAATGTACTTATAATTATAAAGTAACTATAATGATAATTAATTTAATAAAAAAGCAAAAATTTGTTTTAAGATGTAAATACATAATTTATACTCAACATTTGGGGGCCCCTAAAAATCGGGGACCCGGATGCCTTGCATCCGCTGCACCCCCCACTTGGTCGGCCCTGGCCGTATGTGTGTATTTGATTGCTGAAAAGGAATCTCGTTCATTTGTAGCTTCGGTGTGCGCTCCTTGGCCTACTATCCAGGCTCGCGAAAGCGCAGTGACGTGCCAACGCGTCCTCTGTTTACATACGTAATCGTCCGATTATCATTATCGGAAATGATTAATCTTTCACTCTCTTATCGCTCATTGCTTTCACTATCATTATTTGTCACATGGCAAATAAGTTCGACAGCCGAATTCCGCCACTGCTTCATAAATATTTACTCCGGAATGTAGCCCGAACTTTTTATCGTTCACTCAATAATTGACGCTTTTTTGGAGGGATAAGGCAGCCTCTATGTCGCTCGACTGACCCTAGAATTACAAAGGTGGAAGCCTCCGAGACCCACAACTTTTTTCGTCTATTTCTCTGTAAAGAAATCGCGAAAATATTTAGTAATTTACATTGTGCAGAGACTTATAGAAAACAATTACCCACATCTTTCAATCAATGTTATACACACTAATATTTTCTGCAAATGATTTTGACAATGGATGGCTGCGAGCTATGACACGGGTGGCCTAAATTAAGGGGCGCCTTCTGGTTGATTAATTTTATTTTTGCAACCCTCGCCTCCCAATATTCCTTTTTCCAGTCTCTTTCTGAGGAATTTCATGCTCCCACACATCCTGCGCCTTCTTCGTAGCAAATTCACTTGCTATCGTTGTTGAAAATGGCGCGGGAAAACCGCGCATGCAAGCAAGGATGCGGGAGGATTTTCGTTTCCTTTCTGTTAACTTGGAGGTGCCATGTAATTGGCCCGTACCGTTAAGCAAGATTGTTATGCTGTTACTTTAGCTCGTCAAGAAGAAGTGGTGGCTTAAGATCCAGGTAGCCAGAAAAGAAAGTCCTTTTCCAGATGAATAGCGGCATCCCAATGCGGGGCACAGACATGAGTGGTGAAACAGAATGCACTTTATGACATGCTAACTAAAAGCCTTCCCTCGTAATTTACTTTTTCTTTTCGATTGAAACTGCCACGTTTCGTCGACTGTTGAGTCGAGTCTTTGGGGGTTTGTCTATAACATTCGTCCTAAAGACAATATAATATCAGATTAATTATTAAAATTGTATATTTATATTCCCATGATGTCTTTAAATATATTACAATATTAGGATGTAGCACAGGTATGGGAAGAATACATTAAGGAATTATACAGCAAACAGGCAGGAGCGGCAGAAATAGAACTGGAAAATGAGGAAAACATTGAAAAAGACAACTTAGGACCAAGTATTATGGACAGCGAAGTAGAAAAGGCGATAGTGGAACTAAAGAAGGGGAAAGCCACGGGCAGCGATGGCATACCGGCTGAGATACTTCAAGTCATAGGATCACAAGGACTAAAAGCGATCACGAAATTAATTAATAAGATTTACGACACGGGAGAGTGGCCTCAGGATTTCCTAGAAGTAACAATGATCCCTCTAAAGAAGAAGCCAAAGGCAATGCAGTGTAAAGATTACAGAACGATAAGCCTTCTGTCACACACATCGAAGATCATCACGAGGATTCTTAATAAAAGGCTGGAGAAAAAGGCAGAAGAAATAATAGGGGAAGATCAATTCGGTTTCAGAAAAGGACGAGGAACTAGAGATGCTATAGGAGTAGTTAGAATCATATCAGAAAGGGCAATAGAATACAGTCAAGATATCTGCGCATGTTTCGTAGACTGGAAGAAGGCCTTTGATAGAGTAAATTGGGTAAAGTTGATGAAGATATTAAAGGATATAGGTGTAGACTGGAAAGACAGGAGACTGATTAGGAATCTATATGAGAATCAAGTTGTAAAGGTCAGGTTTGAGAATGTGGACACCTGCGGAATAAATATCGGTAGAGGAGTAAGACAAGGCTGCTGCCTATCGCCAACCCTATTCAATATATATGGAGAAAGTCTAATGCAAGAAGCTTTAGAAGGCACAGGAGATTTAAAAATTGGAGGAAGGATTAAAAGAACAGTAAAATACGCAGATGATCAAGTACTTCTAGCAAGAAAGGAAGAGGAGCTACAAAAAATGATAAATAGACTAGTGATAACAGGTAGAAAATATGGTATGGAAACAAATACAGAAAAATCCAAGGTCATTTGAATATCGGGTAAAGAAGAGAATCTGAACATAACTATTGGGGGAAAGCCTTTAGAACAAGTTTCAGAATATAAATACCTTGGAAGTATCATAACACGAGAGGCAAAATGTACGGATGAGATCAAAACTAGAATAGGAAAAGCAAAAGCGGCTTTCAGGAGAAAGAAACAACTACTTACAGGGAATATAAGGGAAGATATCCGCAAGAAGTTGATAAAATGCTACGTATGGAGTATAGCATTGTATGGGGCAGAAACATGGACGCTAAGGAAAAATGACATCAAATACTTGGAAAGCTTTGAAATGTGGACTTGGAGGAGAATGCTGAAGATAAAATGGACAGATAGGATGAAAAACGATGAAGTGCTACGAAGAATAGGAGAGAAGCGAATGATTATACAGACTATCAGAAAGAGGAAGGCTAACAGGGTTGGACATTACCTGAGGAGAGAGAGTATGATTAAAGACGTGTTAGAAGGAAAACTAGATGGAAAAAGGGAAAGAGGTAGGAAAAGGTTTCAGCTGATAGACGATTTGAAAGGGAAAGAGAGTTATCAAGATATGAAGAGGACAGCCGAAAATAGGAGTATATGGAGAACCAGGTTTAACCAAGAATAATCACGGACCTGTCTACGGACAGACTACCTATGATGATGATTAGGGGGAAAGCCCCCTGCTCGCTAACGCTCTCCAACCCCCCTCCTCCCCATTTGCTCGCTGTTTCTTCGTTCCTACCATGTACTTATTGGATTTAGATTAGTTTAACGAGAATATATGTGAAGCACGGCGTTGTTCAATTTGACCTTCAGACATATTTTCAATCCGGCGACTTCGTAATAACTTTTCACGATTGCGCATAAGATATAATTTTTGTCTTTCACGTGCTTTCTCACGTTCGTCCATAATGAATACTTATCTACAAGTCCGAAAAAATCAATTTTGGTTTAATTATAAAACGGGTACTACTGGGTTATCCCGGATGCCTATTAAAAATGCTATAATATTTTCATTGCACCCTAGTATCCGAATCCAACCGCCAACCACTTTAACCCAACCCGGGAGGAGGAAAATGGAACGAATCCAACCTCCAACCACTTAACCCATCCCGGAAGGAGGAGGAAAATGGAACGTATCCAACCACAAACGACTTAACCCAGCCCGGAAGGAGGAGGAAAATGGAAAGAATCCAATCCCCGACCACTTAACCCAACCCGGGAGGAGAAAAATGGAACGAATCCAACCCAAAATCACTTAACTCAACCCGGAAGGAGGAAAATGGAACGAATCCAACCCCCAATCACTTAACCCAACCCGGGAGGAGGAAAATGGAACGAATCCAACCCCCAGCAACTGAACTTGGATTCGGGTACTAAAGTACAATGAAAATATTATAGCATTTTTAATAGGTGTCCGGGATAACTCAGTAGTACCATAAAACGTTTTAATAAAAACGAACAAACAAAAGCGAAGAGTCAAATGTCGAGAGATAATAGAGTAAATAACACCAAAAAACAACAAAAGAGCCACAAAGACGAAAAGAAATTAAATAATAAAGAAATATGAACAAATAACCACGTAGAACAATAAACAACAGTTTAAGGTATTACAAACGAAGTTACGAAAAAATGTTCAGAGAAAAATGTCGAGAGACGAAACGCGAAGAAATAATACCAAAAACTAACAAATTAAACACAAAGACAAATCGAAATTAAAGAATAGATAACTATAAACAAACTAAAACACCAAAAGAACCATAAAGACGAAAATAAATTAAAGAATAAAGAATTATGAACAAAGAACCACACAGAGCACACGTCAGGATAAACTAATCCTAAGAATAGATCAATATCGATGACAACTTTGTAAACAAATGTCATTATTATTGATTATATTTTCATTATTTATATTTCAATATACCGAATACATTAATATTAACAGAATAATTAAAATTATATTACAATTTCATGAATCATAATAAGAATATAAAGATATCTTTTGGTTCCTTTAGGATTTTTACATCAGAGTGAGCGTGACCATTACGATTTTAATGAGTAAAACATTATTGACTTTTTATTATATCTTAGATCAGGGGTGGGAAAACTTTTTACGTGGCGGGCCGCATTAACAGTTGCAGCTTTTTAGGCGGGCCGCATAAACAGATGAAAATGCTTTGGCGGGCCACGTTAGGGTTCACATCGTAAGTAATGTGGGGTAATGCGAGGGATCCTGTTAGTGAAAATCAATAATAAATAATATGTTATCCCCATAACATCACTGGAAAAGGTTTTCCGGCATAAATTTTAAGCTACAAATATGAAATTATCTCTATTTTATATTACGGTTCGCTTTCATAATGGCATCGCGGGCCACATGTGGCCCGCGGGCCGCAGTTTGCCCACCCCTGCGCTAGGGAGTGCCCCGAAATCGAAACGGGAAAATAAGTGACTTTTTAAAATATGTTTAAATTAATTTTTTGTTACCTTTCGTTTATTTACTTTTAAGTAGAAATAAGTGACACAAACTTTTAACATTTTAGTGGATTTTAGTTATATGCTCGTATATGTTTCAATATTCATATGTGTAATCGTAAATTTGGATTTTATTCATCGACATCATATTTTGAGGTATGTATGCGTACTACATGTTTTTTTCTGTATTTTAATATGATGTCATATCCTTTTGTTTTTCTGTAATATATATTTGCATTTTTTAAATTTGATAAATAACGCTTTTTTGAGAATTTCGAATTATAGATGTTCTACGTAATTCGAAATGCTTTTTCTTTGGTCGCCTGAATTTCGAATTAACCAGGTTTTACTGTAATGAATCTCAATTTTCGATAAAGTTATAACTTTTTCAGCATATGTGTAGTGCGTCGTCTTCATTAAGGTAACATTGTATTTCATTGGCATTGTAACTGAATAAATCCGTTAACTATTTAATAGATCTCTTTAAAAGATTTTGTCTGTAAAATTTTATGCTTCGGATTATCCATGTTCCTAGATTATCCGTGCATACCATTTCCACAATCTACCCGGTTAATCGCAGCTTCCACTCTATTAAATATCGGCCTTCGCCGGAAACTCGCCTCTCGTTGTTTCTAATTAGAATAAGAATTCGTTTTACTAAAATATTACTTTCGGAATCACCCATTGTGTCAGTTTGAACAACTTATTTATGTGTGTCAATTTAATATGCCCGTCAAGAAGCAAGAGATCTTCCATAATTAGGTACTATCGAGCGGGAGTGGAAGAAGCTAAATTGCTCCTAAAAGCTTCGTAAGATTATGATGATGATGCTATTGCCACAAGGTACCAAGGCCGTACTTCCAGGCACATCTGGTTGCCATTGCCAGAACACGCTATTACGAAAAACCTTCAAAAATAAATACGACATGGATAATTGTAGCAAGCAATTAAAACGGTGAATGCGCACTTACTCAAAGAGGTTATTTACCGACGCAAGAAATCACCGATAGGTATACATTAATTATAAATATATAAGAAAGAAACTTCTATTGACAGGAAATATAAAGGAAGATATACGCGAGAAATTGATAAGGCGCTATGTATAGAGTGACGTTTTGTATGGTGCAGAAACATGTACTACACTCGGGAAAAATTAGATAAAATATTGAAAGATTTGAGATATGGGTATAGAGAAGAATGTTGAAGATAAAATGGACAAAGAGGATAAAAAACAAGTGAGGTAAGGATTGCAGAGAAAATTACATAAGCGTTTTTTTTCGCCGATTGCTATCTTTCCAACGGAGTAAAGAATCGCAGATGGGATGCGTTGCTGGTTGCCTACATTTGCAGCATCGCGTGTTTTAAAAAGATTTTTTCGGATTATTCCTCAGCAGCTTATCCTAGATCACCCAAATTTTTACCATGTCTAGCTCTCATATGGACCAATAAAACCTGGAACCCCGGGTTGCCGGAACATTGCCCGTACAGAGAGTCGGAGAATAGGAAAAACCGAAAGATTATGCGGACTAAAAGAAAGACGAAAGCAAACTGGAAATTAGGAGAAATATCATAATTAAAGATGTGCTAGAAGGAAAACCGGCAGGGAAAAAATAAAGTGGTAGGAAAAAGTTTCAGATCCTTGATAACATGAAAAGTAAAGAGCTAACAAGAAATGAAGAAGACTGAAGAAAGCAGGAGTGTCAGGAAGACGAGATATGAACAACAATTATCAGGGACCTTTCCACGGACAGATTATCTGTGACGATGCTATACTAATGTGTACGCTTGTAGTTTCTAGGTCATGCGAGGCGATTGGAAGCTATAAAAATAGCAATAAAAAAGTAAAATTTGCAATTTGAACCTGACGCCATTTAGAAACCGAAAAAGCGATTCTCGGCCAACGAGTTAAAAGATTTTTTTTCACTCCAGACATTTGTGGCTTTAGTAATTTACGAGGCTGAGAATTGTCCCTCAATCGCTCGTATTTGTGACCTCCGACCCATGAGTTTCGTATGCTGCTCCTCACAACCTCTCCACAGCTCTTTCGAATGATGTATCACACTTAGCCCCGTCACTATACCATAATACATGTCACTTAACCCAGCGCTCGATGCAAGAGTGTCGGACCAATGTCACGCGTGCCGCGAGTTACGCGAGAGCATATTCGCTCTGCACGCCGCGCACGACTGCCTTCCAGCACGCTCCGTTTAAAAAACAACTACACCGGCCATCTCCTTGTCTGGAAGATTGCTTATATTTCTTTCTTTATTTAATTTTTCATTTTTACTTGCTCCATATACGAAGTATAGAGAAAGTATTGTTTTCATGAAAAAAATCGAATTCGAGATTTCAACGGAAATACATGTTTTAAGGTCCCCTGAACACGTTTTGACTATTTTCTCGATGATGTCTGTGTGTCTGTCTGTATGTGATAGATTTTTGTGGACGCTCTAACTCAAAAACTATTAATCAGGTCAACGCAAAATTTTATATTTAACATTTTTATAAAAGTTAGAAGATCTGATTAGTTTTGGGTAAAAATCGGTCGACCGGAAGTGGGTGTTTACTCTTGTCACTTATCCGTTATTTTGAAATATTTGCTTTAATATTTTATAAATGTAAAAATGTATTGGAATAAAAGTTGTAGGAAATTTTATTTTCTACAACCTTTGTTTGATATATTTTTCCATATAATGCATTGTTTAAGAGATACCTTATATTTTTAGCTGCCACCACCACGCCACCTACCGAAGACTATTGTTAACAATTGACGCTTAGTTACGTCTTAGTAACGCTCCTTTTTCTTTTTTTAATTGTCAACCGGAAGTAAATATTGACAACGATCCCAGAGCTAACAACATGTAATTTGCCATATAAATATGGAGAAAATCATGTGTTGCCCACATCAGTTTATTTTAAATGCATATAATACGAGAATCCTTATATAATAATTCTCAAGTGTCCGTCTGTCCCGGAATTTTTGGACATTTCTCAATGGAATTAAGTGCTGAAACTTTCACAATCGATAAACCCCCATGAGGTGGTCTCTAGATAAATCAAACATCCCGGAAAAAGTCCCGGGTCCGACTCCGGTTTATTTCCTTAATTTATTAAAATATGTAAATATGGACCGAATTTCTCCATTTTTGTTTTATTCGACGGCTAAAACTATAAAATATCTTATTCTGGCGATGTTTAGATGTTACACGAAAGAAAATGTCGGAAACACGCATTTCTTTTCGAAATTTTATGGCTTTTTCGTACTCTTTCCGGGTGTTGCCAAGGCGAACCTCATTGTTGCCTCCGATTGAATCAGACGAAAGAATTGTGTTATCCGCTTCGCGCAATGCCAAACTTAATAGATTGCAACGTTAATAATTGAAGAATATTATTATTCAGTAAACATACGAAGAGGAAGAATAACGGAGAAAAAGAGTGGCAAATCAAGTCGTATATTGATGCCAGAATGTAATAAATTTCAAGCGATTCATTTTCTGGGAGAATTTAAATGATTGTCAGGAATTTATTAATTAATCAAACAATTACATTTACTATATATATATAGTAAATGTAATTGTTTGATTAATTAATATATATATATATATATATATATATATATATATATATATATATATATATATATGATTTCAAAGGATAAGTAAAAATTTATCTATTCCATAATGATTTTAAACATGATATTTTAATTGATCACGGAAGTGATCTTCCTAGCGACCAATATAACGCCTGTAATTTCCTATCACAATTAATAAGAACTAAGGAGAGACTTTCAATGAGGTTGGTTTATATTTTCCGGAACCCGTGTTCAGCCATGGGAAATTTTATGTCGTGCCCTCACGATCTACATCGATGGAAAAATTAAAAATAAAAATTTTTAAAACAGACGCTCGAGGAACTATAAAAAACGTAAATTGGGTTTCAGCGAGGAACAATTAAGTCTATCCTTGTTCCCTGGTCTCATTCGAGGCGGCTTCGGCGCTTCCCATTCAAGGCCATTGCGAAACGGGCAAAACATACTCGCGTACTGGAAATCGTCGGATATTCAGCGGTAAAAGACGCCGAAAATACGAGACGATAGGCGATCTACATCTAAGTGTGCACTAAAGATTAAAACGCATGCAGAAATATCTATCTTATGGGATTTGTCGACGGAAATGATATGACTGCAAACTGAATTAATGAAAGTGGTAATGATCAAGGAACATGGAGAGTGAATGACCCAATAAATACATTAACAAATACGAATGTCTTGAAACGTATATACGCGACTCTTGTTGCTATTTTCGCCAGTGGACTCGACACCACGCGACATGTAAAATGCTTAACAATCGCTCCAAGCGATCCTCCGAAATTTGCAAATACGTCGTTTAACGAACGAAATACGCCATCTGTGGTTATAAATCCCAATCGAAGGATTACCAAGCTCGTCTAACGAATTTATTATCGATGAATTACCACTGATGGCGGTTGCCTTGTAGTCGGAAGGATTATTTTGTTTTCACAAACATTCTACGGCTCTTGGAGAGCTCTTATTTATAAGATAAATCAATGTAGTTAATTTAGATCGCGAAAAAAATCCGTTTCCTGAGAATCTCTACTTTATCGTATTGATTAATAATTTCCAAAGAGCGACACTCACGCTATTCCCAATAACCACAATAATTTCGCGCCGATACGCAGAAACGGACGTGAATGATGCTAAATAGTGTCGAGAGCTTAAGCTGAAATTCGACCTTGAGGAGAGAGGCCCGCAGATGCTTAGGGTGAGATTTCAGATAACAGCTTGGCGAAAATGGGCGTATTTCGCGACACAAGAAAACCAAAAACTCTTCGCACGTCGGAATCATTGTTTGAATAGAAACTGCACAAGATTGGCCGTTTCGCGAAGTCACATTTTTTTTTTATTTTTTAATTTTATCAATAATTTCACATGCATGTAATAGCCAATTTAAAGTGAAATACCAACAACATAACAATAAGGACGATCACGAACATCCATGCCCTATGTGGAGAAAAACCCACCGAGGCGGGATTCAAACCCGCGACCTTCGGACTGGCAGGCGAGGACGTTACCCTGCCACCACCGAGACCGGTTGTTATGACAATTGACAAGTGTTCTTATATTTTTTCCAATATTTGACACTCGAGTGCATATTCTGGAATTAGGGAATTTTAACAATAACTAAATATTTGTTGCTCTTGGAGTAATTCCGATTCTTGCCCGAGTCGTCAGTGAAATGGAATAAAAAATCCGCTCAGGGTTTGCAAGACCATTTCATGGATAATTAAGAGTCAACAGCTGTACCACGACGCCGAGCTGGCTAATTCATACTTAATGTTGGAAAGTCGACGTACTTTTAAGCGCATCTTTCTTCGCGAAGCAAATTTCATCATTCGGTCGAGGTAAAATAAACGAATTAACCCGCTCGTGGTGACACTAAAATCGCCTCTTAAGGAGGGATTCGAATGCCGCCATTTCATTAACGCTTTGCGCTGCAGAAGCATATGCAAGTTACTCTATGGCAAGCAAACGAATCCGCAAAACAGTAGCAACCTCATTTCGAGAAGACACGCTCCATCGTGGCCTACCTTATTTGCACGGCTCAACGACCTCAAAAGCAATATCTCTTAGAAGCTATTGTCTACACATCACAAGAATCACCTTCCTCCAAACTCTCCGAAATCGCATCTTTGACCACTGACGACGGCAGTTTCACATCCGAAACGCGCATTCATGCTAGAATAAGTTACCTCTAATATAGGTCATAATACGGTTGATTGAACGTCACATCCACCACACGGAGAAATTCGAGCTCAACTGTATCGGTCGAAACACGGTCTAAAGTCTTCTCCCCTTTACATTTCATATCGTCCCTTAAAATCCTCTCTCCAATTACATTTATTTCTTCCTCGGATAAGAGGCATTGAGAAAATACGCAACTGAGAGAATAGTATAGATAACGAAAATGAGTCATTTATTCCCAAGCGTTGCCATTTTTGTAGATCACTGTTGTTAGCCTTGTTGTTTTATTATCATTGCTGTTTCTGTTGTGCGGACCTTGGAAATTTTTTGTTTTCGTAAAATATATGAATCAACAAATTTTTCATGGCAGAAGGCGTTACTTTGTGGAATTTGACGAATAGCAAAGGAAACAAAAAAATTTGCCAAGTTTTTATTAAAGACGTGACCTGGTTTTCATCATAAAGAACCTGATGATACTATTAATCGGAATTAATATTTTAAGAAACTGCGAGTAAAATTTAGACTACAAAAACAAATAAACCATAGCCTTCTGATATTGGATACTAGTAGTTGGTGCTTGCATACTGCAAGCATTTCATCGCACCTTGAAAAAACATTCATTTTTCAGACAGACATTACATCATTACAAATAGTCTTTTAATTCTAAAGATTTCAACTCCGCAGCGATTTTCGTTTTTCCCACATGTAAAAATTATAGTTTAAAAAAATCCTCAAATGTTGCAATTTTAAAAATTTTACACTTTATCCATTATGTGGTACTAATGCTACACATTTTAGCCAAATTTTAAAGTTGTGGCATTTCTAGAAGTAAAATAATATTTTTCTAATAGTTTAAATTTAAATAATTTTTAATGGCCGCCACAATTCATATATGGTAAAATTGAAATGTTTATTTGTGCAAATTCACTATTCTGTAAATAATTTGAAAATTTCAACTTCCTAGCTCATCCCGTAGCACCTAAACAGTTATCCATTTGTTTAAACTTTAAGAATTTTTAACTGCCAAACAAATTAAAATATAAAAATTTGTATAATCCCTATTTCGTTTTTTTAGGAATTCTACTTATAAAAAAATTTCAACTCCGTAGATCATGCGGAAATACATAAACCTTGAAAATTTGTTTAAACAATTGCAAATTTTTAGCGGCCACATTGTTGCACTTTTTCAAGATTTTCGTTTTTTCTAGTCGGTTTTGCATAAATTCCTGCCTAAGAAAAAAATTTCGAATCTCCAGCACATCTGGAAGTGCCTAAACATTAGTATCCTCCTATATGTTATATCCTCTGTAAGAAACGTCGATATATAATGATAGCCACAAAGTTCAAACAATTAAGAAAATAAAAAGGAGCGTTACTAAGACGTAACTAAGCGTCAATTGTTAACAGTCGACGGTAGGTTGCGTGGTGATGGCAGCTAAAAATATAAGATATCTATTAAACAATGCATTATATTGGAAAATGTTTCAAACAAATGTTGTAGAAAATTAAATTTCCTACAACATATATTTTAGTATTTTTAAATTAATCAAATATTAAAGCTAATATTAAAAAAAACGGATGTGACAAGAGTAAACACCCACTTCCGGTTGACCGATCTTAGCCAAAAAATAATCTGTTCTTGTGACTGTCCTAAAAATATTAAATATAAAATTTCGCGTTGACCTGATTAGTAGTTTTTGCGTTAAGCACCCACAAAAAACTGCACGCACAAGCACTCGAACGCGCACGCACTCTCTCTCACACATACAGACATCATCGAGAAAATGGTCAAAACGTATTCAGGGGATCTCAAAACGAGTATTTCCGTTGAAATCTCGAAATCGATTTTTTTCATGAAAACAATACTTTCCCCCATACTACGTATGGAGAAAGTAAAAACAAAGTTCCCATTGAAAATAGAAGGAATTCAGTATTCCTTCTCTGAATCAAATGGCAAAAAGTATAAAATATTACAGCTGAGTTACAGAATAAACACAAGTATCGAAAATTGATTCGTTTTTTAATTACTCCATGCGTAGTATAGGAGAAAGTTTTGATTTCATGAAAAAAATCGATTGAGATTTCGACGGAAATACACGTTTTGAGGTCCCCTGAACACGTTTTCACCATTTTCTCGATGTCTGTGTGTGTATGATAGCTTTTTGTGGGTGCTCTAACCCAGAAATTGTTAATCAGGTCAACGCGAAATTTTGTCTAACATTTTTATAAAAGTCTCAAGAACTGATTAGTTTTTGGTAAAGGCTATGGTTTGGGTTTATTTCTGCTCTTTGTAAGGTAAAATTTTCTGGCAGTTTCTTTATTATGTCAACCTATTTGGAATTTTTATAAATATTACAGATATGGAGAAAGTCATGTGATGGCCACCTCAGATTTTTTTTCTTAATTATTGGAGCTTTGTGGCTATATCCAATATCAGAAAGCTATGGTTTGAATTTATTTCTGTTCTTTGTTAAGTCTAAAATTTTCTCGGTTTCTTAAAACATTTATTGTTATGTAACCTATTTAGAAATGTTAGAAATATTTCAGTGATGGAGAAAGTCATGTGGTGGCCACATCAGACTTTTTTACTTTCTCCATATACAAAGTAAAGAGAAAGTATTGTTTTCATGAAAAAAAAACAAATTCGAGATTTCAACATATTTTAAGGTCCCCTGAACAGGTTTTGACCAGCGATTCCCAAACTATGGTACGCGTACCGCCAGTGGTACGCGAAGATTCTGCCAGTGGTACGCGAGTTTAGTGTCAGAATTCACCCATGGAACTGCACAACGAGTGACCACAGAGAGGGACGGACTATTGCACGCACCGTCCGGACGCGTCCGCTGCGTCGCTCATGGTTCACAGTCAACTGCCGACGTATCGTTACTCGTCGATTTGCGTTTTCACGTTGCCATTTTAAACAAAGTTATACTGAACTGAATTAGGCGAGAAACTCGTTAGTTTCAATTAATTCCATTCCTGAAAATATGAACGTGAGGGAAAAAGACCAGCTGAATATCACACTCTTTCTGACATAGCGTTGAAAATTCTAATCCCATGTTGCACGACTTATCTATGTGAAACGGGGTTTTCTACTATGTTGGCAATTAAAAACAAAAATAGAACAAGAATGAACCTCGAACCGGACCTTCGCTGGAAGTTAACTAACATTGAACCAAATATTAAAATGCTATCTACATATATCCAAGCTCATCCATCAAACTGACTGATTTTCTTTGTATTTTAAGTATGATAAATGCGAGAAAATAATTAATTTTTCAGTACTACCTATTTTATCTGCCTACCTTATATTATTTTGAAAATGCCTCTTTCGTTAGTAAAGAAAATTTTTTAAGTTCATACTTACTATGTGGTACGAAGAAATTTAGCCACGTTTTCGGTGGTACGCGAAAAGAAAAGTTTGGGAACCGCTGGTTTTCACTATTTTCTCGATGATGTCTGCGTGTGAGTGAGAGTGTGTCTGTGTGTCAGTGACCGGTATTTTGTGGGTGCTCTAACTCAATAACTATTAATCGGATTAACGCAAAATTATATATTTGACATTTTTGTTAAAGGGAATAGAACATTATTTTTTGTAAAAATCGGTCAACCTGAAGTGGGTCTTTACTCTTGCCATTTATCTGTTTTTTTTTTAAAATATCTGATAAATGTAAAAACAATTGACGCTTAGTTAGTCTTAGTAACTCTCCTTTTTATTTTCTTGATTGTTGGAGCTTTGTGGCTATATCTAATTTAAGAAGGCTATGGTTTGAGTTTATTTCAGTTGTTTGTAAAGTCTAAAATTTTCTCGCCGTTTCTTAAAATATTTATTATTATGTAACCTCTTTGGTATTTTTAGAAATATTACAGGTATGGAGAAAGTCATGTGGTGGCCACATCAGATTTTTTTTATGATCTACTTTCGGTGAATCAACGCTGAAGGCGGCTGCTTTGTAGCATTTGATTTCTTACAACTTTTTTTATGGTTTTTTAAGAGATAAACTTTCAATTTTTGATACTCCAGTGTTTAATCTGGAATTTACTTTCAACCGTAAAACTAGCTCGGTATTTCTCTAGTGAATGGAAGCTGAGGTTAGACGGCGTGACAGCTCCTGAAGCTCATACGAGTCAAACACGAAAAAATTACTTTCATAAAAAATTTTTCTTGTATGCACAAATCTTGAAATGAACGTCCAATTTTTGTACTTCACCAGCGCAGTGAAAAAATATGGAGACCTTCACTTACATCTTCTACGAAAACGCCTCACCAGTCACACGGCTGTCATAACACTGAAGATGTTATACCTGCGATTTCTTTTTCTACGAAACGGTCTAGTCTTTGCTTTTGAAGAAGTTTAATACATATAACCAAACTATATACGACCCAATAAAATACGTAACATAGCTCGATCGATATCAGAAACTTATTGCGTCACAATTGCGTTTTCAATGACGGAATAACATAATTTTCGGCCTCCATCAGCAAATTTGCTGATCAACTAGATTTCTCTGAGAGTCAATAAACTCTTTGGAAAACCAGATGCGCATTTCGGCTACAACGAGATAAACTACATTACTCTGACAGCCAAGAAACGTTTTGGAAAATATGCGGATTTCGGCTTCGAGGCCGCCTTCAGCGGTAACTAAACGGTCGTTGCTTCTCATGAAATACCCCTGAGGACAGCTGTTTCGTAACCGAAACGGGGATATAGTTTTCCCAGTCGTATCATATGACTACCGAAATTATCTTCATCATTATTTGGATTCCAGCCAATAAGGTGAATTCAATACTTCATTTCTGGAATCAACGAAATAATTTTGCCGGGTTTCCAAGGAGAATAATTAAGCAGATCTACCTTTGACGTGGGGGCATAAAAGGTTTCGGAAAAAAATACTAAAGGATATCACGGGAAAAGAAGTTAAAACGGAGAATAATCCACGAATAAGGAAGAACAGTCCGATCCTCAGAAACTAGAATATTAAAGGACGGAAAAAAGGTTGTTTTATACGGACTCCATGTCCATGCAAGAAATGACAAATGTCATTATTTGTGGAGAACAAAGTCAAAAAAGAACTGCAAAAGCAGATTCAAAAACAGCTTTTTTCAGAATGTCCACGCAAATTTTCGGAATATTCGACCTCCTCACCGCAGTTAATATGATTTTTATCCCTTTTCGAAAGTACATAAATTGCACGTATTAACGCTTCGCTTTTATTGCTAACAAAGTAAACAAAACGAAACTTTGCCATAGTAACGGATCCTTATAGATAGTTCATAAGAGGCTTTTTAAATTCCAGCTAAAAGGCAAACGGACAGACGGACGGACCCCCAAATCAATAGGGTTTCTGTCTGTCACCAGCCGAAACTATCCTGAAACTCTTTGCTTCCCACTTCTTCTCGTTCTTTCAAAATATTGCGCACGGACGGATGGACAAAGTTAAATTATAAGCGATTTAAAAATATCGTTATAAAAGAAACAAGGATCGTCCATTAAAGAACAATAAAAAGATACTGGAAACAATCTTCTTGCATAACTTTTAAATTGCGGAAATACCAACCGGAAATGACATATCCATCACAGAGATTCCAAATTCGATTTTATTCGACTTGACACCACCCAAAAGACCGATTCGGAAGCTCTTCTTGCTCCGGATCCTTCGCACATAGATACGACGTGAAAATTTTTAGAACATTTGGAACCTCGATGTTTTGAAAACGAAGTCCGTTCAGTCGGTAGTGGCGAAAAAACAATTAAAACTTCGGAAGTGGATATAAAAAGAAAGCAGTAGGGAGTATTGTGACTATGGTAATGCTTTCGGGGAAAATGCGGTTTGAATACGATTAACGATTTAAAGCATTTTCACTAAACGCGCTGATGTTTTACTCCATTTCTAACTTCAAAGCGAGACCGGCGAATACAAAATTCGGCAGTATTTTTTATCGCCTCAAGTTTGAGCCTACAAAAAAAGGAAAAAAAAAAATATTCTCAAATAAGGATGGATACGTCATTTCCGTCTTGATTGATTGGTCTGCTTCGAAGCTGCATAAAAAAGAATTTCCACCGCCAAAAACGAACGGTTACCAGGGAAACATGACAAAAATTGAAACTGTCCAAATGTGAAATGTACTCGAGGTCCGTTTGAGTGGATTGCAGAGAAGTAGAACTTCTACGTCACGGCGACGAAGACACAAGCGGGATAGAAGTTCGCAGCGGCGGATAGAGATGCATACGCAAAGATTGGACTTAGTTAATGCGCTCCGAGTGTATGTCTCCTACGCGATGGAATATTCGCAGCACTGCCTCTAAAATAGCCATCTTCCTCTCGCATCCAATTTTGTAATGTTATTTCCCGTTAGGCGGGTACCGAAACCTTCAATCGAAAAATTCAATCTAACATGAATTGGGCAAGAAAAATCTCTGTTACCCGTATCGCATCACGCTAAAGAAATTGAGTTTGGAAATTCGCTTCCGTCGATAGACCCTGAGCTCTGTTTAAAAAAAATGCTCCAATTCGTAACATTCAAAGTGAAAAAAATCGTCGAATATATCGGTGGTATTAGCTCGAGGCAAAATATTTGGTATTTTTCGTATTGGAAAATCATTCAAAAGTTCATTCATGAGGGTTTAGGTGATAGAATCATGGGTCATTGGTGAATATTTTTAACTAATTAGCGACCAAACATAACTTGACTTTAAACGAAAGGGATCAAATGGATCGAAGCACAGAAGCTTAAAATAATACAATGAAACTATCATGAATAAATATAATTTAAAATGCATTATTATACCTTAAAGATTCAAATATTTATAACTTATAAGCCGAAAGGTTTTGTTAAATTAATCTATAAACATCGTTTAAAAGAATCAATTCGGAAACGCACTCGGTCTAAAAAAGGAAACCTATAATTATGAATATTAACTTAAAAAATTCTAAATTACGCGATCCAAAATATTTAATAATGAGTATGAATCCGTATTAAAATAAATTAAAATGAAATACTGCTTGCGACCTTAAGAGAACTCGGTTTAAAATATCAGGCAATCCAAAATTGGCCGATTAAAATTCTCTTTAAATTTCACCTTTAAAATCATGAGTAGGCTTTTACTCTTAGGAGTTTTTATATTCGTAATAGAAAGCGGCAAGCAAAACAAAAACTATTTACTATTAATTAGTACTGAAAAAAGAAAATTGATGGTTACGGCATAATTAAATTACATCAGTTTCACAAACCATATTTTCAAAATAATGCGCCGTTTACACTCCAATGCCTTCTGATCCTTTAGTAAATTACGATGAGGCGAAACATGCGAATTGGTTGATAATCAAAAGAATCTTCCTACCTTGAATTCGATGTTTTCTTTCTTCCAAGAAGGCCTGATTTCCTTCAAAATAGCCAAAGCACCTTCATATAAATCGCTTTCTTGTATAGTTAATGGAATATGCATTATGGGCGGGTCTAATTCCATTCCGCCTACCAGCAAGAAACTGAGGGGACTTCACGCTTCGACACGGATTTTATCATGCGCACTGACCTTCGGAATCCCAACCATTATCCGCATACTGAATACCGTGACCTATGCATCTAATTATTATTTATTAACGTGTCTGTTTAAAAACTCAGGGTAATTTGTTGCAGCACAACAGGATAAGAAAGGGTGTCAAAAAATTACAGGAATCTACATTAGTAATCCTAACTCCCTATACATTTTTATAACGTCCGATATGTTAGCTAAAATTTAGATATTAAACCTTTTATTAAAGGGTTCGATTAGCATAAACGAATAAACCCTAAATGTCTTACAACAGAAATAGTCGATATCGAATAAAAGTATTCTTAGAAAAACATACGAGTTTATACTCACATTGGAAAACAAATGCACAGCGTAAAGCACACCAAGTCATGAATCCAGTCTGCGTAAATTACTGCTTAGTTCGCATATATGTGGAGGTTATAGAATTCGCCACCAGGATGACGCAAAAATCTTACAGGCCGATAACGGTTTGGACAAACGCAGCAATCCAGTTTTATTTAATCGTACTACCAATATATCTTTCGCATATTATTTCAATCATATAAAAAATAATTTTTATAAATTCTTTTCCGACACAGCACGATGAATTAACAGAAAACTATAAGACAATTCACAGTACACCGCTAAAATTCAATGCTTATATCAATTTGAAACTTTTGCTGTTTTATGAATCAAAAATTTGATTTCATTACTCCTCTTTTACTAAGACAGCTATTTTCAAATAGTGATGCAACTTCAGTGTAGGTAAAACTAATTAAAATTGACAATATAATCCTAACTATAACAGCATCAATAACTTGATACGTGAAAACCTATTTATACAAAAATTTATTTTCTGAAAATATACAGTATCAGTATACATTTCCTGACTTTAAAAATCTGTTAGTTAAACAAGAAATTTCATCATTTTTAACTCATCCATAAAATACAAATTTCAATCCAAATAGCAAAAAAGCACAATTCACTATATATCACACTTGTTATTTTGAAATATGCTCCATAAGTACATTTAAAAAGTCAAGACTCAAAAAGTATTTCTTAAAAGACAAAAAAATAGATTTATCTAGGTAAATGAATAAATTCAAGCATTACAACCAATTAATACTTCAACAGAAAAAAAATTTCAATTTTATAAAAAAATTATAATGAACAAATTACAGAAAATAGAATTTGATCACCTATTATGGTTATCTAGATAAATGAATGAATTAAAGCATTACAACCAATTAATACTTCAACAGACAAAAATTTCAATTTTATAAAAAAATTATAATGAGCAAATTACATAAAATAGAATTTGAACGATAAAACGCTACTAACTTCATCAGGACCGGCCAGATGTGAATATCCACAGGGACCCCTGATATATGTGCATCTGAATAATGAATTTTTATTGGTTTTTTTTAAAGCATTGGTTGATAAAAACATTTTAAAGATGTAAGTATACAAAAAACATTACTGTAAACAGAAGATAATTCTGTGATTTATGGGGGCTCCAGTTTTAAAATTATAACTTTTTCGGAGTGTTTTTTATTGGAAATCAGTTTAGCAAGTGTTGTGTTTAGTAAAAGTTTATGCAAAATTTTCTCCTGATACATTAATGATTGAGATCTACAAACTTTGCAGGACCCCAATATTCAGGGGGGCCAGATGGCACTGCCCCCTTGGCCAGCCCTGAACTTCACTAACACATTGTGTAGAGACAATCGACCAAAAATATTCATTATTAAAGAAAGATTCATTATCACAAACATGAGTAATACATGTAACAACACAGCCAATAAAAAAATTCAAGCAGTCAAACATTCAATGTTAAATGCAAAGCAATAACATTTTTCAACCCAGTCAAACACTGGTAATTAATTGACTTATACTCAAAATGTTCACTCATTAGTTTGATTGAATTCATAACAGAAACTAAAATAATTAACTAAGACAACCACGTATAAATTTGAACTCTGTTGAACACCTTGTGTGAATTTACTTTGAAAGATCACAATTTGCAAGTTGTTGCATAATTGGATGAAGACGGGATACAAATGCATCATCTCTAGGAATAAAAGGCGCTCCAAAGTATGTTGAATGCTGTTTTGCCAGTTCGATCACAGCCATCCAATTAGGGTCACGGCTCAGTATGTAAGGATCACCAACCACAATTAGTCGTGCTTGAGCTCTTGTGATTGCCACGTTGAAGCGCTAAAATAAAAGTTGCAAATTACAAAAGTTTATAGCACGTAAAATATACACATTAATGAAAAAAATAAGAAATTCACCACTAAGTTAATTTTTAAAACATCTTGTCTTTTAACGCAAATTCTAATCAATTGTTTTGTTGTTGAAATTTTTTTAAATGTACCGAGCAGAAGAAATATAAAAGAGACAAGGTTTAAACAACCACATCTTAGAAGTAATGACAATTTTAACCAACGAAATAACAGATGATAGGCATATACAATAAAGAAACCTATTTAACCATTGTTTTCATCAATTTTTTTCAATCTTTTTTTTCACTGATAGCACCCTAACCTAATCTAACATTCCACAGTACCCATATCACATTGTCAAGAAGACATAAGACAGCCACAAGTTGAATTAAAGAATAAAATTCATAAGGACAAGTAAATATGTATTATGTTGCAATAATGGCTCTATTGATTTTGAAAAATTGCTAAATGTTGCAAATACAGGCATCCCTCACTTGGTGCTCTTAATTGGGTCCTGAAAAACAGAGCACTAATTGAAACCACATTAAGCAAGGGAATTTTTCTCATAAAAACTAATGTAAATAGATTTGATCCATACTTACAACCTGCAACCTACTCTCAATACTAATGAATAAGGTATATATATTTTCGCGCTTAAATCAGAGAAACAAAACACATAAAGAGGTGCTTAATATGAACACACAAAAATATACAGCATTTTATCTTACCATCAACCCTGCTTAATTCAAGGCTTTGCAAGCATCAACTTGCCACCTTATACACATTGAATTACTTCAAGTTTAACTGAAAACGACAAAGTTTTTTTTCAAAAGCATCATCAGCACATGCATTTTAATGCCATTGATTTATTACAAATAGCATGAGGGTTCAAAAAAATAGAAAATAACTCCACCGTCACACTAACCTCGCAACTAATACATTGGACAGAAGACTGAACAAGGGTGAAGGGGGTTTACGCTTGTTTCATGCAGGGATTTTTTTCTTGCTTTTAAGGTGGAATGGCCAACTTGCCGATTGAACTAGCTGCGCCTTCAGTGCTGTCATCCCAACACATCTGCACGTATGACTACGTAATACATTTTTATACATGAACTGGCCTCATAATGCCCCTAAACAAAAATCCCTTTCGTTCAAGGATATAATTTTCAAATGATTCATAGCCAAGTGGAAGTTAAAGGAGAAGCTAATAAGTACTACATGTAGAATACACAGATAAGAAAATAAATGAAGGCGACTTGTCGCAGTGAAATCGAATAAGCAAGATCAATTAATCCTTATATCTAATGTAGATTTGCTGCCATCGCAAAAGCACCAAGAAACTATAGAAGAGATTCAAATTTTTGTTGATTGGATAGTTTAATATGTTTAATGTAATCATAACTTACCTACAAATACTAATTTGGAAAAATAAATGTAATGAGAAAGTTATGTGCTGATAATATATGACCAAAACAATGTGTCAATGGTTCAGCAATTAGTGAGAGCACTAAAACGAAACGGCACTAAGTGCACTATAATGAGGGATGCTTGTCCATCTAAATCTTAAAATTTGCCTAATTTAAACATGTTTATACTGTTAGATTTCAAATACCTTATATACTCGTGTATAAGTCAATCTCTTGCATAGGTTGACCCCTGACTTTTTCATAAAATTTTTTGCTTTATCGTATTTCTCGTGTATAAGTCGACTCCAGATTTTCAGGTGTAGTAGAACGAATTTTTTGTATTCAATACGTGTTGAGCCATTAAGTTCCCTTTAGTCCGATATAATTATGTTGCATCAAAGTAGCAGTGAAGCAGTCGGATGTCTCCTCCAGCACCACTGCATAACATCAAAGTCGTAACATCGTATACGCCTTTTTAATAGATTGAATGACTCGGAATCCTCTAGATAGACTTCGTATTTTGTCCCAGCATACATTAAGAAGCTATCTTTGTAAAGAACAGGTAACAAAACTGACGTTGGACCGCTGAGGATAAGTGATGCCGAAATTGACAATAAAGATGACCTACATGGTCCTAGGAAATGTTTCTCACATTTTTGGATGAGGAATGAAGGAACCTACACCTCGGAAAGTGCAAGTTTCGTACATGAAACAGTTGAGCAGCTTACTTTTAAGAAAGAGAAACGTAACGATAACACTAATTATTGTTTACGATGGTAATTATATTTGACGAAATTCTATTTTACAAAAATATATATTTACTTTTGTCTTCCATTTTTCCACCTTTCCTCCTGGTAGTTCCATTCCTTGTTGCTTTCTCGGCGTCACCATTGCTTGCATCACCTCGTTTACCTTTGCCCAGGTTATGCACACAGTACCAGAATTTTTAAACCACAAATACTTTGGCAGATACTAATTTAATCTGCGAAGCATAGAGGTAAGTGTTGCTTTTCCACGAATCATCGATTAGGTGTTTCTATATTTACATGTTATAGAGTTACCATATTGCGCATGTCTTGCTACCAGTTTTCTGTCATGCAGCCATCACGTTACCGAATGTTAGGTTTACAAAAATTGCTTAATTATTTGCACAATTAGGTGGATTATTGGACAAACACACTCGCATTTCTTCTTCAATTGCTCTTAATCTGTCTTTTTATGTTCATGAGTGTGGAGAATCCCAGTATGCACAAGTAAGATGTGAAAAACTGCATGATTACCAGAACCTTCTTTGCTGTTTGAGAATAATCATTCTTACTCTGTAGTCAGAATACGTCAAGGGTCATTTCCATATGCTTTCATTTCAGTGTGATTATTGTAGTTATCAGCTAACTATCCTTCCTCTTTCAGACTAAGTTATGAATGCTTTGATGATGCTTCAATGAAAGGATTTCTTAACCATTCATAGCTGCCAGTGGATGTATTTGTAAGATACTAATGAATTTTCTTTTCTCAATATTTCGAGATGGTTGCAAACCAGCGGTATGATCTCTTTATTATTTGTTGCAGCAGCATTTGGGAACAAGGCCATATCACCATCATCCACTCTCCCTTACCAAATTTTTCACTTCTCTCTCAGTGCATTAATCTCATCTGAAGAAGACAGGATTGGTTTTACCTCGCATGTTGCAGTTTATTTTATTTAAATTTCAGTAATATCTACTAAGTAGGTAAGTTAGCTTAGCAGACCAAGGTATAACATTTGATTTAAATCATTGTCTGCTTTGCCAGAGGTTGTAGAAAAGTACAGTCCGGTGCCACTAATTAGTTTAGGTAGTGTGTCTGTCCTTTGCTTTGGCTGCCTACAAACATCGCAAGGCATTTGGATCCAGACTAATATTCACTGATTTTACTAAAATGTATGCATGTAAAAAGTGTTAAGGTTAGGGTACCTTTGTAGGCATGAGTCTGTCTTCTATAATACTAAAGAAAAAGGTTACTATATTATAAAAATTTATGAGCCAAAACATTTGCGGCACCTCGGAAAGATATCTGTGGCACCCTGGTTGGGAACCGCTGGCTTAGATTATAGACTGCTTTAGTTATTTAATACTGTCAAAACAATATGCCTCTGTTAATTATATGATTTGCTTTTAAATAAGTTCAAAATAGAAAATTGTATTTAAAGGAAGTTTGAGCTAAAAAAAAGAATCATAAACAAATCACATTAATCATAAAAACAGATTTGTATCTGTCATTCCTACAAATGTAATTATTGAACTTAACAGTAAAAAATAAAAGTAAAAATCTAAAGAATCTCAAAATTATTAATCAACCTTTGGGTTCGACAAGAATCCCATCTTATACATTCCATCCACAAGAATTGCATTTTCAGCCGACCGAACAGTTGAAATGATCATCACCCTCTTTTCTCGTCCTTGGTATACCTCAGTGGAACCAACCTCGACATTACTCCAGCCTTTTTTGGCTAGAGCCTGCTTTAATTTATATACCTATAATAAATAAAAACATGGAAATAATTAGTACCAACATATATATCAAATACAGTCACATCCCACTACAATGAATACCGTTATAACAAAATTTTCACTATGATAAAAACATCTGAAAGTCCATAAGTACACTTAAGTCTCATGTATGCATTATACAATTATTTTCATGTACAAGTTTCTTAGTGTGCATTATCTATTAGGAATAAATTTTTAAAAGAAAATTTTTACTCAAAATATTTTATTAGTAAAAGAAAATGATGCATCAAATTCTTCAGATTCAATCACATAATTCAAATCAATTTCACTGAGAACATTAACAAATGAATCCGGTAACTCTCTCTCAATTGGCATTTCTTTGCTTTCATTGGACAACGAATCACTGTGGCCATCGTCTGTCCTTTTCAAGAGATGATAAAATATTTATAAATAGATTCATTGTCATATATAAAAGTAAGCATGCATAATAATTTTTAAAGAAACAATTTGATGGAATCACTCCTAAGTCAATGCTGCATGTTATACATGGGAATTTGGGAACTTGTGGAACATGGGCTCCAAGTGTGATGCGCATTATGCATGAGTGTGCATAATACATGAGACTCTAGAGCAGAGGTGCACAACATACAGCCCATGGGCCAAATTTGGCCCACTGACACATTTTGTCTGGCCCGGCAGGATTTAACTCAGCTGCTTTCCTTTCCCATAAAAAATACAAGTAAAATTTATTATGGATATTTATCGCATTTGTGAACAAACATTCTCTCTTATGAAATTAAACAAAGCTCCATTATGCTCAGCACTGACAAATCAGAGTTTAAAAGACATTCTAAGAACAGCAACTACTAGCATTACTCCGGATATAAGTGGAATGGTGAGAGAAAAACTGTGCAAAATCTCCCATTGAGTAAGTTATATTTGTTTGTCACATAAAAATTGCATGCAGAAGTTGTTACAGTAATTACTGAATCTACAATAGTGTACTTAAATTTTTTATGTGCAAAACTTTCATATCGTGGCCCACCTAGGTCTCATCAAGGTCGATTTTGGCAGGTGTCAACTTCTGAGTTGTGCACCTCTGCTATAGGGTAATGGTGCTTTTCATTTATCTTTAGAACGAAATTGCCCATAACAAAAAATTCAATACAAGAAATTCTTTTGCAAGTCCATTTCTTAAAATGTGTTTATTTACAAATAATTGACTTGTACAGGATCCTGAGTATTACTCGTTTTCACTACTTTTCTTCATAAGGGGCAGGCAAATTGAGAATACTAGGTTACATGATTTTCTATGAAAAGAATTTCCGCAAAACATTATTACTGCATATGTTAAACTCTCCTACCCTTCTGGTAATGGAAGTTTTGAGATTTTACTGCTAACTTCCATTTAAAATGTATACAGTAAAATGTCGGTGTAACAAAATATTCAGTAAAATGAAATTATTTTCCATCCTCTGCCAATTTCCTATGTAACATTATGTACAAAAGTTTTATTTTAATGAATATCATTGTAATGAAAATATCGGTTTAGCACAATAAAAATTCATCCCAGTACAAAAAATACGATCATTATAATGAAGTTTGTAAAAAGAAATTCCTTAAACAGTACAATGTACACCTTTTTGACCTTTACTGCATTTGGTTTTTAACAACTGGCAATGCTGTAATGATTTAAACTCGGTGAAATCTCAGTCCAGGCAAGTGTATTGGATGATTACCCAACTAGCAACCAATAGGCAGGTTCTTCACAGCTCTATCGGACCGTTCAGAAATAAATTATGGACTTTTTTAAGAAGTAAACGCTAATTCATGGTTTCTTTCCTTATAATTATTTTGTTATATGTAACAGTGGCGGAAACAGAGGGGGTGGCACCGGGGCACATTCCACAATCATCCAATCTGCAAATAAACCAGTATAGTAAATGTATTAAACTACTAGGGATGCTGATCCTACATGCATCAATCCCGCCCTCCATGCACAACAGGGTCTACGGCACTATGCGTCTCGACAAAATAAAAATAATTTTTCGGTATAGCTCTTATCAAGATGCATACTTTTTGTTCATGAAGTTTTTTCATTTGGCGTACCGTTTCTGAAATACAATACATATTCAAGTATGTACATTAAACGGCCTCCATTTTGTTTCAGGATGGCAGGTGAAAATGAAGTTTTCCTAGGGTCTCCTAGGTTTATTAGGTGTTCTTTATCAGCAAAGTGATAGTAGTGAAACGCCTCCATCTATCCATCCACATGTTTACTATCCAAAACTACTGAGAGGATTTTAATTAAATGAAATATTAGTGTTCCTTATTAAAATCTATTGCCAAATTATGATTTCAATTATAACTTCCACTTTATTTAAGCACCCAAATAAACATATACTAGTATCTCGTTAAATGGTATTTGTCAAACAACAACTAACCCTTTCAGTGCCATGCCAATTTTGGTGGGTATGCCCAAAAGTGCCATGGCTATTTCAGAAATATTGCATCAATCCCTAAGAAAAATTACATACACGCTATTTATTTATATTTTTGCCTGATTCTTTCAGTAATTGCACAGATGATTACAAATATTAATTATATTAAGGGAATGTTAGATATCATTTTGGGATTTTTTGTTTAAAAACATTTTGTTTTTAATATTTTTTATAAAAAAATTAAGTCAATTATATATTGAATCAAGTATGGTATTTCATTATTTTCGGAAGTATATTTAACTTATTTTCATAAAGGAAAGACATCCAGGTAAAACATTGCAAAACCTCGCAAAAAATATTAAAAAATGAAATTACAGAAAAATATTATTTTGCATAACTGCCATTTTAGCACTTTTTCATCAGTCTCTATGAAAATTACATACATTCTATTTATACATATTTTGTGTTTCTTTCAGTAAATGCAGAAATTATATATATATAATTACATTCTATAAAACTATATACTCATAACATTTATTTATAAAATTAAAAAATATTTTTCTATGATTTTACATTTGAAAATTTAAAAAAAAATCACAAATATCTTCTAAAAATCTCAAAATTTTCCTTCTCCAAATAATATTTGTCGTCACTTAATGATAAAGGTTGGTGGCTTGATTAACTTATGGCTTGATTTATCATCGATGGGAAAACTCCTTAAGCCATAAAAGATTTATAATAAACCCGATGCATTTTGCCCACTACGTGGGCATCTTCAAGGGCGAACTTCTCTTGGCAGTGTCTGAAAGTCAACTGTGAGGATAATGAGGATTTGGGTATTGAGGGGAACGAAAATCAAAAGAAATGCGAAAAACTTTTTAGGCGTCGATGTTATGATTATCTGTCAGTTTGTATAAGGTTTTGTTGAATTCCGTGTCTGTATTCATGATTGTTTGATGGTTTTTGTAAATGTGTTAAGTTTTCCAAGGAGCTGAGTAAGTTGTTAGATGAAATAATTAATTTGATGTCGTTCACATTTATACTGTTTCCTGTTTCAACTATATGTTTGGCTATGCTCAATTTTTCAAAGCGATTGTATTTCCCAAAACAAAAAATCATGTAACATCTAAAGTGATACAATTGGCTATAAATAAATGGTTCCAAATAGAAATCAGAAGCTTGTATGCCAAAAGAAGTTCCTTAGAAACATCGGCCCATGAGTTACATTTAAAAATAACTAAACATTTAAATAATTTTGATTTTGAAAGCTGGAATAATTTTGAACAAAAAATGCATGAGACCAACACTCACAAATTTTACAAAAAAAACGTTAACCCTTGATAAAAAGTTAAAGATTCTCATAAAAAAATCTTAAGTTAAAACTCAGAACAAGATAAATCAGTGCATCAATATTCGACAATGCTGGAATTGGGCTTGAAGTTTGCTCTCCCCCCCCCCCCCCGAAACCACCCATAGAAGAAATAGTGACCGACATTGAAAGATCCATTGAGTTTTTAGATGAAAACTACAAAAATTACGCTTGTTCCATACATTTAAAGGACAACATCAACAAGTTAACCAAGACTTATCACAAAAAATATTAACATACCATCAAACAATATAGGAACAAATATTGTTTTTATATCAAGGCTGATAAAGGAAATACAATAGTAATCATGGACAAAACACAATACTTCGACAATGTCCAATTGATGTTAAATAATGGTCCTTATATGAAATTAAATAAAAATCCTCTAAATACTTGGATACATAAAACCAAAGAAACTATCAAAGAATGCAACACAATCATGGATAAAAAACTAAGCTTCAAGTTAAACGTTTCCAATCCTCAGATACCTAAATTACATTGTCTCCCCAAGATACACAAAAATGATAATTCCATGAGACTCATAGCTTCAGAGATAAATAGCTCGACTTACAACTTGGCCAAATGGCTTAACAATGAATTCAAACAGTTGTCATTTCCAGATCAGTCAGTAAAAAAACTCATATGAATTGATAGATGATCACTCAGTAAAAAACTCATATGAATTGATTAACAAATTAAAAAACATGACATTAAAAGAGTCAGAGATCATGGTCTCCCTTGACGTTAAAAGTCTATTCCCAAGTGCACCAATAGAGGAAACTTCCAAAATCCTAAAAGATCAACTACTAAACCAAAATATTCCTGACAAAATGGTTCATGAGTATGTTTTGCTTACTAACCTCTGTATGCCACAGAATCTATTTTAATTCAACCAACAATTTTATAAACAAATCCAAGGTACCGCCATGGGAAACCCTCTATCACCATTCATTGCTAATTTATTCGTCCTTTTTTTAAAATAAATGCAAAGAAAAATTTAACTATTTCCCTGAAATTCGGTATAGATATGTAGATGATATCTTTGCAATTTTTTATTTACACAAACAAAAATTAGAGGATTTTATTAATCAACTCAATAATTTATTTCTAACTATTAAATTTACTCATGAATTAGCTCAAAACAACACTTAACCATTTTTAGATTTACTAATTATAAAAAATAAATACCAAATTGAGTTTGACATTTTTATAAAAGCCACACACACTAACAATTTTATCCCCAATAACTCTTTCCATCCGATCAGCCAAAAAAACAGCTGTTTTCCATTATCTAGTACATAGACTTTGCAATGTTCCTCTAAATAAACACAGATACAAAAAAGAACTAACATATATAAATGAAATAGCCACAAACCTTGGATACAGCTACAACTTAATTGACAAACTAGTTTGAAAACACAAACTCAAAAATACACTGACCAACATTACCACCTTCAAAATCGAAAACAAAAAAGACAAATATATAAAATTACCTTATTTCCCTCCTCTAAACAAAGGCTTGGATAAGATTTTCAAACAAAAGAAATATTCAACTGTTTATATGAACCCACACAACTTAAAAAATTTATTAGGCAGTACTAAAGACAAGACAGAAGAGTTAAACAAATCTAGGATCTATAAAATACAATGTTCACATTGCGACAAACAATATATAGGCCAAACAAAAAGGAAAATAATCACATGGTTGAAGGAGCATCTAGCACGCTACAAATACAATCGCTTTGAAAAATCGAGCGTAGCCAAACATATAGTTGAAACAGGACACAGTATAAATGTGAACGACATCAAATTAATTATTTCGTCTAACAACTTACTCAGCTCCTTGGAAAACTTAACACATTTACAAAAACCATCAAACAATCATGAATACAGACACAGAATTCAACAAAACCTTATACAACTATGTAAGACAGATTTGTTGCATCCAAAATCACTATAAAGGCAAATGACTGGATAAAATTATTATAACTAATTGAATAAAAATGCACCCATGATTTGTGATATTATCGAATGCAGTTATAAAATAAATAGTTTAAAAAATTATTAATTAACTTTTTTTAAATATTACCCAATATATTTATGCTTTTAGCTTGAAATTCAACTATGTAAAACTTTAAATGTAAACAAAAACAAATGAGGGAAGAGTTGCAAAAAGCTTTCTTCCGTAAAATGTAAGCATTTGCTTAAAACTGAGTAGCAAATGCTTATAAGCAAAAGCTAACTTATATTCATTCAATGTGAAGCAAATGCTTTTAGCATTTGCTTATGCTTTTAGCAAATGCTTATGCTTTTACTGTTTGCTTTAAGCATTTGCTTAATTTTTATTCACTCGCCCCAATGAAATGATTCATGATCCTCCACAAGTTTGTTGTAACAGGGTTTTACTGCAGCTAAAAATTTTAGTAAAACTCAACAAAAATTCTAATTATTTATATTCTACATATGTTAAGAATGTAATATTTTTTGTAATATAATATAAAAACAAGAGCATATCAGAGAGTTTGAAATATTGATATACAAGCTGGAATATACTTAATTTGGTGATAGAAAATGTACCGTATCTGCTCAAATATAAGCCGATGTTTTTTGTCCAAATCTATCATGAAAAAATCACCTCTCGGCTTTAATGCGAGTCCAAGAAAAATTAGAGGTTAGGGTTAAGTTTCGTAGTCACCCATCGATGACAGTACATCCCTCAATGCTGTCACGTTAAAATGATAGTACTATATTTTTCGTAAAGTAAATATTTCACCTACGATGAATATTAATGGATAAATAATAAAGCTAGAATATTTTATTTAGCAGTACCTGTGTTTTGTTACCGTTGTTACCTATACTTTTGTTACTAAATGCTATTGGATATTTTCTTTCGTTTCTCAGGTCTATGCGTATGTATCATGAAGAATAGTTAGCAATTTGTATTATTTTTTATTATTCATTAAAAGAAGTTCCTATTAGTTTTACTTGGCCATTGTAGTTATTGCTATAGCCATTGTAATGTTTGTATGCATGTTAAAACCTCAATCATGGAATCTATTAAAATTGCATACATTGACTATACATACAATTACGTCAAGTGCGATGGCGGCTATTGATGCTCAAATGTTTGAATTTTGGTCAAACTTAACATGAATGTGTATAATTATAAAAATGCAATTTTTTAAGGCAATGTAAATGCTAATTTCATTGGAAATAGACTTGGATTAAAAATTATCTTGGCGAGGTCTTGATCGATTTATTTGACCTTTTGTGAAAATGAAGATGAATGAAATTATCGTCACTGAACGTGGTACATTATTCAACAATGCAAAATTATTAATTGGAGTAATATTTCAAAATGTCAGCAACTAAACCATTTCCCACTCTTTTCTTCAATCCTGAATAATGTATTCTAGGCCATGCCGGCACACTTCAGCATAAAATCTACGAAATTTACTTTTTTGTCAAAAAATGGTGGAAATTTTTGGGAGATTGGCTTAATTCTGGGGTCAGCTTCTATTCGGGCAGATATGGTAAGTTTAAAAGACTCGAGATCCAGAAATTTACATATGTTAAGAAGAGCTTGATTCAAAAATAGATTTTAGGTTTCAAGTACAAAGGTATAGAATAAAATCTAATTAAGAGGTAAGGAAACTATGTACATTTGCAGTTTTGAGTGCTTTTAAGGGCCTGCATTAAAGTTGTGAGTGCCTTGGTGAGCCTGATAACAGTTCACATCATAACTAAGTTGGGATTACAAGTTAATAATTAGTTTAATATCAAGCCTAACCAATATTTTAGCATTTAAAGCTTCTACAAACAAGGTTTTTACAATGGCAATTTTTATTAAAAACTTAAAAATTATCTCTAATAAATATCTCAGATCATTTTTAATCTAAGTTTTGCAGGTCACAAAATTTTCTCACAGGGCATATGCCTGTTCTAACTCGGCATCAACTAAAAGATTAAAATAACTTTAAGGTAATTACCTGTCGAGTGTAAGGCGTCAGTACTCCAATTTCATTTTGCTGGACCACAAATTTACCCTTCTTATCAAGCAAGAATTTCAAATATGAAACCACTACTTCTACTTCTTTCAGGTTGAAGAAACTGCATTCAAAAGTAAAAGAAAATAATTATAGATAAAATAAATAAAATGATATCTTTATAAAAATTTATAACTAAAGCCCTGAAGAAGCAAGAAAAAGAACCAAACTTTCATTTTTCTTCATCTATATCAAGTACTCAAGGTTAAAATTTCACTGATAGCTTTCCTCAAGAAAACATGCTGTAAATACACTTAAATGCAAGATATAAGTTAATTTTCTCTATAAAGTAAGTTATATTGTCACTAAACGTCTACTTCTGCATTTTAGATTTCAACAATATAATGATGACACATGCCAAAAATTCATCTTTACCAGCAGTTTTGTATAATACTTAATTGAGATATGAACAATTTTTAACCTTAACCAATGCACACCTTAGCTGTAATGAATGAATGATTAAAACTAGGGTCATGCTTATAAATGCAATGAGACAACCTTTATATAAAGCCTAACATTTTTTGAAATGGAAAATTTATCAGTGCAACATACTTGGTATTTATTTTAGGCAAAACAACACACTTGATTTGTTATATATCTTAAAATGAAGTCTTTTGAAACAAAAATTAGCAGCAGAATTCTAGAGTAGTTTTCAACATATACTATGCAAGTGACAAATGTTTCTAATACAAAGTTGAGTCCCTCACTAAAAAGTCAAGGTACATGTCACTAGATACTTAAAAACAAATCAACCAATCAGCTGCAACCCACTGGTCAACCCTTGAAGGATTTCAAATGTCACTGAATTCATTGTTTAGATTAAGATTTTGAGACAAATTTACACCTTTGACGGATCCATCTATGTATGCAATACCTTCAGATATTTGTAACATAAACCTGCCAATGAAAAAGAATCTTTAAAAATTTCCCAGCAGCAGTGTTTGCTTGTATATAATAACATAGTCAATGCACACAATTATGAACTACTGAACTAAAGCTTTTAAATTGTGTTGCACAAGTAACAGGATTAAATAACAAACCTGGGAGAGGAGCCTTCCCTTTCATCACCTCCGACAACACCATGGAAATGCACAGGAAAAGATTCAAGGCAAATTGGATCATGTAGCACAGCCTCAGAATGTGCCTGAAATATAAATAATAATAATAATGTGAACTCAGTGACAGATGGTTACGTGCTTGTTGGATTACTCCTCTATATCTTTAATACAAACATCCAGTTAGAAAAGGTATGGCTGATTTACACCATAGAGCAGGAGTACCCAAAACTATGGCCCGTGAAGTGATTTGATCCGGCCTGCTTTATCAGCAAGAGTTTTCATTAGATATAATCTATGACATCTAAATGACATTTTCTGAGTACTTGGATGAAATCTACTTTTAATAGATGCGAATTACATATTAGAGAATCGAAAAAATTCTCAAAACTTGCTCTTTGAAATTTTGACACGGCCCGATCAGTCATTTGAAATGCTGTACGTGGCCTGCACAGTGGATCATGAAGCCTCATGTGGCTCTTTCATTAAAATGTTTGGTGACCCCTGCCATAGAGTATAGCACATCAGATGGAAAATATCAATTAAGTAATTCTTTCCTTTATCTTTGGTAGAAGTAGTAATAAAAATAGATTATTTGGATGCTAAGAATTTTGATAACAATTACCATATTTACCTGAATCCAAGACAACCTCAAATCTAATAAGATAACACTCCTTATTCTGGATTGTCAAAACAGAAAAAAGACTTTATGTAGGGATGGGACGGTTCCAATTTTTCCGTTCCGGTTCTCAATTTCGGTTCTGTTAGGTTAGAAGTGCTATTTGATACACCACGGGAAATTCTAGCTTTACAATAGTTGCATATAGCGTATTTGTCGTTTGTACTGTCAATTCTGAAGTTGTTCCAAACATTCGACATGGCTTTATTGTTAGGGTTCACAATAAATCGGTTAAATTTCAAAATTATCTGTGGGGTATTTATTCAAAATTACTACACAACAAAAAAAACTTATTTCTGTTAATAATTTATGGTAACACTTCAAACTGATGGAAATGATTCAAAATATTGCTTGAATTTTTACATTATAAAATGCAGCGGTGAACCAAATAATAAATACCGGAAGTTCGAAACCCATCATTCATTTTTTTGATAGCTATTTTTGCGGAACTATCGTTCGTTGAACTGATTCGTCCTGATGTTTGTACATGCTACAAAGCTCTTTTCCCACATGAAATAAAGGAAATTCAGACATGCTCATCCCGTTTGAAACTGATAACACATCAAGCATAAAAATTTATTTTACATCGTAGTTAATGAACATCTGCCATCATCGATATAAGTATCGAAAATCGAATGCTGTTGTGTAAAAATATGGCGGAGTGAGGCGGTCGCTTTTCACTTAGCGTCTGCTTCTGAGGAGTAATCATTTTTAGGCATTCCTTACAATAAATAAAAAGAACGCCTTATGTTAAGGTCATGTCCGTCCGTCTGTCTGCATGTTTCATCTCAGAAACTACTGGGCGGATGTTGATGAAATTTGGTATTTATGACATAGGGGCAAAGAAACTAAGAAAATTATATAAACAGTTTACCTGACTTAATCGGGAGTGCCACTTTACAGGTGACAAAAATGATCTTTTCTTTATATCGCATACAATATAACTTAAAATGAAAAAGTCTTCAAAGAACTTCGTAGAATTAATCAAATAACATATGTTTTGTTCACTACATTTTTGTTGAAGGAGTAGCTGATATAAAAAAAAATCAAACGAGAAAGTCGTAATTCACTTAGGACCCATGTTTTGTTTTCAACGAAAACAATCTTCGTGATGCCTGATGTAAACAATAACAGCTGTAAATATCTAATTAATTTAATTTTTTTCATGTGCATGCAACATTAGTAAAATGGATAATCTACAATGAGGAAATGAACGTAAATACATCTATTTTTTTACATTTAGACCATTCGTAAGTGAAAAGAAATTGGTAATTTACGACGAAAGAATGAACATGAACATAAAGACTGCATTACTACTACTCCAGTGAGGTAAGATTTAAATAATTGTTGATTGTTTTATTAATTACAATTGATTAGGAAATTAGTCTGTGAATCAAAATTTCTACATTTTCTTGGCATCACTACTGACATTTCAGTTCGTAGACATTATACGAAACCATTAATATTTTTCTTTTGTGATATGATTGTATAAATCATAAAGAACGTCTCTGCCTCGCGTGTATACACGCATGATGTGTGCATCTTTCCACACTTTTTATTAAAATAAGGATCAGAACTGATGAACCGGATTATAAACAGTCAGTTCTGGTTATTTTGGTTCTTGAGAGAAGCAGCAGAACTGAGTAAACAAAGAACCGATCGTCCCAACCCTAATTTTATGATCTAATTACATACGATTGCTGCAAAAATAAAAAATTACACAAAACTAGCAAAAATGTTTATTGGGTCCTATAATTTTCTTGAATATCATAGGTAGTTTATATTACATCTGTCATCATCACCCTCTATGCTCTCTTCATCACTGTCCTCACTCTCACTATCTTTATCGCTCCAAACTTTGTCTGTAGACTCCCACAAAACATCATCTTCACTTCCATCCATGGCATTCGATGAGTAGTACTTCTTAAATGCACTCACAATTACTTCTGTACTTATCTGTTGCCATGATGCCTTGATCCATTGGCAGAGCATTGAAATATTAGGTTTCCTTTTGATGTTAGAGGGTGATCTCCACTCAATAATTACTCATTTTCATAGATTATTTGTGCATGCATTACAATACGAATTTCATTCTGCTTTGTGTGGAATTTTTCAAAACAGGAAAATACACACAGACCAACATAGCATATTTTGAATTTTCCCTTCTCTGAGCATACACGACATCGAAGATGATTTCCCTTTATGGGCCAATTTTTACTTTCTTTCATCTCTCACTGACCCAATGGGATCCAGCTTGCACTTGGTCTTCCCTTTTTGGAAGTTTTTGAGGCAATAGCTGACGCCTCTTCTTCAATAAGTTCCCTCACAAAAGCAAGGCAAAACTGGTGATGCATCATTTGCCTTCTCCCTGACTTCAGTAAAATGTAGCTACTGAGCACTGTGACCTTGAGGAGGTGAAAGAAGAGCTTCTTCATCCACTTCCAACATCCTTGGGCCATGGAGAGGTTGAAGTCGGGAAATTGGTAAGGGGCTATCCTAACACTCTCACACTATTTTCTGTTTTCTCTCGGTGTGGTGTTCCCACCCCCCCAGTAGTCAGATCTACCGTATGTTTGCATTGAGACATTTTGAGAGCAGGCCTCTAGGAGAACTCCTCCCAAATTTCAAGCACCCATGACGAATGCAACATCTGTGGATGACTTCCAAACTAAGCATGCCCATACGGGCCTACCAGGCACTGAACTGGACACATTTTTCATGCCCATACAGGCACACCAGGCATTTAAAGGTTAAAAGGTCAGTATTCAATGCATTAATTGAATCCTTAATTTCAGGAGTTGTGTCCTTTGAATGCATCTAGTACAAGCATCTCTCTTTTTCTTAATAGTGCTCCTGGTCTTCTACTCCAGACAATGTGTAACCAATCTCTCATAATTTCTAAATTCATCCATTTTCATGACATCGTACTATTATTCCAGTAGGCATCTGTTCCTTGGTCATTTTTTTCATTTTAGGATAACATAGTGGTAATTTTGATCCATCTGCTAAAACAGCCAACATTACTGTAACTCTCATTTTACGTTAGCTGTCATTTTTATTATCACAGATGTTGCAAATTTTTCGTTGACAGTATAATTAGATGGCATGTCGAGGAAAACTGGAGTTTCATCAGCAGTACCTTATCACTACATAACCAGTCATTTTAAGGTTGAAAGTGACATATTTAAAAGGAATGTAAGACAAAATCAGAATTAAAGAGTTTATGGTATAAAACTGTTGAATGAGGAAATCCTGGTCATTTACACCATCATTTGTTTTAACATCTGCGAAATGATATTTGCCAATAGACAAGGAAAGTTTAGTTCACTTTTGGGAATCAATCGCGTAATAATTGTTCACTGACCGTCATTGTTCAAAAATAAAATTTAATCGAGTTCTAGTTCGTTAAATAACACATCATTGTATGTATTTGGCATATATTTCGAACATATATTCAGTATAGGTATAGTTTATTCATTCATTGAAAAGGTTTGTTACAAATTTTTGTTTGAGAAAAAAATCATTTAAAAATTTTATTTAAAAAAATAATACTGTATTAATTTAAATCTGGACACTAAGTTTTCAATGAAAATTTCAATAGATATAATTATCTTATGTTTCATATGCACAAAAAACGTTGATAAATGTGTAACCATACTTTATAACCGAATTTAAGATGACCCCCGATTTTTTGCAAGCTGGAATTTGGAAAAAAAACCTTGTCTTGGATTCGGGTAAATACGATAAATTTCATCTACTATAAGAAATATCATTTACTTACAAGGAGAGTTAGACATAACCGTTTGAATTAATGTCATTCACCTTGTGATTTCTATTTTTTTATTGTTTTCAAATTATCTCATTACTGGTTCTATGTTCTCCCTCCTGCCTTCTTCCCTCTCCATATATATAAAACCCTCTGCTAAGCTTCATCACCTAATGATGCTTTAACAGGTGAAACTGGTCGTAATAAATTTGTTAGTGGAAATATACAACATTCTTTTTTATTTACACTCATGTTTCTCCTCGGCACTCCATATCAGAGGGACATAGATGAAATTTCCACCATCGTCATCATATCCAAAAGGGAAATTACAGGTCCAAGCACTAGGCAATGGCAAGGCGAAGGATCCCTTTGCTCTCACTTGGAATATCCATTGCACATGCACGCTCTTCGAGAATTCACAAACAACTAACCCTTTTTGCCTTCCCTAACGGCGAGAATTCGTGGAAGAATGCGTCTAATGGTTCATGTCTCCTACCCTGGCAGCGAAAGCAACAAACAGAGAGACACTGTTGGAAGGCAAGGAGACACAGTGCCTACATATAATACCGAGCTCCATCATTGAGTAATCATATTCATAAGTCCAAAAAGCTTCTTGACAGCAATCACGACATGTTAAGAAGTAAGTTGCTTTTTAATGTGCATAACATTGAACGAAAATCGCAAGAAAAGAAAAACCTGTAAATACAATTTAAAAATAGAAATAAAAATCTATCGAGAGATATGCACACTAATGTAGCGAAAAGGCAAAAATTTGAAATAATAAAATGTCTGTAGATGACAAAAAAATGATGCGGGGGGAGGGGGGATCAAACCCAGGTCCTCAAGTTCAAAAGATGTATCTAGCCTAGAGCCTTAATGCACTCGACTAACCCACTTAATTGTCAGCAGGTTGTTATCGTGGGAATTTAAAAACCAGCAGGTTTTTCATAATCTTTAAATGTTAACAATTTACATGGGAATAATCATTGGCGGTTAGAAAAAAATAAGTGTCCAATTATTTTTGTTCTTTCATGCCGTGGTGGTTTCATCCAGAAACCAGGAGACGAGTTGTCTAACTCTCCTTGTTAGCATAATATTACCAATGAAAAAAGTAAAGACAAAACTGCACAAAAACAATCTCAAAAAATACTTACCTCAAGTTCATTTTCATAAAACAGCTTGTTAGGCAGGAGGAGGATATCAGGATGAGATCGAAAATTACGTACAAGTTTGGTGATAAACAGAGAGTTAAAAGATTCTCCCTGTCTTTGGTACAAGGAACAATTTGTCATGAGGCGCTCTAAGAGTGAAGTACCTGTAAAGAAGGGCATAAACATCATCAACCAAATCAAGAATGCATACACGCTAAATGTGAAAAGTAATTTCATCTAATAAAAGAGCAACTAAAGCAAATCTTATACATTAACCGAATGTACAGTTATTTTGTAACTGAAAATGAATTAATGGCATTCAAATATATGTTCATTATTATCTTACTACTCCATTAGCTGCCACCATCACACCATCTACCGGCGACTATTGTAAACATTTGAGTTACATCTTACAACTGGTAATTCTCCTTTTTATTTTCTTAATTGATGGAGCTTCATGGCCATATCCAATTTCAGAAGGCTATGGTTTGAGTTTATTTGTTATTACTTTCTCCATAGACAAAATATAAAGAGTGTGTTGTTTTCATGAAAAAATCAAATTTGAGATTTCAATGGAAATACATGTTTTAAGCTCCTCTAAACACATTTTGACTATTTTCTCGATGATGTCTGTGGGTGTGTCTGTGACTGGAATTTTGTGATTGCTCTAACTCAAAAACTATTAATCAGGTCAACACGAAATTTTATATTTGACATTATTGTTAAAAGCACATGAACTGATTAGTTTTTTGTATAAATTGATCAACCAAAAGTGGGTGTTTACTCTTGTCACTTATCCATTTTTACTTTCACCATATATGAAGTACAGTAGAACCCCCAAATTCGCAGCTTCTAAATTTGCATGCTTCGCAGTTTCGTGGGTTTTTCGACTATTGCTGCCAATCTGATGTGAAAAGAACAACACGAAACAAATGAAGTTCTCCATCTGCAAGATTTTTTTTATCACATTGTGATAATATTTTTCAAAAATGTCTACTAAGTGGAAAGCAGGTGATAATACAGGAAGCAGAAGCAAAAAGAAGACGATGACCTTAAGTGAGAAAAAAGTTGCTAAATAAACTTGCTAGTGGCCAGAGTGCGCTATAGTGAGCAGACAATATGGGATAAACAAGTCAGCAGTTAAATACATTAAGAAAAATAAATAGAACGTCAGGGATAGTGTGGACGCAAAAACCCTTAAGAGCACAAAAGTTACTGGGGTTCATTTAGTAGTGCACGCCAATTTTAATGCATGCATTTTTCTGCCTTTGATGTGCTTCAATAAATATTTTTCCAACATATTCTTTGCTAATCATGGTTTACGCGAAATTATCCCGGCAAACTTATTGTATGGCTACGGCAGATTTAAGTGGCACATTACATTGGTTCAAAACCACTTTTAGCCTACCATTTTATTATTTATTGTTCAAAATAATGGAGAGCCGCAAACCTAACCCCCATTTTCTCATAAGGCCTTTGTTACCATTTTCACGGATTCTAAATTTGGGGTGTTTTTAAACATAACCCCCGCGAATTTGGGGGTTTTACTGTATAGAGAAAGAATTGTTTTCATGAAAAAATCCAATTCGAGATTTCAATGGAAATACAGTGGAATCCCTATTAAAGTTTGCCTGGGGGACCTTAAATCAAGGAACACTTTAAATAGGGATGGTCTAAAAATGAAACACAAAATGGCCGACTACGAAAAATTATGACTTTCAATATCAAAAGCAACATGAATAATCAAATTTACAATATAAAAATAGATATTGACAAATGTAATATTCCAAAAAAAAAAAAAATCCTTGTACTGGCGAATGTGGTCCGACTATTGATATTACTAATTTTCTTGAGTCTTTTACAAATTTTCTTGATCAAGTCTTATTTGAGATAATTGTTTTGGAGACTAATTGACATGCAGAAATTACTTAAAAATGTAGAATTATCTTTCAGATCTGTAAATCTGTAAATATAGCTGAAATTTGTGAATCTTAACGTTGATGGTATTGTGCAAAAACCAACAATCCATTCTTACTTTTTACTTTACTTAAGGAAATTAGTATTTTTCGCAAATGTCTCAAGATAAGATTGAAAGCATCTCCAAATTTTTCCATTTTATTGATAACTCAAATATATGTGAGAGTGTGACACAGACTTAGGTTTAGAAGATTGTTATCCAACACCATACAAAACTGCATTTTTAGAAAATTAGTGAAATCAGAAGAATGTGTCGAACAAAACTGACTATCCATATGTAACTTTCTTTTCATATTAATTAATCATTATTATATAATAAACCAAATTTATATGGACTTAGTATGTATTTAATCTAGATATAAAATTTTCTTTGGGAAATCACACCCGCAACGATTTTTGTCAAATTTACCACCACGAATAGGGCCTGCCGACATTTAAATCTCAACCAGCTTGAGGGGTTAAACAATGCATCATGCATGATGATGTCACCATAACTTCCCTAAGTCTGTATTTGCACTGAAAGCAAATAGCAGCACACATGGAACCAGTGTTGGGGAGTAAATGAACAAAAGTAACACATTATTAATAATACCACTTGCTGCTGTGGTGGATGAAAGCACAGTAACCTCAACATAAACAAAATCGGTAATGATACAAAATGATATTTATGAAAGTTACTTGCACTTTATTTATGACATTATTTTGTTTATGAGCATGGATCAAAATTAGAGTTAAAGATTTTAAACCTTTTCAAACAACAGAACTAAAATTCTTATGAATTTGATTCAGAGATTGACCCTTTGCTTTATGAGTGTCTTTATTAAGAAACCGAACAAAAAGAACCCTTGCAATATTAATTACCAAGTCCTATGTCACCAGCAGCACAAACTGGTCCCAACTGCAGTGGGTCACCAGCCAATACTAAAAACCCTTTCAAGCCATTCTCTCCATTGTTGGAATTTTTTGCCGGACCAATTGAAGCAGCTCTGAAGCCCAAAATGCCAGCAACTGCTGCAACTGCTTCTGGTTCCACAGCCTGTCCACACTCATCAATGAAGACATGAGTGATATGTTCCCTTGGTATTTTACCCATTGTGAGTCTGAAAAAATGGGAATTACAAAGGAGCAGCATATAATTATCAAATCATTTTAGGAATCTTTTTGTATTGTGGTATAAATGAACAAATTGAAAATGATATTTCTTTGACTTGCACCTTAGTTTACAGAGATAGATTTCTCATAAACATGCCATGTACACTGATAAATTTTTCAGAATATAAATATAAATAGAATATAAATAAATATTTTAAAAATATGTGCTTGACGTTTTGTCTCAATTAGAAATTATTAAAATGCTAACTGATAACCTTCTTCACCAAATGTATGGATGTCACTCCATGATTAGCTGGGTTATGCTTAATTTAATAAACATCATTCGAGCCCCTAGTAGTAATATAATATAGTGTAGTATAGTATAGGGATGGCCAAACCGCAGCTCTTTTAACTTTATGTGCGGCTCTTATTTATTTACACTCAAGGGTGTATCAAGGCTTGTCACATCAGAAAGCAATAACGCAGTGCAAGATGTTTTGGAGATGCTTAATGGGCATGCAGTCTCTCTGTATTGCTTCGAACAAAAGTTATTTTTACTGTTCATACATTTTTGTGTGCAGAATGCATGTCTTGCGGCTCTCAAACATAGGATTATCATAAGCAGCTCTGAGGTTGAGCAGGCATGGCTACCCCTGGTATAGTATAATATAGTATCATATTATATAATATAGTATTATATAATATAGTATTATATAATATAGTGTAGTATAACAATACCGTATTAGTCCGAATATAATCCCTCCCTGAATATAGTCTCCCCCCTATTTCTGAAGTCTCAGTTTTGGAAAAAAGTTTGAACCCCATTACAGACTTCACTTTTTAGCCTACTTTCCAGAATGGAAATAGACTTATAGTTTTGTCATTGTGTCTGTCTGTCCATCCCCCCCTATTAACTTTTGAACCAATACACCAATTTTCATGAAACTTGGCGAAAATCTCATGCTACATGGGTCAAGCTCCCGAAGATAGTTTTTTGTTGCGAAGATTGAAGTCCCAGGTTTGATTCCAGGAACAATCCTTCCCATTTGATTTACATGAGAAATCTGAAATCCATCATGCAAGGTAAATTTCTCTTGCACAATAAAATATCATAGAATTGTAATAACAGTGTGGGATTGAGGAAAGGAATGAAGATTTTAATTTTTATCATAGAATTTTGCTTATCGATTGTATTTCTGAAAATTTCATGTAAATACTGGCAATTTTGCAGTTTTTATGACTCATTACCAGAGTGTTGCCATAACAACTATTGTTGGACTCAGATTCAATATCTTCTAATACGTAAACGTGTTATTTTTGCCACACAAATATGCGTGATCCAATGTATTTGTAGTATTTTATAATGCTAAATTATGAAATTTGGGAACAGAGAGCTACATATCCATGATGACTTTAAATCTATTAAAGCCAATATAAGTATTAAATAAATGATTAAAAGGAAAGTAGGCATCATAAGTTGTTTGGATCATCTTGCAATATTCTAAAAAACAAGTTTTAATATGTACGAGCAATTTAGTTACAGCTATCAATTTACAATGAAATGGTGACATCATGTTTTGCATGTTATAGTTGCAGGCATAATTTAAATATGTATCAAGTGTTACTGGACTAAATTCGAAAATTTTGATCTATGTTATTTAAATTCCATTCGTATCATTCAAATGCCTTTGACAATGGCTACTTGAACCGTGCCTGTATAAAAAAGTAATTATCACCAGATTTCCATTTAACATATTCTTTTCATAATTTATTTTATCCGTATTTTTGTTACTTCTGATATTTATCCCTCAGAATATCACATCTAGGAATACATTCTGTAGACAGTTGAAACACCTTCAACACTTCAGTTCGATTTATGTAATACTTTTATAATGTGATTGCATTATATACGATCAACAGCTGTGCAACTGAACAGTCTGATCAGTTGACAGAATTGCTTATGACCCTATGGATCACCAGCGATTGATGGGTAACAAAGATACGTAATTTCTTTCATCATAGTGACTTTTTCTCTAAAATAATGACAGGTGGCACCAATAAATATCAATATTTGTAACTTAGGGAAAGGATGAAGTTGACCAATTAATGCTTTCAAAGTGAAAACTTCTGCAACTCCCGCTATTATAAACATACGAACGTTAAGGCAAGGATTTCAAAGAGTAAACAAAAAGAACCGAGTTATTGAGGCATATGCATCAAGAAAATCTCTGTAAAACAATCAAATCAGTGAGAGCATTAATTTTTACCTATACTTACTGCCGGCGGTGATATTTTCGTTTGCTAATTTTTTGGGCGCGAATATAGTCCCCCTCCCCCTTACTTTTCTTACTAATATTTTGGCCAAAAAGGATGGGACTATATTCGGACTAATATGGTAATTACAAATGATTAAACCAGGAACAAATAGCAAAAAGCAAAGAATTTAAGACCAAAGGAAAAAATCAAATCAATTGTCAAGCCTACAAAAGTAATGGACAAGTATTTATATCTCCCTAATCTGATTGATGAGAAAAAATATAGACTTACAAAATCAGTCAATATAAACTACAGTATACTTACTTTCCAGCTCCAACAAGTGTGCAGCATATGATGCGGTATTTCTGTAACTCGTCCCCTGTGAGCACAGTTATCATTCCATCTTTAATGTTGCTACATTTCAAAAGAGAACTTGGAATGCTACCTCTAGAGGTTTTGCATAAGAAGAGAAAAATTGATTAGTACATCAAAATTTAGACAATTCATAAATAACAAAATACGATTCTCTTAGAAGTATATCTGAAAATTACAAATAAAGACTATATTTGAAGAGCTGTATAATGAGTCTCATAAAACAAAAACATGAAAAAAATATTAATACTTAGGCAGTTTGAATTGGAATTACAAAAGTAAGAGATTTAAATAATGATAATATTTACACCCTAAAACAATCTCATCAATTAATTTAATATATCCAAAAGTTTGTTTATAGCCTCAACACAAACAATCATACAGTATTTAAATCCAATTTGTAAGTGCTGGCAGGACAAGTTTTCAAGAAAACTATACAGCCTATTGAATTCTTTTCATCATCTCTTATACTACATATCTCAAAAATATAAATTTTAAATAAAAAGCATTTTAGTCCTTTCTGGCTGTAGCCTTTTAAAAATTTCTCCAGCAAAGTCGTAAGGAGTTTGTGCACAGACAACAAATAACATGAATGTTGTTTTAGTTATTTATTGCTATAGGTAACAAATGAATATTTTTCTGTCCCCTAGACCAGTGTTTCTCAACTAAGGGCCATGAAATTATTTTGGATGCAAGGTGAAATCAAGTTTTCACGATTGATAAAATTTTATCAGGGAATTTTTGGAAAAACAATGTGATAAAAATTATTAATAGTTACATAAAATGAAGAAATATGCAATAACGTTTATTATTTTTATTGTTTTCAATGCAAAGGAGGCTGCATGATATTCAAGGGGGCTGCAACAATTGCAAATTTGAGAACCACGACCAACAATTTTCCAACCATCAATATCCAGAGCCTTTGCTTCACTTTCTCTATCAGAGTCTCCATTGCCCAATTGCCATGTAATTCCTTCTTCTTCAATATGAAAATCATCATCACTATCACAACTGGTTAAATAATCAATCGTTTCATTTATCAGCTCAACATCTTGTAGGATTGAATATATGAGGGGCTGAAACTCGTGGAAACTTAAGTTCCCTTTTGTCCCTTTGATCTTAGTTTTTAATGGGGGCTAAAGTTTCCTTTTGTGCGATAAAGGTTAAAAAGGCAAAATTTATTTCTCATGTCTACTTCTCCATAGGTCATCTAATCAAATTATCATGTTAAAACAAGTATATTCTATTGATCCTGATTTTTTTAATTTCCCTTTTTTTCAGCAATTTCAAGTATAATCTAAATGAAGCAGGCTATCAAACGACTATAGCAAACATCTTCATTTAACTCGATAAAAACATTAACATTTACATGTAAAAAAACATTTTCATATCATCGGCTAAGTTTTACATTTACCTTCTCATGCATCAATTTCAGAAATCTGATAAAAATTCTCACTGGTATTTCCTTGATATAATCGCATCGCTAAATGCTTTGACCATTTAATGCCAGTTTTAAATGTTGCATTTTGATGAATGAAAGAGGCCAGAGAATGATAGAATTTTGTAAAAGAAACATCCTGATAATTACAAATACATGGTTTAAGCATCACAGCAGGTGAAGATATACTTGGAAAATGCTGGGAGACATATAAACGTATCAGATTGATTATATCAAGTTCAGGCAAAGGTATCCGAATAGTGTAATGAACTAACATAGTTTTCTGGAGACAGATGCAGACTCTGATTACAATTTGGTGGTCATGATATCTTGTGTGAAATTTAAAAAAATAGTAAAACGGAAGTGTACAGAAATAGGATTTATAAGTGCTCAAGGGAAGAAAGAGAAAATTATCAGGAAGCTGTTACACAAGCCTTAGAAAATGCAGGCAAACAATGGTCGAGGACAACTGGGGGGTACTTTGAAAATGTGTATCGTAGAAAGGGTGAATAAAACAAAAGGTCAAAGAAGATAAGGCAGATGTGAGTTAAGAGATGATTGAAAAGATGGAAGAGAGGAGGAGATGGAAGTCGGTTAACACAGAATATGGAAGAAGAATGTATAGAGTTAAACAATAAGATGATCAGGGAATTATTCATAATAAAACACAAGTAGTACTTTTCCACAATACTTATTAATTTTGTCGGCACTACTTATTCAGACAAAATATTGTATTTATGTATTAATGCATTATAAATTGTTATAAGAATTATTTAAGCACTATTGCAATTAATATGTAAGTAATAACAAAATATGTAGTATGGTTTTTCTTTCTTAATTTATAAATCTATGTTTTAAAAATGTGGCTCCCGGACTCAGGGAGGATTGCTACTGCAGCCCTTGGATAGAAAATGGTTGTGCATCTCTGTCATATGAGGACACCAAATTTTCACCAATATAAAATGCAGGAAGATTTCCAAACAGGATCAAGTGGTTCGATAAAAATGCATAAAAATTAAAATTATATATCCTCTCTGAATTTATAGCCCAGTTTGCAACAAATATTCAAGCACAAAACATATGACACTTTACTACTAAATAGATTCACCTCAATGGATCGAGTGAATAAAAATTAAGCAAATGCTTAAAGCAAACAGTAAAAGCAAAAGCATTTGCTTCATATTGAGTGAATAAAAGTTTGCTTTTGCTTATAAGCATTTGCTACTCAGTTTTAAGCAAATGCTTACAATTTACGGAAGAAAGCATTTTGCAACTCTTCCCTCATTTGTTTTTGTTTACATTCCAAGTATTACTTGAATGTCAAACTAGCAACAAATATATTGGGTAATACTTTTAAAATTGTTAATTAATTAATTTTTCTTTATCTATTTCTTGAATTTGATACTGAATTTGATACTATCACAAATCATGGGTACATTTTAATTCAATTAGTTAAACTTAAAACAAATAGTACAAGCATTTCTTGCAGGAAATGAAGGGGCTATTGTTATTCTCCAAGAAACAGATTTTAAATCAACTTCATCTTCTTCAGAGAAACAATATAAATTTTTATAACCGTTGGTTGTTGAAACTTGTCTTATCTCGTATTTTTTAAATTTTCATGTCACCATAAACTCTGCCAAATCAATTTTAGGGTCAATTATCAGGAAATGGAGCCCTTTACCTCACTTAAAAAATATAAGCATATGCTTCAAGTATTAAGCAAAAACTCAGATTTATTCACATAATTTTAAGCAAATGCTTAAGAAAAATCATAAAAATAAGCAAATGCTTATTCTTTATAGCAAAAGCAAATGCTATTTTTTATTCACCCCAAATCAAGCATTTGCTTAAAAAATGATAGAAATCTTAAGCATAAGCATTTGCTTATTTTTTATTCACTTGACCCAGTGTGAGGAATTTATACTCAGTCAGCAGCTCTCTTAAAGCTGAGGTCCTTGAAACTGTATGTGGGTTGTAAGAGATGCCATGGTACCTGGGTAGGCAAATACGGATACATACTAATGCCACTCAAGATGAATAGCGTAAAAGAAAAATGCATGTTCTCAAATGAGAACAGAATGTACAAGTGTGTTCAAGCCTGAGTCCAGGAAATAATTAATAGTATGGATAATTAAAAAAAAACAATATTTGGGTGAAAATTTTCATATTACCATTCAACATTAGGCCTGGTCCCAGAAAATTCATACTGGTATGAAAAATTCAATCAAAATAATGTGAACATTTTAATGATATTGGCTAAGTTTAACTCCAACACTGGAAACTTTTATGAAAAATACAGTAAATTAAGATGATGGAGATTAGCATAATGGAGATGGAAAGGTTAAATGAAAAGTAAGGCTGTGACTTACATGTCCCTTGATTTAGAATGAAGCCTAAGCATTGCTTTGCTACCACAATTAGGTAAAAGCATCTCGGCAAGAAGATCACATGCTGCATTAGAGGGTGCACATACAAGTATATTAGAATCTTCAGATACAATATACACCTGAAATAATTATAATTAGAAATAATTTAATTTTACATGTTATAGAAGCTTAAGATTAAAAATACTATCTCAACTAAAATATGTTATGTCAAAGCACCTCATGTGTTAACCAGGTGCATTGGAACATTATTTACAGAATGCTAAGCAAAATTTTCAGAGATATGTAATAATCTTCAAACAAAGATTAAAATATTAGTTTTCATGTATTATCATGATATTATCCAATGAACCAACTAAAAAAATTCAAATAAATATACACTATGTTAAGTGCACAAAATAAGTTATATTATGACAGACAAAAATTGCATGGGCCATTTGCTAAAAGTTTAGCAACTGTATTTACCCAAATCCAAGACAAGGTTTTTTCCAAATTTCACCTTGCAAAAATCGGGGGGTCTTAAAATCATATACCATCAATACATCAAGGTAAATTGATCTTGTGTCAATTCACCGTGCTTCAATTCGTCACACAATCAACTCATCGTGCGTGCATCAATACATCGCTCGTCAAACTCATCACGCATCAATTCATTGCTAGACAAATTCATCGCAAGAAAAATTGGAATGTAGGACACCATGACGAATTTGTCGAAAGATAAAAATTCAATTATTGATATGCAATGAGTTTGCTGTGTGATGTATTGACGTGCGATAAACTAAACACGCCGAATTGATGTGCGATGAAATGATCGCAAGGAGTTGTCATAGAACCATAGGAAGTATGGTTACACGTTTAATGGTTTTTTTTTAAACAAGTGAAACATAAGATAAAATAATTGTATTTTTATTGCCAACTTAATTAATTAATTTAATAATGTTAATAATGAAGTAAATAAGTGTATTTTTCATTGCAAACTTACGATCCAGAATTCAATTAATAGTCTTAATTTTTTAAATACATTTTTAAAATTTTTTTTATTTCAGAAAATATTTGTAACAAACCATTTCAATTAATGAATGAACTAGTTTACCTATACTGAATACGTGTTCGAAATATACATCAAATACAGTTAGTGAGAAATTAGGTCATAAAATCTTATTACTGTTTTGACAGTTTGCTAAAAGGGTTGTCTTAGATTCGGGATCGTCTTGGAATCAGATAAATATGGTAATTTATTTATAAATTACAGGATTAGAAGGTCCAGACTTTCTTATGGTAATATTTATAATATTTACTGTGGAAGCATGATCGCCCACTTTCCACCCAATTCTGACATCACTGTTTTAACTAATTTGTACGCAGAGTACAAAACAAGGGCAACAACAATAATTCATTTGCATGTTCAAGAAATTCTAAACATGGAAATGTTTAGGTGATCAAAGCATTTTTCACGGCCTTCCAACTGTAAATCTCTTTCACCAATCACAACATTTACCAGTTTCCACGATCATAGTATGATTTAGTTCATAGTGGCTAGTTTTTGCTCTCCAAACTGAAAAAAAATAGATATTAAGACAAAGTGATTTGAGGAGATGGTTGTTAATTAACAATTTCTAAGGTGAAGTTGAACATAAGCTCAAAATATGACATCGAGAAATGCTTCAAGGAATGTTAGAGTTGCTGGAACAAGCGAATTTGTGCCAAGGGATTCTAAGGGAATTAATGTGTTGCCCTAAGGTGCTGCAAAGATATTTTAATACTATCAGCTGTGGAATTTATTAAAAATACTTTCTACTACTAATTTACATTTGGAGGATAGAGCCAAAAACTCGAGATCCTTAAGTCTTTTGAAGTTGATAGATGAAATTACCATATTTACTCATGTAATACCCCCACTTTTTTCCCCAAAAATTCCCATACAAAAAGAGGAGTTGCGGACATTACACAAGAATTGCCCATTCATCTGTTGATGGTATGTCATCTGCGAAATGCCATGCATTTTATTTTCTCGATTTTCAAGCAAGTTATTTTTAGCGTACTTTCCAAAAAATGGAAAGAAGTCTTATGAGATGGCCTGGGTGTCCATGTGTCCCCCTCTAACATCTTCATGAATGAACAGATTTCAACTAAATTTAGTACATAGAATCTTCAAAATAAATTAATGACCAAAATGACATATTTGGACAGGATCGACTCAGCAGGGGTGCCACAATTGCAAAGTTAAAGTTTTCGGTAATTATGAATTTGGAAGGAATTGGCAAAACCGATTTCAACGAAATTTTGTATGAAGTAGATGTGCACATAAAATAACAAAATCAACATGTTTAGTCTAGATATAGAAAGCAGGGCTGCCACAATACAAGAAATAAAAAAATCTTTTACACATATTTGTGTTGAACTCTCCGCATCAATTTTAACCAAATTTAATACTTATAATATACACATACATACAAAACTATATTAGCATATTTAAACTGAATCAGCCAAACAGGGGTGCCACAATTACAAATTAAACTTTAAGTAATTACGGATTTGGAAGGAATTGGCAGAACGGATTTCAATTAAATGTGTAGCTAAGATTTGCACAACATATCATAATGACATCAAGATGTTTAAAGTGGAGCTAAGGAGCAGGGCTACCACTATAAAAAGTTAAATAATATTTCTTTTATACGTATTTCTAGAGAACTGACCGCATGGATTTTAACCAAATATAGTATATTTAATCTTCATATAAATAAATAAGCAAAATATCATATTTCAACTGGGTCATCTAAACAGGGCTACCACAACATCAAGGTTAGAACTTTTCTTTAACTATGAACTTGGAAGGTATTGGCTGAACAGATTTCAAAGAAATTTTGTTTCTAGGGCAGGTATCAAAAAAGCAGGGCTACCACAATATAAGGAAAAATAATTTTCTGATTTAAAAGTATATGATTATACTATGGCGAATTTGACGAAAAGCACTTCTGTACCAAGGGAAACCTGTGTACACCCCTACTTGTTATATATTAAAATTGTATTGAAAGGAAAGTAGGCGGATTACTTCTTACCAGAACTACTTGTTTTAAAAATGCATGGAATAATATAATAAGCATGATATTTATCAGGTATATTTAAAATTCCTTGCCAGCTGTCAGTAGTAAACCTAAATCACGTAAATATACTATGTAAACTGAAGAGTGTCAAATTTCATAATTTTTATGTACATCACTTTCAGAATGTACCTCATAAACTCATTTTATGACACCTCTCATTATCTGAATCTCAATGAGAACTACAAAGATAAAGGTTATTCGTGTGATATTAGCACTTAATGAGGTGAAAACAAATAATATTTGGAGGGTAATGTATGTAATCAAAATATTGAGACAAGATTAAATTTTATTAAATTGTGAAGAGTGAATTTTCAGTCATAAAATGTGTAAAGCATAAGCTAAAACCATATGCTAGCAAAGTGGTTGGAAAGTTAAGTTTGAGCATCACTGCAACTATTAATTTATCTTAATAAGCCAAATTGATTAAATACATAGTAATGATAACAATAAAATTGTTGCATTACTCCTGATGGTAAGCATACTGGTTGATACTTAATAAGCAAAGTGAATGAATCATCCTTCATATATTGGTACGATTGATGTTATTTACAAATAAACATACCATATTTACTTGTATATAAGCTGCACTTTTTAGCAATTTACTTAAAAGAATAAACATGCTTATGTGACCACTCTATCTGTGGGTAATCAACTTTTTTGTTTTAAGATATATTTGGAAAATTATTTTTGAATTAGATGGTTCTTATGAGTCTATTAAGTTACCACCAATTGGATTTTCATGATAGTTCATCGATATTTTGCTAGATGACTTCAATTTTGGAAAATTCAAAAATTTCAAGTTGCATTGTATCCAAGCTACTGAAGCTACAGGAGTGATGTTTTCTCCCCTCATCATAGTAAGAGGCAAATGAGAACACTGAAAAACTTTAGCAAGGGTATCTTACTTATTTTTCCAAGTTTTACGTCTATGAGGATGTGGATTATATGCAAGGAAAAATTGTAAAGTCCAAAAATGTGAGATAATCGTTAAAATTCACTGGGACTGCTCTAAATGGTTCTAATGACACAATATGCAGTAAATGACATTAAAGCATTACATAAGCATTGCAACAAATAAAAAGAGATAGAAATACTACTATTACTGACGACAGAGATTTAAACACGTTGGTTTTTGCTGGAGATAACAGTGGGAATCACGAGCCAACAAAAAATGCCCCAGTCTGTCTGTTGTAAGGCATCATCACAGTTTGGTCTCATATTTTGATATTCTATTGAGAGAGACATTTTAGTGGTGTTGTCTTCAACTTAGGAGTTGCTTTGATTTCTCATCCTATTATTTCAGTTACAGATTATTCATTGAAATACTTGATTATTACAAATTATAACCATATGTATAAATATTTATGTAGATTTAACAATATTTATTACTAATTTTTAGTGTATAATTATTTTTAAACTAATTTTTTTTTGAGGTGTGGCTTATATGCAAGTAAGTATGGTATTGTGAGAGTTTTTAATAATTTTATGCCTCTCAGATATTTTGATATTCAACATTTATGTGATATCTTACACTCAAGAAAAACCAGATGCAAGGGATTATTTTAAATTCGAAGCTTTCTTGGTTTCAAAGCTACACAAATTAAATTTACCAAAATAGAGGTTGATAAGGATTCAGAAACTAAAAATTTCATACAACAAATGCAAGTGATAGCTTGAATCTAAAAAGTATTCAAATATTAGAAAGTAAAACAAAAGTTTAGCTGTACATAAATGAAGCTATTGTATATTTAAACAAATGAATATTCCACTCATTATTAAAAAATAGGATAATTTCTTCTAGAGCTAATTCAGCAGAAAACTTAAAATTACATAAAAATAGAACTGTAATTATAAAAAATACTTCTTACTTGGAGAATGGCTTCCACAATGGTAATTGTTTTTCCTGTTCCTGGGGGGCCAAATACAATGTACGGAGCAGGCATACAAGCGCCGAGTAGAATGTTTATCACCGCCTGCTTTTGTTCAGGATTTCCCTCAACATTTTTATTAAAAAAGCTGAAAATTTTAAGATATTTTATCATTTCTTGAGAGATTGAAAGCTGTGAATTCACATGGAGGATAATTTGATAATTATAGAATTTAAAATGCTTGTTTTAAGACAAACTGAATAATTCCTAGATGATATTTGTTATTACTTTAATGTTTTGATTTGCTGTGACCAAGTTTTTAGCTACCTTTCTTGCCTTTAGGATAGTCAGTAGAATGAAATGGAATATTTTGTTTTTACATCACGCTTTATCTTAAATTATGAAAAAATAGTACATGCAAGTTACTGTATATATAGGAGATTCAGATATAACGTGGGTCTTCCCTCCTCAATACCTTCTATAGCAATATTGAAAAAAATTCCACTTTAATGACTAAATCCTGATGCCATAATTTTTTCAAATCTTTTTGACTATAATAATAATATATTTTACTATTCCATTGAGGTCACAAATAATGACATGGAAGTCGTCAGTCAAAATGCTAATTACAATATTCCAGATAATGAATTTTCACTACACAGACATTTTCACAGAAATACTAACAAAATATCAAAATTATGTACACAAAACACAAATTTCATTACTAAATTCTGCTGTATCAGCTAGTCGGCCATAAATTCATCCACAATGGAATAGCATTTAGCCAGTAATAGATTTTTCACCTTGTTTTTTAAGGTGCTTGGAGAGGAAATCAATTTGATGTCAGTGGGTAGATGATTAAAAATTAGGGATGCAGAGTTCATTAATATGCACATTATTCCTAAGTGAGTATCATAGTTGAGGTGTCCATTAATTCGCAACCACGCCATGCTCTACTCGATACCGGCTCGGCAATTTCCCTAATAGATCGCAAGGAGTGGGCCGCCTTAAAAATTCGTAGCAAAAAGCGAGAGCTTCAAACCTGCTTCGTTAAATGCAATGGTCTTTCGGCTAACCCTTTCCTGTTTTGATCTAGGGTTCAGTTAAAAGTTTGAATCAACTCACGTCATCACCCCAGACCTTGGGCACACTACTTTAATTGAATAGGAAATCGAATTGTCTGATTCTACCCCAATTCGTTCTCATCCGTATCAATTGTCTCCGCCCAAATTGGCCTCAATGAAGAATCAGGTGACTTCACTGCTAGAGAGAGGCGTGATCGAAGAATCGAATTCCCCATTTGCTAGCCCAGCCTTTCTCATCCCTAAGAGAAATGGCTCAGATCGCCTTGTAATCGATTACCGCAAAATAATAATAATGTGGTTTGACCAATCAAGTCTTTTGGTGATATTTAGGCCAAGAAACTTCGTAACCTCTGATCTGCGTATGTTGGAGTTATTCAGTTTAAGCAGAGGACTGCAGGATAGAGAGGAATTCTTCGGATGAAATTGTAAATACAGTAAAACCTCTACCTTATGAAAACTTTATAGCAAAGACCTCCGGATAGCGAACAATTGACGGCGGTCCCTCCAAACTTATATACAAAATCAATAATTATAACCTCTTTACTACGAACTTCCGTACTACGAAAACTTCCGAACAACGAAAGAAAAAGTGGTCACTTCCGTTTATATTTACCTCTTTAGAACGAAATTTTGCTCACTAAACATTTTTTTCAGTTACATACGTACGGAAAATGATTGAAAAGTCGCCAACGCGCCAATTAGCGTTAAGCTTACAACAAGCCAATCATAGCACGTATTCTAGCATGATGACGTATTTCCTGTGTTTCCGGCATTCTCGCGCCATTGAAAATCTCGTCCGAGAGTTGTAGTGATGTCGCTATGCATGCTTTTAGGAAGTGGAGTCTGCCGTTTCCCAAGAATTCACAAAGAATTTGAAACAGAAAAAAACAGATTCGTTTTTAAAAAATGTTGATGTATTTTAAATAGATCTTTTAAAAAAGGGTTGTATTTGAAATCATTCCTGATTAAATTAATCCCCTAATCCATTTAAAGGGAATTTCAATGAAAGATTGCAGCAATGAGGTATGTATCGTGGTGAGGTGGTTCCTATACACTTTTTGTGATAGGTAATTTATTTGTCAGAGACGGAGCTGGAGTGTTGTTAAGAAGGTTACTGAAAAATATTGATTGGAGTCTTGATTTGGAGTGCCAACAACAGTTAGTTATGAGGAAAATGCTGCTTTCATTCATTTCGTTTTGAAATATTTGCAACCCGTGCCATGGTGGTCAAATAGTAGTTTATTAATTGGTGTTAAGAAGTGGCGTTGCTGTCAATATTTTTTTATAAACTTAGCGACTCAACAGATGCTTTAAGATAGGCTCAGCGAGTTTCACGCATTGCAATCTCGAAAAAAGTTGCAAAATAAAAAATTGCAGAGGATGTTTTCGTGCAAAACCTGCCAATCAATGCTAGAAAAAATAACATTGCATTTCAGTTATTTGGTGCTTGCCACTGTCAAACATTGCAAAACGAGATGAATGAAAGTGGCCCTTTTTTCCCATAAGAAAGCATTGTGTCGTCAGAGCTTCATATCAATATGGCTGGTTATTAAACATTGAGGGAGCATTTTGAATGTCGTCCACTTATGTGATACTTTTTCCTGAAAATGGGCGTATTTTAGTCAAGTTACGCCGTATCTGCACATATGCCTTCATTTGGATAACCCTGTTGCTCCCGTATAATCTAACAGGCAATGTGCCCCTGAAGTTATGCAACCCCCAATAACTTCCGATCAACGAATTTCCGAATAACGAATAGACGAAAAATTGGGTCCCTTGATTTTCGTTAATGAGAGGTTTTACTGTATAAGGTCTTACCACAGTTATCTTTAGATTATTGGAGTCACACCAGTTAGCCATTTCTTTTACAGATACTATGACATAGTTAATAAGCTCAGTAGGATTGTCTGCAGTTACTAAACAAGAAGTGTCATCAGCATATAGAATTGGGAAACTCCTGGAGAAATGGTTTGAAAGATCATTAATAAAAACAATGAAAAGTAGGGGCCCAAGGATTGATCCCTGGAGAACCCCACATACTATTTTTCTGGGTTTAGATTGTACGGTTGTTGTTCCAACAGTTGTCTTTTGGGAATAACTTACAATTTGATGTCAATTTTCCAAGTAAGAATCAATCTAATTTAGTGCATTGTCTGTGTTGCCAATGTTATTTAATTTGTGATGAAGTATGTCATGGTTAATGTTATCAAATGCTCATAAAATATTCCCATAGCAAGCTGTTTCTTGTTGAAGGCAAGATGAATACACCACCTTTTTGAACTTCACATGCTTGCAATTTGCGAATTTGGACATCCCGACAAAATTTATGACCATTACTTGTGTTTCGCGCATATTACTTGCATTTTGCATCATGCATTTATGATGCTAACCAGTGTGGACTCCCTCTACTTCTTTGTTTCTAAGTTCATTTTAAACTTAAGCACCCTATAAATTAACATTATTATCATATTATATTTATAATGCTTGTTTTTAGCAGTTTTCAAAGTAAACAAATGTGATAATCATCGACTTAATTCTTTTGTAGCTCAGTTTAAAACTAACTGCCAATGGCACTATTTTTGATAACAGTCAAAGTTGCTGGCATCTAGCGGCTAAATTAGAAATTATTGGCTAATGAAAAAGTGTCCTTCACGTTTAGTTTTTCACAACTTTTACGAGTATGACATTGAAAATATTCATTCTTTGCGTATGAGGTTGCTGGTTTTTGACCGAAATATTTAATGATTTAATGCTATTATCTTTGTATTTTGAATGTAATTTAAGGAACTGTTGTTTTGTTAGGTTTTCATTGTTTAATACAAATTTTTAATGTAAATCTAAGAATTGCTATTTGTAAGGCAAGATTTTCTGCAGTGTATTTTGAATGTGATTACTAAAAGAAATGTTATAACTTTATTACGCTAGGTTTTGATTTTCTGTTATGCATTTCTAATGTAATTAGTAAAAGAAATGGAACCACTTTTTAATGCTAGTGTTTTTTTGCAGCTTGGAAATGTTTGTTGCAGAAAGTACTCAACATTCCATTTCAGTAGTTCAATTTAAATTAAACCATTTCCTTAGAATGAACAAAAGAAGATCGAAAATCACATGCAAAATTTTGTGGAGGTAAAATGTACATGTGCGTAAAGAAGTGTAATCGCTTTGTTATGCTAGGTTTTCATTTGCTATTACGCATTTTGAAGGTAATTAAAAGCATTTTTTTACTTTATAATGCTAAGTTTTTCATTTGCGGTTACATTTTCCTTTATCTTCTGTTAAGCTGCATTATTTATGATAAAAAAGTGAATTTTTTAGGTTGGGTGAGAACCACTCTCTCAGAATAACATGGCATCTTATGGGAAAATAGGACTTGCACTTAATGAATTTGCATTTTGCATCAGTTTTCTGGAAGCAATTATTCACGAAGTTCAAAAAGGTGGTGTATGGTTAATGAATTGAAAGGCAGCAGTAGAAGTTGACATTCCTTGCTTGAAACAATGTTGATTATTGGTTAAAAGGTCAGGATTTAAGATAGTCAGTTAGGCGATTATAAAAAATCTTTTCAATTATTTATGAGAAGGCCGATTGATTGCAGCTATCGAATAAAATAATGTTTAAAAATTTGAAATAACACAGCAAGGTCAATGGCAGCATAATCACAGTTATACAGAGAGAGACCATGTAATATGGGTCCTCATACCTCTCCAGAAACCTGGCATAAGCATATTATATCAAAACATGAATATCTAATTCATAAGTATGTGAAAGCCAGATGAAATAAAATCCAAAGATATGGAACAAACAGGTATCAACAAGTTTAATAAAATTTACTGATAAGGAATATATTTGTTCCATTCAATTTTAAAACAGTTAAAGATTGTCTTCTAGGACCGTACCATATTTACCCGAATCCTAGATGAGGTTTCATTCGCATACACCAACCACTACTGGCTTTAATTTTCTGTTGTAGGATTTTTAGTCTACATGCACTTTCTTGTTCTTTGAGTTTAATTGTTTCATGCCAAACTGGCATTCGACACTGTCTCTGAATACATACAAACTCAACCACTTGTTTTTCTACATTATAAAAGCAACCACATTTTGGACCAGTGACCGACTTTCACCTTCCTGTTTAAAGTGTTTTCATCTACGAACATTTGCTTCGTAGACATTGATTTTTCTACTGACTTCAAAGTTATTAGTTTTCTTTCTGTATACATTATCACTATCAGTTTAAAATTGCCATCATAACTAAGCCTAATTCCTTTTGATAAAGCCAGCTAGGAAAATTGTGGGGCCTGGTCCAAAGTGTGCATGTCAAAAATTTTTAATAGTAAATTTATATAAATTAAGCAGCCTCTCTCACTATGACAGTGTTCGATATTTTTTCTGACTTTTTAAATGTATGTACTTTAGAGAACAGCAAATATTTTTTAGAGAGCTCGGTGCCTCTGTAAGCGTGGGACCCGGTGCAGTCGCACCATTGACACCACCATCAAGTCGGCCCTGCCTTTTGATCTCTATATGATCAGCCATTTTTAAGATGAGGGTGATGTAATTAAAAGGAATATAAGGTTAAATCACAATTAGACAATTGATGACTTATAACTGCTGGACGGTGGAATCCTGATGAATTACACCATTATTTGTTTTTACATCTGCGAAATGTTATGAGCCAATAAAGAAAGGAAGTTTAGTTCACTTTTGGGAATCATTCGCAAAATAATTGTTTATTGAACATCATCATTCAAAAATAAAATCCAATAGTTCTCTAGTTCATTAAAGAACACGTCATTTGTATGTACTCTGTGTATATTTGAACACATATTCAGTTTAGGTATAGTTGGTTCATTCACTGAAATGGTTTGTGACAAATTTTTGATAAAAAAAAGAAATCTCAAAATGTATTTTTTAAAATGAATATTGTATTACCTTATTTACCCATGTACAGCATGCACCTATTTTCCCAAAATGTCAGTAAGAAAAAGTGACTGCGCATCTTACATAAGGATTTCTGAACAGGTTATATAAATTGCAAGTATAGATAGTAAATTCACTGCTACATGCTTGCATCTATGTTTATACTTGCTGAAGATGAAGAATTCTACGAAGTATACATGTGATGTGTTTTGATGATTCAGATGACATTATATTTTTGATAAAATAAAAGCTGTACCTTTTAAACGAGTTTAAAGTTTATCATTCTTACTCAAAACCCCCAGTCTTGTGCCATTCCCTCCTCTCGATATGTGCCTCAATTAATTTTTTCAAGAGGAATTTAGTAGTTCAGAAAGCGGACAAAGAGAACTGCGTGGTGATTTTAGACAAAGTGTCTTACATAGATAAGTGTTCAGATTTCATAACCAATAACCACATTTCCCTTCTCAAAAAAGATCCCACCCCTTGTTTCCAATCAGCCATCAAAAAAGCTCTTTCTTCTGTCTCTTTGCTCCTCAATGCCTAGAAAAAGGTTCAGGTCCTTGTCATGAATCACCTTCCCCCAAGACTTTATGGTTTACCAAAAATCCACAAACCCAATTGCCCGATCAGACCTGTTGTTTCTAGTGTTTCCGCTCCAGCCCATAAACTTAACACCCTTTTCCGTCATTTCTCCCACTTCTCAGCAAAATATGCTATTAAAAATTCTGTTGAACTGTTCAATTTAAATTCTTACCCTAACACCAAACTTGTCTCCTTTGATGTCTGTAATCTCTTCACTTCTATCCCTACCAGTGAGTGAGTCTCGTGAAGACTGAAGTGCCGGGTTTGATTCCAGGAATGTTTTTTCCCTATTTGTTTTACATAGGAAGTCTCAAATCCATCGTGCAGAGATGCTTTCTTTAATACTTTAAAACATCTTAAAATTGTGATATTGGAGCGAGGTTTGAACTGGTTTAAGGGGAAACAAATGTAGATTCTAATTTTTATCACCGAATTTTGGTAATTGATCGTATTTTCTTGAATTTCTATTAAAACATAGCGTGTTTTCGTTTTAAATCGCATTCTATCGGATTCTTGCCATGGAGACCATTACTACCGAACTCGACTTGAGCAGAGACGAGTGAACAAATGTGTTATTTTCTTTCCCACTTGACTACCATTCAGCAATGGACATATTAGCGTATAAACAGTAACATTTATTAAATTCGTTTATTCAAAAAAAATACATGCAAAATATAATGTCAGAAAGAGATTTTGACATTGCTTATAGTATTTAAATCTAATACTGCTCTATTATTTTGTTTTCCAATTTTTCTCTATCATTGATAAACTATGAATTACAACTGGTATTTATGGTATGAGAATTTCTTGGAATGACTGTCACATAGTGAAACTTTTTCTGTCAGTGTAAGTAATCAATTCGATACGTCAACTTTGGGAAACCAGTCTGCATTAGTCCTGGTTTGGACTTCTTGTTTCATTGAAAGTTGACTGTCAATTTCTATCTATACTTTTGCTGGAATAAGTTGGCATCTGGTATCAGTGTTTGCTAAATCCATTGTGAGCTCTTAATACTCCTTTTACATAACAGTGGCAACTACAGCAAAAATAGATCACGTAATAGATTGAGTCATGCAGGTAGAAGGGAGAAGATGCTTAACTTGTGCAGACCTTGTTTCAGGGAGAGGAAATAGTGAAGAGGCGGACCTTTTTCTAAATCCCAGACGTCAACTTATTCCAGCACGAATTTATTTTTCCCCCTTCAAACTGGCCCAGAAATAGGGGTGCAAGTGGTAGATGAGGGCACACGGTACATGAGTAAATACAGTAATTGATATCTGGATTGTAAGCTTCCAATGAAAGATTTCAGCAGATACTATTATTTTATCTTGTTTTATTTGTTTTTAAAAAATGGTAAATGCATAACTCTACTTTGTACTCTAATTTAAGATGACCCACAATTTTTGCACGCTGAAATTTGGAAAAAAAACTCGTCTTGGATTTGGGTAAACATGGTATGTTAAATATAAAATGATTAAATCAATTTACACTGAGCCACAACACTAAAATAATCTAAGTTTTTATTAGCTCATTTTATTTCATAAAAGACGATGAAGTTCAGTGACTGATCTTAAAGCGATATTTTTCTTGCAATTCGTACACACAAATCTGATTGATTTAAACATGAGAAAGAAAGACAAAAGAAAAGAATAATACAGCATGTCTTACTTTAATTTAGGCAAATCCTGTGGATTTGCTTCCACCTCCATTTCCTCATCTGGAAAGACATAGTAAAGAAGTTCCTGTTCTACCATTCCATCAACTGCACGGTGCATTATTATCAATGGAAAACGGTTAAGGCCAAAACGGACATCAAAAAAAACACCAGGAAACACCAAACCTGATAAGCTAGAAGAGAATGTCAAAAGTCAAAATATTATGATCAGATACAGTATAGATCAAAAGTTTTAAGTGGTACATGATAAGTATAAAAACTGTTTGGAGTAACCATATGTTTTTGCTATTTTGGGCATATAAAATATTTTACTTTCTATTTTACAATTTCATTTTTTTATTTTTAATATTGTCACAACATTTACATCACAGTAAAAAGATGAATAATTGATTTCTATGAAATATTTCCAAGTGTAGGGGATAAGTGGTACACACAAGAAGCTTTGAAATCGCTAGTATAGACAAATACATTATTATTCAGCCAAAATCAGTGAAATATAATGAATAGCTTTTTTAATTGATACAGCTCAGTTTGCATGCTAGACAAAATTTCTGCTATTTAGAACTATTACTATATTCACTCTGAGATCAAGTGAAAACACGTTACTTGGTTTTTTTGGACAAAACCTTATATTGTAGTAGTCAACTGAATTATTTGAGACCTTTCATACAGTTATATTGGGACCCATATAAGTAAGCTCTTAAGTAACTGGAAAGTAACACTTTGTATATGCTAAGGTAGCATACAAGAAACTATGATAGAATAAAAGTAAATACTTGACTGGATAAAAATTTTGAAAAAAATACGTCAAGGAAGTAAAATTGAAATAGACATGCCATAAAATGCACATCAAAACTGAAATATGGCAAAATATATGAAAGTCACATTAGTAAATTATTTTGTATCCTCAAAAGTGAGAAGAGTGAATTTTATTAATATGTACTCAATGTTGCAAGGCAATACTTGACAGAACTTAATTATAAATTTGTACAAAAATTAAATATTTTTATACCAATAAATATATATGCTCATTGCATCAAATAGCTAGAATGGAAAAAACCCGATTCCTAATTTGAATTTCATTTTGGAAATATTTAAAATTAATTAAAATCTCCAGTGAATTCCATATATAACAACATGCATTTAGCTGGGTATTGTTTACAAATACTCTATACATGAATTAACCAATATTATTATTATGAGGTTTTTACTGTACATATGCATGTAATTCCAAATTTAGAAATTAAATAGTTTTAGGATATCTCAATATTGTGCAAACAATTAACATCTCACCCATTTCCAGATTCAATCCAAATGGTCTTCTGATTAACTTTACATACTCGAGCTTCAAATTCAAATGGCTCAACATCCTCGGGATTTTCACCAAATCGTCTTCTCACATAAACAAGATCCTCTTCCAGGACTGATGGTCTCTTTTCCTCTAACCCAGGGACCTGCACACATAGTACCAAAATCCATGAGAGAAAAGAACTAAAATATTATGCAGGATCATTTTTAGCACTACAGAAAAACATCTCCACAGATTAGTTTATTTTTACCAACAAGTCCCATACAGTTTGTATTTCAGATCTTTTACTGTTATAAGAGAAGTACTGTGCTATGGAACAATTTAAGCCAGGGGCAGCATGGCCCCAAGAATTAACCTCTTCCCTGATTATCCCAAGTATATTCTGAAGGAGTTGATGGTTAAATTCTGATAAGACTGAGTATACTCGGGCTACTGTATTTTTTCCTTCCCATTAAAAACTCAACCAAGTTTTTTTCATTCCTTCCGAGAAGTTTATGTTCCAACCATCAGGGGTCAGAAGTAGGCTCAATTTCAATTTCTCCGAGTGGGTTTTTCAAAATCCTGGTCGCAGTCATTTTCACTGCAAAAGCCAAATTTTTCTCTTTACAACCCAGATGCTTTGATTTAAACTTCAGATATCCTTTATGCTACCAATGAATCTGTTAACCGCTAGGTTATTTATTGGACTTTCCAGATGCCCTTTCTTCCTTCAATTCACGGGAGGGCTTTACCTTCACCTCCGGATATAAGGATGCACCTTTTTGGGATCATTTTTTAGAAGACCATAAGTTATTCATTGAGCTTTCAAGTGTATACGTTCAGTATTTTTCTTGTGTTTGCACTCTATAACAGTTTGTTATTATTGTTGTTTTCATTACTTCATTATTATATATCGTTTTTGTAGTTTTTATATCATTTTTGGTGATTTTTCTATTTTATGCCATTTTTGTTTTTGTGATTTTATTTTGATTTTTGTACCCCAAATAGATCGCAAAAGGCAATCCAATAGTTTTATAATGTGTTTGTACACATAAATTAGACAAAATTTTATTGATTTCTTAGGCTGATTAATCAAGATAGAATCATCCTAGTCATGGAGACTCAATTGATTGGAAAAGCCTGCTTCAAATCTAGAGGTAAAGAACGCGAATCCTGTAAGGCATTAATCAAAACATTCTGCGAGCACTCTCTCCTTCAATTAGTCAGAAAGCCAATGCAATTGGGAAACATACTAGATTTATTAGCAACTAACGTCCCAGAAAGAATAAACAAAGTTACCATTGAAGATGGATCATCTGGCCGTATATACAGAGTGTAAGTTAAAAAACAAGAGGCACCCTAAGCCTCAAAGAAAGTTTATATATTTGCCAAGGCAGTCTTTTCAAGCTTCACGTCGTGCCTATGAGAAACACTACCTGGCTTCCATGATATAATCGAATGATCAGGTGCTGAGTCGTCATGGACATTTTCAAGGATATACTGCTAGAAGGCATCGATAAGTACATTCCAATTAAATTGAAGGTCAACAATAAAGAGGCAGGTTGGTACAATAAGCAAGTTAGGAGTGTGCTTAGGTGTCAGAGAATAAGCCATGCAAAAATAAGTAATATGCTGTCTACAGCATCCAACGACTATGGAGCAGCTTAAGTTCAGATGTATACAGAATCCCAAGCTAAAGCGAGAAATATTATGCGCAAGGCCTTTACTAACTTCAGGAATAATGTACTAAATAATTATTTGAAGGAGAAGCCTAAAGTGTTCTGGTCCTAAGTGAGAGAGGTCCTAGGTAGAGACCCTAGCATACCTTCCCTGCATAATGACTCGGGCGCCGTTATTCATGATAGCATAGAGAAAGCCAACCTGTTAAATAGTCATTTTGTAAAAGCATTTATAGCTGTCAACAATCAATGTGTACATTATACACCCACTATGAGTACTGACCTGATGGATGACAACCTATTTTCTGAGGTGGAAATAGCAAGGCAATTAAGTTCCACTAGACCTAACAAAGCCACTGGCTCGGAAGAAATTCCTACTTGTCAAGAAATCTATTTCCCACGGAGAGGTTCCTAACAACTGGAAGTTAGCACACATTACCCCAATTCTTAAGGGCAGTGACAAAGAGAACCCAGAAAATTACAGGCCAATTTCCCTAACTTCAGTATCATGCAAGATTCTCAAGCACATACTCGTTAGCAACAATAAGATTTCTTGATAGTAACTCAACATACTCATTAGCAACATAATGTGATTTCTTGGTAGATGATTCTCAACATGGCTTCAGGAAAGGTAGGTCTTGTGATACTTAGCTCGGTCTTTTTGTGAATTGTATACTGAGAAGCAGAGAAAATAATAGTCAGATCGATGCTATCTTCTTAGATTTTAGAAAAGCTTTTGATAAGGTAGTCATTTTCATAAGTCTTTCCTCAAATGGAGCAGTGCCACATTCGCCGCTAGTGGACATCAAACTTCTTTTACTGGCTATACATTCCATGCCTGAGCTTCGTGCTACTATGAGAAATTTTAGTCATCATTTTAAATAACGATGAGCAAATAGAAATGCAAGAATCAGGTTTCGCCTTGCACCTTTAACACATTCGCGACGTAAGCTATTTTTGCTCTCCATGCCCACAGGCGTAAAATGCAATAAAAATTCATTTTTGATTTTTTTGTTTAAATTAAGAAATAGAGTTTCTTTAATGTTGAAAAATATGTTTTTTTAAATTTCCAATGCTTGTGAGGCGTCTAAATAAGTTTTTATTGGTTTTACCTTAAGAGGTATGCAATCACGCAATACAAACTTGTTATTATAATTTTCTCCTAATAATTTTTTATTTATACTATTTACAAAACACAGATGATAAAATCTAGGGCTGAGATATTATAATGGGGAATATCGGAATTATATAAACGTAAAAATGTACAAAAAGTAATAAATATATTCACTAATTTTCAAGGTCACTTTCACGTTATTTCTCTCGATACAACCACTTCATCGGGAAGGCGTTCCAGGCCCCTAAAAAATACGTTTACCCACGCCTTGGGTTTATGGCGAGGCTCTACGGCCGGACGGGGCAGGGGAAGTTCCTCAGCCAAAGCGTCCACTTACAGTTTTACTCGTCCTGTGCTGCCGCATTTTTGGAAATCGGTTACCCAAATTTTCGCGCAACACACGTGCCATTTATTGTTTGCAAAGCGGCTTCTTTTTATTACATGTCGACCTTTTTTTCCCATGCCTAAGATGCGCTCTTTGAAATGAGTAATCTTGCAGTTTTTCTCGTCCTCGGCCGCCGCATTTTTGGAAATCGGTTACCCAAATTTTCGCGCAACACACGTGCCATTTATTGTTTGCAAAGCAGCATCTTTTTATTACATGTCGACCGTTTTCCCATTCCCAATTTGGTTTCAGGAATTTCCTCCCTTGGCTTATTTCCCTTCCTCTCTTTCTTCCAGTGCACCATCCTACACATCAGTCTTTAGCTGTTTTTCTTCGAGTGTCATTGCGTTCTCGTTGAGTTTCTAGAAAGTCAGTGTGTTATTCTCTATCTAAAGTTACTTTTTTTCTATACCATGCCTGATTCTGACATTTCAATGTCACGTTACCTTGACTCTGAATCTTCCTACAAGCCATCAGAAGTAGAAAGTGATTTATCCTCATCAGAATCTGAAGGCATCGAAGAAGCATCATCCGAAGACATCGATGATATAGAAAATGTACCAGACTTGTGGGGAGATTGCTCGAATGTTGGTCGTCCTTTTTCCTACACAGGTTAAGATGGTTTGCTGATTGAGAAGGATTTTGCTGATCCGACACGCTCATATGAACATTTTCTGAATGATGATCTTTTGGATCTACTAGTAACAGAGACAAACAGATACGCAAGACAGTACTTAGCATCTGAAGTCCCTAAGAGAAGATCCATAATGAAAAAATGGAAGGAAACATCATCAAGTGAAATGAAAAATTTCATAGCAGTTCTGACGGCTATGGGTGTAAACCATCTACCTAAAATGCGTTTTTATTGATCCTACAAACCTTTATACCGGAATGACTTCATACGAAACACTATGAAACGTGATCGGTTTGAGATGCTTCTGAAGTGCCGGCCTTGGTAGAGGGGTGGTTAGCGTGTCTGACTCCCAACGCTAAGGTCGCGGGTTCGAATCCTGCCGAGGGCATGGTTGTATGTGTTCGTCTTTGTTCAAGTTATTACGCTCATTGTAAAAGGCCGTTAACGGCTGTTTATGAGCTGATATAAAATAAATAAATAAATTTCAATGATAATTGAGCTGATACAAGTGAAAGTAGATTGTCCAAAATCAAGCCATTGCTTGATTTGATTTGCAGAAAATTTCAGTCTACAATTACTCCTGGTGAAAAAATCGTCTTTGGTGCCCTGGAGAGGCAGATTGATATTTCGTCAGTATCTCCCTGGAAAAGCAAATAAGTATGGTGTGAAGTGCTACAAACTGTGCACACCTGAGGCTTATACTTATAACTTGAAGATTTACACAGGCAAAAATGAAAACCCAGATAGAAGTGGGAAAGGACAGGCCGAAAAAGTGGTGCTGGAGTTGACTGCGGGAATTTTGAACTAAGGTAGGACTTTGTATATAGATAATATTTATACAAGCGTATCTCTCTGTGAAGAGTTGCTAAAGAAAATGACCTATGTCTGTGGAACACTAAGACAAAATAGACGGGGAAATCCAAAAGAGGTATGCGCAAAAAAACTGAAAAGTGGAGAGATTTTCGTGAAGGAAAAGAATGGTGTAAGGGTGATGAAATGGCAACATAAGAGACCAGTGCTTATGATTTCTTTGGATCCAGCACATATGGACATTCTAGTTCCATCAGCGTCTAAGTCATGGAAAGGTGAAAGAAAAATGAAGCCATCGTCTGTGATGGATTATAATTTTGCCAAAAAGGGTGTTGATGTTTCCGACCAAATGTCCTCTTATTATACCTGCATAAGAAGAACGATGAAGTGGTATAAAAAGGTAGCAATAGAACTTCTTCTTGGAACGTGTGTGGTGAATGCATGGGTGATTTATAACAAATACGGAGGGAATGAGAAAAAAATGGACATGCTCACTTTTAGGGAAAATATTATTTATGGGCTTACTCGAGATAATGGTGAAAGCAGTGGTGCCGTTGGTGGTGATAAAGCTAGGAAGACCAAGAAGAAAGTAGTGCTTAGTCTAGGAACATATCAAGGGTTAGCCAGAGATTGTAGAAAGAGATGTATCGGCTGCTATGAAAAACATCGTAGGAATATAGGAGTGAGTGATGCAAAAGCAAAAGCAAAAAAAGTAAAAACATTCTGCAAAGACTGCGATGGACAGCCGACGATGTGTTTAGAATGTTTCAATGAAAAACATAAGTAATGTTTGTAAATTTAACTTCCAACATTTTATTATAATAAACTATTATTTCCTACGTATTTTTCTTCAGAAATATTCAAGTTTTACATTTATATTCATAAAGATATAATATTTGTATTATTACTACTTGTAAAATATTATCTTAGATTTATCTTGAATAGTAATTTTAAAATAAACCATTTATCGATAATAAATACAATTTCAAACTAAAATGTATGATATTATTTTCCATTGCAATTCCCCAATTTTTCATGGATGGTGCAGCGAGATCAAATAAAATTATTTTTTTTTCATGGTAAAATTTCATTAACTAAAGATATTCGTATGCAGTATATATCCTCCTAAGAGCATAAACTAAATATAGAATCCGTCAGCATAGGCGTCAAAAGAAAAAAAGGTAAGATAAAGGTATGGGGAGGGACCCATCGGTGGGTCCCGGCAGTTGCGGGCGCAAATGCCGGGGACCCACCGGTGGGTCCCAACGCCTATGGGCGCGTACAGCCGGGACCCACCGGTGGGTCCCGTCGTCGCGAACGTGTTAAAACACTGTAGCTGCTCTATCTAGGCGCATTTAACTAGTTTTTCGAGGAAAATCCTCACATTACTGTGATGCCATGGCCACCGCACTCCCCCGACCTTAATCCCCTAATAAATGTAAGCAACCGTCTGATGCTTATTCAGAATTTAGTAGCATCAATGCCTTCAAGGCTATTATCTGTTATTGATAATAATGGAGAAATAACTAAGTATTAAAAACAATTTTTAAGCCTAATTTTTATTTCGCATGACATGAACTTTGTAGCGGAAACTAGTTTTTTCGAGTAGTTTTAGCGATATCTTGTTGCTGGGATTCGGCAGCGCTGAATTTCGAATTTGAATACATGAATATATCTGAGGTAAAGTTAATAAAGATCGTAGGATAACTGGGTTTGACGTCTTATAAGCAAGTCAATGGTTTTAATAATGAAGCGTTGAATATGTGAAACATTGGAAAGCGAACTGTCGGATAACGAGGACTGCCTGTATTTGGAAGGCAGCTAATGTGTTAAATACCTTTAAAAAAATATAATTTTAGTATAGGCCACTATGCATGGCTTAGGCTTCATAGGTGTAGCTTTGCTCCTATTCTAAGTTTATTATTTATTAAACTTTTGTCATAAAAAAGCCAAAAAACACAACTAAGTATAGGAGTTAGCAAACTTTTTATAAGGTGGGCATAAGCAATAGCGAGTGCCGTAGAATGCTGTGTTACAGTTCAAATCTGAAGTTAATTGTAAGGGATTCTAATACTGAATAACAGTTATATTCAATTTTAGCATCACAACTTCACCAGAAAAGGATTTCTGACCATAATTTTAATAAACTATTAAGTAACTATTCACAATGAATTTCATAGCTTGTTAATGGTTTCACAGGCCTCATGAGTCCTGTTACCTTTATCAAATAAAATAACGATAAAAATTTAGAATCTGAAGTCTATGTTTACTATTAACCTTTAAATGCCAGATTTAAATCTCACATTTTGATGAGATTTAAATATAATTATAAACATGATCATATCTCATAAGTTATCAATCAGAAAATGTTCAAATAAAGAGCATTTTATAAAATTTTTGAGAAATTATGTTGAATGATGATTTTTTAATGATATTTTTCCACTTATATAATAGGGGCCAAAACTAATAGACGACCAAAATTTCTGGTATATAATATTGGTAAATTTCCTCGCCTCCTCTTCCTTCCATATTCACTTTCTGATCCCTCTTGAGAATAGTAAATACTATGCTTCCTTAGTTTCCACTTCGGTTTGACAAAGAAAAACCTTCCTAAGACAACTATTGCAAGGAGAAATGGGCCAGGCACAGCTGAGTCATAAACACTTCAACATCATGAGTCATAAAGCTTATTTTTTCAATCCCTAGTTTGTCTGTTTGCAAAGTATTTCCAAGGAAAGACATCCTAACTAGGGCTTCCAATTAACCAAAATTTTTGCTGACCGGTTTATTGGTTAAAAATCATCAGGTAACTGGTTAACCAGAAATTAACCGGGAAAAATAGAAACAAAATTAATTCTTAGAAGTGTTTAAATTAACAAATTTCAAAGGAATACAAGAAAAACTGCTTAATTTTTGCTGCAAATTAATTTTTTTAAGAAATTGAAGCCCATTCAATATTTGATATAACCAAATTTTGAACGAAATACTTACAAGAAAAGCAAGTTACTTTATATGATTTAAAAATAAAGCTTTATAAATGAACGACATTCGATGTTTTGTATGTACAAAAAAATTGTTTGTACAAAAGCACAAAAGAATAAAAGAAAAAATATTTGTTTTAAAAAATAATATTTCAGGAATACGAGAGCATCCAGTGTTTTATATTTCATAGAACTATGAATTTTGGTCGAAAAGTTATTGGCCGCAGAAAAAACTCATTCACTGGCTGAATATTGAATACCCCACCAGTTCCATGGTGTACCAAAAAACATATAAATTACCTTAAAATTAGTTTTTTGTTTTCCTGAAAATTCATTCTAACTGTTCACAAACCCTGATATTTTTAATTATTTTTTTAATGAAATAACATAAGCCTGGAGGGATCCTCTAAGAATACCTATTTATTCAAACAAATTATTTTCACTCAGACCTTAGAAAACTGATTATGGCAAGCATTTTTTCTACCTTCAAAAAATTCAGTTAATCCAACACAATTAACTGGTTAATGAATCGTAAGAAAATTCAAAAAATAACCGGTTAACTGGGTACAGTAAAAACCGGTTTGGAAGCCCTAATCCTAACATTACCTAGAGAGCAACAGACAAAGTTTGGAGTGACTCAGTTTATACAAGAGTGCTAAATATTACTGCACCTGTGTGTATTTTCTTTAATCAACCTCTTGGATTATTATAAACAACTCCTTCCACACTGAACACATTCACAAAGGAGGCGGGAAATGCAGTGCCAGCAATAGCCTACTCTTAATGAAGAGCACCAAGGGGACCAATGGCTTAACCTCCTTTCCGAAGGATGGAACACTGACTTTGTGCAGTCTCCTCAAACCACATAAACAAGGGGCTGGGCGACCTTGGAAAAATTCTACTTTCCAGGATTCATACCTACTGCCCTTTCGAGCAGCAGGAGAGTAGCAGCCAGCATCCTAACCACTACACCACTGGCATCCCCATGCATCACCTGTGGTTGTACAGTATGGCATTTAAAGGTTATCATTATATATAGACGTTCCTTACAGAGGAGGAGGATATAACATATAGGAAGATACTAATGTTTACGCACTTCCAGATGAGCTGGAGATTCGAAATTTTTTCCTTAGGTAGCATTTTGTGCAAAACCGACTAGAGAAAAGGAAAATTGCGAAAAAGTGCAACAATGCGGTCGCTAAAAATTCGCAATTGTTTAAACAAATTTTCAAAGTTTATGTATTTCCGAATGTGCTACGGAGCTGAATTTTTTTTTGGGGTAGGACTTGTACAAAATCGAAGTAGGGATTATACAAATTTTGATATTTTAATTTGTTTGGAAGTTAAAAATTTCTCAAGTTTAAACAAATAGGTAAATGTTTAGACACTACAAGGCGAGTTAGGGAGCTGAAATTTTTAAATTACTTAGAGTTCAATCTTTGTAAACAAATAAACATTTCAATGTATCCATGAAATCGTTATTGTGGCGGTTAAAAATTATTTAAATTTAAACAATTAGATAAATGTTATTTCACTTCTAAGTGTGCTATAAATTTAAAATTTGGCAGAAATGTGTGGCATTATTATCCCAATGTGGGAAAAGTATAATATTCCTAAAATTGCAAAAATTAGTGATTTTTGTACTCCATTGTTGTTCCATAAGGAAAAAGCGAAAATCGGTCCAGAGAAGAAATCTTATGAATTAAAGAAATATTTCTCATGATTAAATATCTTTCTAAAAAATTAATGTATTTTCAAGGTGAGATGAAATGCTTGCAGTATGCAAGCACCTTCTACTAGTATTATAAATATGCATGAAATTCAACGTCATTTTCAGAGCTAAAACAAAGAAAATCTTATAGAATGCAACATGAATGACAATAAAAAATGAAAAGAAAATATTTTAGCTGTCAAACATATATTTATGCACCTCAAGTTCCAGCAAATCTCCTTGAGCAAATGTTAACGGCACTCCAGTCATGTTAAATTTTTCAATCTGTGATTGCTCACCATACTCTAGGTGATAAAGAAGCACGTGATAATAATCTGCATAATTATCTTCATCGACTCCAGTTTCCATCAGACCCCTATAAAAAATAAGGAAAATGAAAATTTTAACTGCAAGTCACCATAACCAGCATCATATCAGAAAATGTGTAGGACCCTCCTGGCAAAACAAAATAGAAGTCCCACAATAAAAACTATTATTCATGGAGGGTATTGGACACTTAGGATGTATAGGGTACAAGTCCTAATATGACTCTGATAGTTCATTTTGTGAATTTTATGTATTATTGTTGTTTCACTCAATTGTTATTACTACATTATAAGCCTCCTCCATACAATCAGTGTCTCCCTCAGGCGATCAGAGGCAGACTCCAGAGTGAGAAAAGCCACCCCATTTAAAACTAACATTTTGATCATAACTTTCACAATGTGTCCTCAATTAATGCTGTTAATTAATTTCTGAAAATGAATAAAACAATGTTAAATGAATCAATAACCCCATAATAAACCATGTTATATAATATAATCGGTACCAAAACATCAGGTTCACAACTTCTCAAAACACAAAAAAAGGTTAAATACTGTATTTTATGGAGCTTTATGGAGCCACATATGAAAGGTAACAGATAATAAATCAAAAGAACCATACATTAACATAAATAAAACAATACCGTCATACAAAAATATATATTGAAAATAGCCAACAGCGTAAATGAAACAATTCACAACCACCTAGTGATATTCAGCATGAAGTGAGGAGCGCAAGGATTCAGAAAGCTCATGTGATACGGCTATATGAGTGCAACCTATCGACAGGCAGAATGGCCTATCGGTCTGCCAGTCTAGACCAGTGGACTGTCACCCTGGAGGTTCGAAGTGTAGAGAAGGAAACAAGAAAAGGGTGTGACACCAAAAGAAGAGTGGGAAACAAATGGAGCACATTCTTTAGGAATGCAGAAAAGTCTTTTGAAAAATTGTGACATAAAGATACAAAGTTTATGCCCTATGTACACCATATGCTTTCCTTTTACTGGTTCATGCCAACATTTTCAGTAAGTATCTCTCTGTTAGTCTGTTGCAATGACTTCCTTAGAGTGGTGGTGAATTCCATATGTTGGTTATTGTAGAAATAGGAAGAACGTATATATACTTGTGCATGAACGAATGACAGGTTTCCTGAATGCATGAGCATCACCAGTAAGGGTCATGGTGATTTTTTTGTGCCATTGGAGCTTGATACTGTAGTGGAGGCAATCCTGCCTGAAACGCTGTTCCTTTCCATCGGTGGTGAAATTTTATCTATTCATCCAGTGGCCTAACTATCCTTTCATGGGGCAGGGTGCAAAATTGAGAAAGTAGGCCCCTAGAACATTAATTTCTAATTGAATTTTTTTAAATATCAAACATTTTAATGAAAACGAAACACATTTGCTTTATAAACGTTTTATAACATTATATAAATACAAAATTACATTAAAATATAAAATTTTTTTGTGCATATGAAAAATAAAACAAATTTTCCAATATTGATTTACAAAAATCTCTTTATTTGGAATTTTGGAATATTTTGGAACCTTTCAATGAAGATGAAACATTTTGCTTGATATAAATCTTGTATGGATTTTTGAAATACAGCATTACATTAAAATATGTTTCACCTAAAACCTTTAAATATTTTTCCCTAACCTATTCATTAGCAAAAACCTCTATAATTTTGGAAGTATCCAATTATCTTGCCGTTTCCTTTTCAATCGAAAGAACTGCTAAGCCATTTAGTCGGTCTTCGGATATGGATATAACTTTTTATTATTTTCAGCTTCGAAAATCTTTGGAACTAGTTTACTGTTATCAATGAGAATAATGTCTGCCATTTCTTTAATACTTGTAAGATTTTTTAACCTCTTTTCAAAAATGGTTTTAAAAGACACCAGTTGAGACCCTAAATCTTGTGATTAGTCACTTTTATATTTTTCTACCATCTTTTTTGATTCTGTGTGAATCTCTTCTGTGGTGCTTGTTGATAAACGCTTTGGTGTTATTATTGGAAAATATTCCATGATTGTTCTCATATCTTCAAATCTCTTTTGTATTCGCTTTGAAAATTTGTTTAGTGCCAAAGTATATTTTGTAATTAAATTTATTGTTTAAACGTAGGATTTTCCAAAAGAGCTCTATTTCGAACTGTTTTAAATTTTGGCATAATTCTCCAAGACATATATTTCACTAGCTTTTTCTTTAATTTTATGGAACTCCTCATCCGATTTCATTTCGGTTCAATGCTCTTGCAAAGTCTGAAAAAAAATCGAAACCTTTTTGTAAATCACAAGATTTGTTTGTAAAAATGTTATAAGGCGTCCGTTTTCTCCAATATACTTGTAAATATTACCACCATTAAAAAAAATTCAAAACAACTAATTTGTTTTAAAAGTATTTTTGCTTTAATGATTTACTGCGTTTTGGCACTTTCCAGTATGATCACATTTAAGGATTTCACTACATCAACAAATCTATATCTTAAAGCCTCCAAGCTGTCTTTTATAGAAGAAAAACATGCAGCACTTACATGCTTAAGTGATTTTAGTGGTTTCTTAGAAATTGTTTTGTTAATTAAATTCCATCTTATTACACTGTCACTAAAAATACATAAACAGAATCAACTACATCAAAAAAGTTGTTTACTTCTTCCATATCCGATGTAGCATGTTTTAAAACCAGATTTAAATCAAGATTTGCACTATATAGGTATGGTGCATTTGGCTAAATATCCTGTACTCTTTTCTATACTCTATTGCAGTGTTTCTCAACCAGTGGAACGTGAAGGATGTCTAAGTGGGACATGAAGGTCGTCTAAGTAGGACGCGAAATTTCGACGGTAATTAATGTATAGCTTTTTCTCAACAAAATTACTCCAATGTTTAAGGTTTTTAAAAACGTCCATAAGGATCAATATGGTTATGAAATGCAGTTGACATAAAAATCCACTTCTTGAAAAAGATGGGGTTTGTTTTTATCATTGTGGGACCAAGGTTTTTCGACAAAATGGTTGGTGATACCTAGGTTTTTTGACAGAATGGTAGGTGGGACGCAAGATGCAAAAGGTTGAGAACCACTGCTCTATTGTACACACCACTCATAACAGATGCCCCATCATAGGACTGCCCACGAAGCTTCTCCAATCCATCTGAAATCTCCAATTATGTTCATCATTCCTTCTGCAGAATGATTTTAAACTGCAACGAACCCTATAAGTGTTCCTAAATTTTCAATGCAGAGGCTTTATGGTATTCATTGTACACAATTATTACATAACGGACAATGAAGCTCAACTGATTGATGTTTGATGTCTTGTGCCGTATCAACCAATACGGAAAAACAAGCTGCTGATTTGCATTCAGAAGTGATTTTTTCCAAAACGGCATTTCCTAATATTTCAATTATTTCGTTTTGAATTTTTGGCGATAAATACTTTATTTTTCCTTTGAGTGAATTTAAGAGTTGATACAACATGTCATCATACTTTGCTAATAGCTCTATAACTGATAAAAAATTTCCTCTGATGGCTGATTTCTTATCCTCTCGATGACCACGGAATGGCAAGTTCCCCAAAGCTAATGTGAGCATAACCTAGATTAATCTATCAATGACTCTTTTCCAGTATGAGGCTTCTTGTCTTATTTTGTGAACAATTTCATCAGAGATTGTTCTTCCTTCGCATCACTGACTCAGCACTGTTTGTGATCAGAAGATTCTTCATGACATTGAATTTTTTGAGATAAATGTTGCCAATCTCTACTTCCATTTGCCATACTGTTTGGATATTTCTTAGAGAATAACCAACATGGTTGACTAAACATAATCCTTTATTTTAGAATAACATAGCCAATCTCTTCTAATATGAATCCCAGCTTGCTTGATTTGAAAATAATAACATTCATTGAATAATGTTATTCTGCTTAGTATCTTTAGGAAACAGTCCCTTTGGTAGATTTGGTTCACATACAATAATCCTTCGTCTTTCATTTTCATTCATATCTTCAGAGTATAAAGCTTTATCTTTGGGGCATTTAGATTGTAAATAAGTATCACCAGGTAATTCAACGTAATTTCTTAACTCATCTAATGTATCCATTTCTAAAAGGCCTTCGAATTCATTCCCTACCGGAAGAAAGGTATAAATCTACGAACAAATATATGGGAAGCCGAAACTCATGAAGACAAGTTACTTTTCGTCGTGGAAACTAGTCCCATTTTGAACAATAATGGTTAATTTGGATAACTTTCATGTTTAGCAAAACTACTTCCCTAAAAACCTAAACCGGTGCCCATGTCCTGGCGATGCCAGTGAGTGGGCCCCCTCTGAGGGTAAGTAAGTGTCTCAGCCCTTTTCGTGACTATAATGTAGCCACAGACAACAAATAAATTTCAGTTGCATTTTAATTATGTTAGATCATAGATTAATTTGTTAAAGGTATTTTATCTGCATGATGTTATTTTTAAACTTTTAATATACTATTAAACTAAAGGATGCAGATTCAGGTCCCATCTCGCATGTTATGATTTTACTAAGGGTTTTTAAACACGGTAGATGACAAGCCTTCCATTGCTTATAACCTATCAGACCAAAAGCATTAGATCATTGGCTATGAAAGATTTACTGAAAACATGAAATTCATTTTCATTTTCACTTTCATACATTTTCTCACTGGCATGGTGTGTTTGCTTTTAACAGGAAAGGGCTGTCTTACCTAGACGTTGGGGCCATCAGTGTACCACGGCCTGGTTGAAAAAAGCTGCCAGTCCACTCATGCCTACCGAGTGGTCGGGTAATCATCAAATGACAGTGAGCCAAGTGAGTGGGCGTTTAAATAATAAATATGTATTTGACACTGACGAACAAGATAATAATTGGGAATAATTTTTAAATAAGAAAAAGTCTGCTATGACTAGGAATAGAACCCGGGTCTTACACTTGTCGGGCGGATATTCTACCACTGAACTATCATAGCAGATCAATTTTCTCGTTTCGGAACGCAGATGTTTTCTTGGTTGGGGCAGTTTGATACTAGCTTGGCTAGTTCCGTCCCAACCAAGAAAACATCCGCATTCAGAAATGAGAAAATTGATCTGCTACGATAGTTCAGTGGTAGAATATCCGCCTGGAAAGTGGAAGACCCGGGTTCGATTCCCGGTCATAGCAGACTTTAATCTCATTTCAAAATTATTCCCAACTTTACAGTCTGCATAGGATCTTCGGATCGCTTTATTCCATCAAGATAATAACTATTTGTAATGTTTTAAGATTTAAATATCTTTTTTTAGTATGCAAGCTATCACCGGGTGTTGAAACAACACCATTTTTAGTGCATCCTGGGATGCTACTGCACGACTATGTAATGTCACGGGAAAAAATGCGTATGAAGAGACATATACACATCATCAGTATGGTGTGTTATTTATTTGGTACCTGGCTTAGTGATCACTGGATAAAACTATTTGTGTGTGGCTTAAATAAGGAGTTACTCATGGAGAATTAGGAGGTAAAGACAGTTGCATAGCTATGTATCAATAATTGAACATTTTATTTAAGTTGCGAATATATGCCTCGATTGTGACGGCACCTCCAAGATTTTTAGATATTCTTAGTACGTTGGTAACAATATCATTAACGTAAATTATAAATGAATATAAATTTAAAAAATATTATTATATATGGCAATGTCTCAATCAAAGAAACCAAGTGGTGCTCAATTCAGAAAAAGAAGGTTAGAAAATAAACTGAAAAAAATTATTTTGATAAAGTTTTAAATATATAATCATTTTTTAAAACAACGTCTTCAAATGATCTGCATGGTCCTAGTTCTGATCCTGAAAAATGCTTACTAGAACCTGGTTGTGATACTTACTTTCCTGTTCAGGAACGGATACAAACACCTCACCAGAGCTAGATGGAGATAATACGCTTTTACTTAAATTAGAACCTCTCTCAGAATTAAACACAGTTAATGCTAATGATTCTAATGTCAATATTGTTCATTCATCAGACAAAGCTAATTTTCCTGACATGCTTACTTCTGAACAAAAATGAGAAATTATTACAATTGGCCCTTGTCAGCCAAAAGGCCCTTTTATTAAAGATTTAAAAATAATAACAGATTTCACATATATCAAAATTATGGTCAAGGTTATGATGGAGCTGTGAATATGTCTGGTGTTTATTCAGGACTCCAAACAAGAATTAGGCGAAGAAATTCCACTGCTAAGTTTGTACACTGTTGTTCCCATAGCTTAAATTTAGTTATTAACAACAGTGTCCCTAATATCCAGCACATCAGACAATTTGATGAGCAGTTAGAAAACATTTACGTTTTTTTCAGTTCAGTAAGACGATGGGCAATGCTAATGAATATAAAACAAAGCAATCTGAATCAAACGCTGAAAAAAGTCTGTTCAACCAGATGGTCATCACGGATTCAAGCTCTCAAATCAATACATTCTCTATATTTAGATATTCTTAAAATATCTCCTGCATTTCTCCTTGCAACTTCTGACAAAATTATTCTTAAAGCAGCAGATTGATTATCTTCAGTATATCCATCGGATCTTTCACCAAATTTGGGTCACAACTGCTTCGTTTTAAACTATGTTTTTCAATCCACCTAACAAAATTAACAAAAATTTGCGAATGATCAGAACTACTTTTAATTCACACACCAACATCAAGCAGTTTCTCAGATATAATAACAGCTTGTCTTTATTTTTCTGACTTTACCAGTTACAACAGCAACAGCTGAAAGAATCTTCTCAAAATTAAAAAAAAACATATTTGAGAAGTATCATGTCACAACATCGATTAATTTCATTAGCCACAATATCAATAGAAAAAGAAAGGGCATGTCAACTTGACTTAGATAAAATTATCGATATATTTGCCGAGAAGAAAACAAGGAAATCAAAATTTAATTAATAATTTACCTTAACCTGTATCGTTGGAGCAAATTTGACTAGAATGCCATATCTCTTGCTGTTTAAACACTAATCAAGACATCAGGTGAAAGTTTCACTACTTCTCAGTTCTCGTTGTGCTCTTTACCATGTTGTATCGATATTTAGAGTAATTTCGCATTTTTGCACATTTTATTACATCTTCAATTCAATTTTTGACCCGAAGATACCAGTTACATAACTTTTTTGTAGGGCAGTTTTTTTCATGTTTGAATCAGTGTACTATGTGTAAAATAATGTATTAAATTAAAGTTTTTATTGCTATTACCAAAAATTAATTTGTTTACAAGGATTTAGAAGATGTAAGCAAAAATGTATTTTTAAAATTTCTTGTAAGTAGTAACTTTAATGTTAGATAATATAAATAAAATTGTTTATAATTTTTTTACTTCTAAATTTTCATGTATCTTAACATACAATTGATTTTTATTTCACTAGGATTGATTGAGGGTTCATTGATAATTTGGGTAAAATCTGACCCGAAGATATCAATTACTACATATGCTGATTTGACACTATTGGTTAGGGCAATGGTTCTCAACCGGTGTGCCGCAGCACATTTGTGTGCTGCGAGATAATCCAGTATGTGCCGCTACACAATATAGATTCATATATTTTTCTTATTTGAACCAAAAAATTCCAAACAAATTTAAATGATTACCTTAAAAATGTAAAATATAATGATTAAATTGTTAGTTTTACACAAATGATCAAAGAATCAAATACATTTTTGATTGAGTGTGCCATGGTGCAGCGATCAATGGTGTCAAGTGTGCCGCCAGTCAAAAAAAGTTGAGAACCACTGGGTAGGGGTTCACCGGAAAGGGATTTCATTGAACAAGGGGGCGCATGACAAAATTTGCTCCAAGGTGCTGGATTCGTAGCTACGCCACTGAACAACATAATACCAAACTGGCAAAATGTTGTCGTATGAATGATAGAGAATGATGAGTTTTCTCTAGAAAGTTTACAGAGAGCCACAAACACTTCTGTGAATGCAAGTTTATGAGAAGACATTGCTAGAAAATAAATGCAACAGACAAATTATTTCTTACAGCGTTATTGCACAATTAATTAAAAATCTACCATAAGGGAGGTAAATAAAACATTTATTTTGTTGTTTTTATTGAACTGAAATTCATTAGGCCCAAAGAAGGATAACCAGTCCTTTGTCAAGCCTTGATATAACTGAAAATAAAATCGGGAGACATTAAACTCAAGTTATCCCTATAGTACGGAACAATTTCAAGTTTATAAACAGGGCACTCAGCAGATCTACCTTTCTGCACAACTCATAAATCTTGTAAGGATACTATTAACTTTTAAACACCAAATATCCCCGTATGGGCACACAAAATGCAATAGCTCATGGACGTATATTTTTTATAATATTTTTTCGAGGTTTCTTTCCCCTACAAAGCAGAAGTATGCAATTCTTCATTGTTTTTACAATAAAATGCTAGTTTAATTGAACATTTTAGTACCAATAATTCATGAGATATATGATTTTTCCATAAAACGAACAAAAATACTCCAAAATAAACCCGGCGTTTAAAAGTTAAAGGGATTAAGAGGATTTTAATGACTGCTGGGAGGACTTCTAAAAGGAGGCCATTACTACCACTTCTCTTTGGACCCAACCCGATTATCCCACCTTCTTCACACTAATACCCCTAGGATGTCATTGATCCAGCATTCTCTTTTCTTCCATCTTCCATCCTTATTAAATTCCCTCCCATCTGATCTTGATGTTTTTCGCCTCTCACTTCCCTCTTTCATGAAACTGTCCTCTCAGTTTTTAAGTAAGTGACACTATATGCTAATATTATTATTTGATGTTATTTATTGATGTTATATTTCACTATAAAATGGCATTTTAAAGCTGTATGTGAAATCATTTCTAAATAAACAAATAAATAAAAAATATCACCATGCAAATAATGCAAATTTAATAAAAAACGTCAATCCAAAAGACCTTCCCACTCAATTATAATGATCTGCCACAATTGGAGAAGCGCTATGCAACAGATGCACGTGAGAGTCATCTATGCAGTATTTTTTTCATACGTCATTTCAGCAACAAGTCAACATGGTGTTCTCAAATCATTGACAACATTAATTTGAATATGGGTAGTAATTTATTAATGCATATAAACATTAATCGAGGTGACGTTAAACCAAGGCTGTAACATTTTTTGTATGTGGTGGTTTGGATCCATAGGAAAGCAATCCTAATTTATAGCATTGTACCTATGAGAAATAGGTTTCATTGATCATTATTTAGCTAACTGTTGCATTTTCCAGGAACCAATTAATGACAATTAATGAAGCAAGCCTTTAATAGCTAACTGCTTTAAAGAAAGCTAATTATTTACTCACATGAAATAGTCCAGCATCTGCCTGGCATCAGGAAGCATTACATCATTATTTTTAAAATTAGATTTGAACACTGGAATCAGAGCCATGGGAATAGGATAGTCATTTAATCTTCGAATGTATCTCCTGCAAAAGAAGAGTATAAAAAAATAATTTTGGATAACAAGCGATGAACCCAAACAAAAAGTTAAGAATACGGAAGGCAACTAGTAACAAATGTCTAAAAATAAACAATAAGGTTTGAAACACTTAATTGGGTCTTAACAAAGGGAGTTTCATCACGTTAACCCTATACGATATGTTGGAAGAAATCCTACAGGTAATTCTTCCAATTAAGCTCTTCTGACTTAATTCCATGCAACCAATGCAACATTAATAAAAGAATTCATCTTGACTGTTACACTCAGCCATGAAGCAGGCTTACATAGATTTCCTAGTAATCGGTGCTTGCATACTGCAATTGGTAAAATTTTGAGATAGTTGCAATGGTCACATCACTATCTTTCATAATTCTCTAATGTTTCCTGTTTTTGAATTTTGAAGTCGTTTTCATTTTTGTAACATATCGGGAAATTGTCTAGATTAATTCTTCTTACAAAAAAAGACCTCAACTTCCGGAGCGCCTGGAGTCAAACTGAGGACACCTACATAAGATGTCTCATATTATCCGAAGGCCTACTCATGACATCTACAAACCCTGAAAATTTCAGCACAATATTCCTCTTAGTATTGTCTGCGCACCCAAATATGTTTTCCCTTTACTTTTAAATGTCACAGTCTGAGTGACGTCATGACACTAAGCTACTTTTCAGTTAGTGGCACTAAGCTCTCGTTCAGTTTTATTAACACGTAAAATAAATTCCCGAAGAAAAGCATTGTCTCATAGTCATGACAGAAATATTGGGCCATTGTTATAAATTGTATAAAATCCCGTTTTTATGCAGTAGAAATCGAATAATTGGACTAATTCGGCACGGATTCGTGTTCTACTTTCAGGAAAAATAATCTTCGTTCTTTTTCCCATCTTCTAATTCAGGTCCAGAGTTTGTACCTTAATTAAAAGTAATTTAAAAATGCAATTATAAAAAGGCTTGTACAGATTTAAATGGTTTTCTAATGGGTCTTGAAAATGAAGGTTTTGGGGTGTAAAAGACCCTGTTGTAAGGGGAAATTTTGGAATTTTCGATTTTTCCTGAAGGTTTTGAACCAACACCAAGGTTCCCTCCAAATTTCAGCTTTGTGGAATATCTAGAAGTACCTTAGGTTTTATATCATTATATATAATATCTCCTCCGTAAGAAGCAGCTATTTATTATAGATATAAATGTGAAGTTAATATAAAAGTTATTAATATAAAAATGTGAAGAATTTTTGCAACCACGTGTCATCCTGTAAATGTAAAGATATCACTTCATGCACTTGCCCTAAAGGTGCCTTTAAGGGAACATATCATATATATATCCTCTGTAAGAAGCGGCTATATATTATAGATACCAGTCATTACAAGGTGTGATAAAGGAAACAATTTCCTCATTATTCTCCCCACTTATAATCATAATATGTGTTTGACTTTTAAATCCCCCTCCATGTCATGTTCAATAAAATAAAATAAGGAAAAATGCACTACCCAAGTTTCGACACTTAGCATCACCACAAGGTGCAATTTCGGTGAAAAATATGCTACTCATAGACAATGGTATGGAAGGGGATGGAGGAGGTGAAAGGGGTGAAAAGAAAAGGGGAGGAAGGAGCTATGAGCTAATCTTCATTTCAAATGGAAGCGGGAAGGGAAGGGATTGGCTGTAGCAATCAACATCATCAAACAAAAACCACCAACCAACTGACAAGTACAGGTAAGAGGAGAAATCATGGAAAAATGGAGACGTGGTAAAAGAAAGGGAAAATGTGAGAGAAAAAATAGGAGGATCAAGAAATCAGAAAGAGTTAGTGGCAAGACAGTTGATTACAGCTGTAAAAGTAGATGAATGGGAAGCTTACAAACATTCATTGATTTACATTAGGATTTGTATAAAATGTTTGAATTTCTAATTTTCCTGAAAGATCAATTAAATTGAAAAACTTCAAGTGAATATGACAGCAAATGTCAAAACCAAGGTAGTGCATCTGTTAATAAACTGTGTTATGTAAAAGTTATTTTTTTTTCTATTTATTTTATTATGGAATTCCACTAACAAGGAGAGACATTCAGGTCATGGATTTTGATGAAATGCGACCAAGTGATTCTACATCAAAAATAAGGAGACCTGTGTCTCAGAGTTTTTGTGAATGGGCCCTTGGGTTCGAGAATCAGCGTCGAGAATATGCAAAAACATCGTATGCAACTTAACCCAAGAACTACCAAGGGGGGACCTCCAAGGACTACAACTTATTATTTTGTATGTTTCTCTTTTATAAACAAAGGAAAAGTCTGTATATTTTATTACATTGTGCAGAGACTTATGTAAAATAATTACCCAAATTTTCTCATCAATGTATGCATATTTCAATTTTCTGCAAATTATTTAGTCATTGGCTGCATGCCTGTACATGCGGGTAGCCGAACTTATCGGGCACCATATGTGTGGAAAGCACAATGTGAAGTGCACTTTTTGTTTCAACTGTTGTGCCAGATGAATCCAATTAAATCATTTTTATAATCAATTTGTTATTATTTCTGTAAATACATTCTTATTGTAATATTAATCTGATCTTGAAAACAATGAGGAAGAATGCAAAAGAATTGTTCTAATGTAAATATTTGTCTTTGGGTATATATAATTTCAAATAAATTAATAAAATTGTATAGCTGTACTCCTATGATGTTTTTAAATGTATAACAGTAGGTTTGAAACATTAATATGACTTTTTATTGTATTTTAGATGGTTCACCATAGCTTCAACATAGGATGATGGATCCTCAACTGACAAATATGACATAGGATAACACGCACCCATCCTCATACAATGCCTCATGTGTTCCGCTCACAAGACTCCATGGTAGACCCTTGTATGGACTTAGCTCAGGCAAAACCGACTGCACCAGTTTCTCTCCTGATGAAACATTCAGCACCTGTACAGAAAAAATAGAACGTGTAAGAAAATGGTAAGCAATAACAACCAATGGACTTGGAAATTTTAATTTCTCCCTTTAACAATAAAGTAAAAAACAATAACAATAATTTTTCATGAAAGAATAACCAATTTGAAAATGAAACAGCCAAATTTCAAAACTCCTAACTCCATGCATGTTAAAATGTTCATCATCATGAGGCACAATATTTGATTCATTGGCATACTTAACCATCTCTGAAATGGCATTGAGAAAATATCTAGCCTGAACTAACAATTTGCTAAATGGGTTTGTAAAGAAGTCTGTTAATTTTAGTCAACGATTAAGTCATTAGATGGCATAATATGCCTATCAGTTCTTGCAATTTACAGATGTTTAAATTCCTGACCTTGATCATAATTTTGCATAGGTTTCAGCCTGGAAGATTCCCTGAACTTGCACTGAATTTTATTCATATAATTAAAATAAGATTTCAACGTAAAAATTTGAAATAAAATGCTAATGTTAAATATACTACATTTTATTTACCTGTTCACATACAGTTAAGGCAAAACAAAAATAAAAAACAAAATATTGAAAATATCATGTTTTTGTCGATCATTTCATAAAACAGGGAAAACAAAGGCAACATTCATATATTATACGTGGCAGCTTACTACATGGGATCTTATTTGGAGCTATTTGCTTTTTGTTGACTTCATCTTTGTGCTATAACACACAGTTGTGTGATAAAAGACAATGCTAACAGTGTATAACTGTTGGGTAACTGACCAAGTTTTATAACTCATATTTGGGGTACTGATTACATAAAAATAAACAACAATGCATTATGAGTAAGTTCCTTCTCCTCTCCCGATTGCTTTTTTCCCATCTTTTTATCCATAACACTTCACAGTATAAGGAAGAAGGAAACTGAAGTAAATGAAGATGTAAATTATGTCAATATAGGTATACCACTTCACATGAGTTCACACAGCACAAAATTCACATTAGCAAGAGGAACCAATTACGGAAACTTCATTTAACACAAAAAATTCCATTTAACATGAACTTCAATGTGATCAAAGTCCATAAAAAACTCCTAATTTAGCAAATCAAATCTGTAAAGTACCAATATTTTTAATCAAAAGAGAGCAAAAAATTAAATTATTGTATAAACTTGTGTACAACACAGTTTGAAAACCAAATTTTTAGGTTATAAAGTATGGATGCGCGTTATACATGGGTAACACTTCTGTGCAGCTAAAATAAAAAATTGAAGTGTACCTACCTCGCATCAGATTCTCACCTTTTGGGTGAATTGAGAAGGAAACCAGGCTAATTATCGATAATCCAGCATATACAGATATTAAGTAAATGTACCAAACACCTAATTATTTCCTTACAATTGTATTTCCATCCTCTCCAAATACTCCACATTTCACAAGTTAATCAGCTGATTGCTGTAGTTTCCTGCAAAATCGCCAGATTGATTTCCCAAAAACGCATATCGAAAACAAAAAACACAGTATATATACACAAATTGAAATAATTTTTTTAGTTAATGAATATATTATATTATATGCAGGGTATCCCAGAAGTCTGGCCACACAGGACAACTTTGTTATTTTGCAGAATATCTAAAAATAATAAGAGATCAAAGTTGTTTGCAATAGGCTATTTATTTTTCGGGAGAAATGTTGATTTTTTTTTGTCTAGGGCCTTCCGTTCGACCACTACTCTCTTGGCTCATCAATGGTTAAGTGACTGTGGAAATTCCTACGTCCACATAAAGGAGCTATGTGAGAAGGCAAGAAGTGTGAATTATGCAAGAGAGTGTGGCATTTGACAAATGTCAACAACAATTTATATCAATTGCTGGCATTAAAATGGATTAGTGTGGCCGTTAATGCCTAACAATGAATTAATTAATTTACTGGTGATTTCGGTGGAAACTGTGATTGCTGATGTTGGCGCCTCATTTTAACGTTCATTTTTCATTGTTGGTGTTTGGAGACATGACAGTCACACCGGAAATTTCAGTTTTCAAGTGGCAGTTCTGGAGTGCAGGCGGAGAAATATACACAGCGCATGATAAGGCAGAAATGGTGATTCTTTACAGTTCCAGCTTGAGCCTTCGTAGAGCAGCAAGGGAGTATCACCGTCGTCATCCGGAGCAACCGGAACCGTCAGAGAAAATGATACGCAATGCTTTCAATCACTTCAATGAAACTGGAAGCATGAATGACAGGCCTCGTGCAGGACGGCCCCGAAGTTCTACTGGGGCTGAAGACACACTGGCTGTCCTTGCTCAAGTTGCCGCTAGTCATCAATGATCCAACCATAAAATTTCCCAAGAAATTGGGATTAGCAAAAGTTCTGTCCAGCGGATTCTTGCCAAGGGCAGATTCCACCCATACAAAACCACTTTCGTTCAACATCTGCACGGAGACGATGCAGACAGACAGTTGGAATTTTGTGAGTGGTTTCAGAGAACCGGACAAATTCTGAGAAACCTGGAGGGGCATATTTTGTTCAGCAATGAAGCATGCTTCCATCTTAATGGTTCTGTAAATAGGCACAACTTTTTGTATTGGTCTGAGACGAATCCCCATGCAGTTCAAGAAGGGCAGTATCAAATTGATCCGTGGATCAATGTGTGGTGTGGAATTTTTGGTGACAAAATTTGGGGGCCTGTCTTCTTAGATGGACGTCTGACAGGTGAGATTTACCTTCGTCTCTTAGAAACCAATTTGCTGACTTTCTGGGACAAAATGCCCCTAGACGAGCATCTGAAGTTTTACTTCCAACAAGATGGAGCGCCGCCTCATTATTCTAACATGGTGCACTGATGGTTAGATTCGTTTCTGCCGGGAAAATGGATCGGACGAAGGGGCCCAGTGGAGTGGCCACTACATTCTCCTGACCTTACACCCCTTGATTTCTTCTTTTGGGGACACTTGAAATCAGTTGTTTACTACAACATTGCTATGTTTACGGAGAAGCTTGAGGGAACGAATCAGAATGTGTACGCCAGCATGGATACCAATTTGAAAATTTATTGTGAATGTGCAATAAACACTGCTGCATGAGTTTTATGTACTTTTTATTCACATAGCCGGCTCCTAGCTCTTTTATGTGGATGTAGAAATTTCCGCAGAGTCACTTAACCATTGATGAGCCAAGAGAGTAACAGTCGAACGGAAGGCCCTAGACAAAAAAAATCAACATTTCTCCCAAAAAATAGCCTATTGCAAAAAACTTGGATCTCTTATTATTTTTAGATATTCTACAAAATAACAAAGTTGTCCTGTGTGGCCGGACTTCAGGGACACCCTGTATAATTAACCATGCAAATAATTTAAAACCCATAGAATTCATCTTCCTCATCATCTTCAGCAACAAATAACTATATGAAGAAGGCGACCGCAATACACAACTAAGTTTAAGATTTCATATTAAATACTGTCATTAAATATCTCTAGCCATTCAATATTCTGTAAATGTTACATGTAGTTTGATAAATTTAAAATAAATTGACGTGTTTAAACTTCATTCAACATTTGACCTTTAAGCCTGAAATTTTTTGCCTCATAGGCAAATTTCCGCAACTCCGAATTTTCTGATTTTAAAAATAACTTTCGGCGACTTTTACGTAAAGTTGGATTTGCATAAGTCAAGTCTTGCATAAGCCAGGAAGGGTCTTATTTATGGTACTCCATTAAATACCTAACATGAGAATATAAATCTAAAAATATACGAAAAAGTCAGGATTTTTTGCCAAAAAGTATTGGTGCGCGTTACTTACAAGAGCACGTTATACACGAGTGTATATGGTATATAATGTTTGTAAGCACAGCATATTCATAGGAAATTTAATGTGTATCTCCACAAAAAAAAAACAAAAAGAGTACTTGTGCATAAAGCAATCTAGACTTTAAGACTTTATTAGTCCTAGATAACGCTCCTAGGCATTAATGCCACTTTTAAAGGCCTTCATGCATACAGAACCTTTACCAAGTTATTTGAAGAGACAGATGGTGACAACAAGTCATAAATAAAGGATTTCTGGTATGGGTTTGACATTAATCATTAACTGCTCGCTACTGAAAGTACCCCAATGGGCACGCAAAGTTTAGAAGTTTCTCAGAGATGTCATATTTGTCATGTAGGCATGCAATTTGGTAGGGCGACCCCTGAGACATGCTCTCACAGTTTATGGTGGCAAACATGCTGAAGACCCAAGGATTAGGGGTGGGGAGACCTCACACCAAGAGTATCGAGACAATAGAGAAAGTGTCTCCGGCTCACTCTACTCCTCAAGGGTTGCCAAACTTGGAAGTGGGCAAAAGAAACTATTCTTCCACCTTCTCAACCTCACAGTCCTAAACAGCCTAGTCCTTCTGACATTATGCAGATGAAAACTACGCATTGGCAGTTTTGTCTTGCACTGGTCAGGCATCTCATCGAGGAGAGTGCTGCAGCTCTCCCCTCTCTCTCCCTGCGGAAGACCAAGTGCTAGCGGGACACAACTGCGTCATTTAGAAGCACGAGAGAACAAACACTACCTCATAAAAGGAAATCGAATGTGATGCTACGTGTTCGGAAAAGGACAAATATGGATGGACTTCAGTAAAATGTGTGACATAGAATAATGCATATTTGAATGCTTTGAATTATATCACACTAAGCCAAGTTTGTAAGAGAACAAAAATTTATGTATCTCTTAGATGCAGAGAGGTGTCAGGGAAAATGAGCGATATGAATTTATTTTTCATATTAGACAATTATGCGAAATTTGTGTTTTATCTATTATTCTTTCCTCTAGATTCCTTTTATGTACACTATTTTCCAATATGTTAACTAAAAATGCTCTTTATTTAAATGTTTTATCACTAATAGTTCAGGAAATACATTAATTTTTCTGAATAACTGCAAGACATTTTAAAATTAATTTCAATTTTAAATTTTACAGTTAAGGAGTTAGATTTTTTATTTAACAATACATTGCTAGCAAATTCATCGCATGACAATTTCATTGCAAGACAAATTCGTCACGAGGCAAATTGGAAGGTGAGACACCATGACTGGTGTATGGTAGGAGAATAGACTTTTGGTTGGGTGTCACCCCTTGCCATACACCATCCAATGTGTCTCCCATAGTTCTGGTATTAACAAAATATAAAGAAAAATTATTTTGTGGAAAAGTGTCTCCCCTGCCATTCACCAGTCATGGTATCGCAATGAATTTGTCAAGAGATGAATTGACACACACTGAGTTTGTCATGCAATGACGAATTTTTTATGTGATGAATTGATGCACAACAAACTAAATATATACAGTGAGAAATTAGGTCATAAAATCTTTTTTGTTTTGAGTCTGCTAAAAGGGGGAGAGGTTGTCTTAGATTCAAGGTCATCTTGGATTTGGTTAAATACAGTAATACTCTAAGGACCTAGCAGTTACTAGTTTTAGGATATTTCCATTACACAGAAAACTAAACCAAGTGAAGTTTTTACCTCGCATAGAGTCACTGCAAAAAATAACTTGCCTTCTTTAGTTTTGTTTCATCATTATGTAGAATTTACTACAAAAACAAATGAAATTGAATTTCTGACTTATATATACATCAATTTAAATGCTATATTTTAAATTATAATTGGTTTTCAGATGGTACATTTATAAACTTATGAGGTACAACTCTGTTTTATAGTAGAGTACTTTATAGCTGAATAGAAGGTTTCTCGCATTCACAACTTACCAGTTCTCGAATGATGTAGAAGAGCTTGCTCGTAGATTTGAGTTCGAGTACAAAACATATGGGATAGCGATAAGTAGATACATCCATTCCATCCAATTCAACATTAACTGAATATAAACCATCTGGAATAAAAAAGAAAAATATAACAATCTATACAAATTTCTGAAAAATGCCATGTACAGTAAGGTGACCAACATTTCAGGAAGCTAAGGAAGGACACTTTAAAATGTGTACAGACTATAAGAAGGGATGTATTACAGTGGCATGCATTTATTGATAGATCAGCCTTAGATAGACAGATGTAATAGATACCAGATAGCATAGCATGACTAATGAGGGTGATTCAGAGCAGTTTAAATGTCAATTTAGGATATAAATAATGATTATTGAAAAAAGTGAGAACAAATTTGGGACATTTAACAAAGCGGGATAATTGATGAAAAGGGAGTGTCCCTCCAAATTGGGGATGGATGGTAACTCTATTATACAAGGTCATTTATATCAGTGTTTCTCAAACTGTAGGCCATGGCCCCCCAGGGGGGCACAAAATTACTTTGGATGCAAGGTAAAATATCGAAAAATAAAGTTTTCACGAATAATAAAACTTTATCAGGGATTTTTAGGAAATACGATGAGATAAAAGTTATTAATAGTTACATACAATGAAGAAATTTGCAATAAAGTTTCTTATTTTTACTATCTACAATACTATCTAAATTCAAGGGAGCCTTAACAATTGAAAGTTTGGGAACCACTGATTTATATTTTCTAAAAGAATTTTCACCAACATTAACTTACATTTGCAAAACATTATTATTGTACAAAATTCATTTTTTATGATGCACTAATATATTAATAATGTAAATGAACAGATGATTCAAATTAACACTTGCATAATATTAACTAGGAATAACTTTCTTCCATGCATTATATGATGACCAAAAAGTCAGCAAGAATTTAAGCCAATGAATAAAACAACATAAAAATACTTTTTGAAATAGAGATTTTTTTCACATTAAAATGCTTAAAACAAGAGATTCTTAATTAAATAAATTAGACACCTTTTGAGATTAAATATTGTATTAAAATTTATGGTTTATTAAAATAAAATGCATCTTGTAATTAGAAGACATTAGAATATAACATAAGCCACAAATATGAAAAAATCTTAAAATATTTGTGGCTATGTTATATTCTGATGATGTTTTCAATATCAAAAAGTAAAAAAAAAATTTGAAAGAAAATTTATAAAGAATTAATAATATATAACAAATTCTAATAAATAAAATAATGTAAAACCACAAGTAAGTGTTCTCATAACGTTTTAAGAATGAGGTCTGTGAAAAAAATATTAATCAAGGGGTTTGCGAATTAAAAACGTTTGGGAACTCCAATAAATGACCACCATTTAAATTCTGGAATTTAAATTAAGAATAAGCCTGGTTTTTCCCCTTCCTTATTTACCCACTTTAAAAAGAAAGTGACCCCACTTCCAGTCTCATATCCTCTCACAACCCCCTTCTTTATCTCATTATCTGCTCCCCTCTTCGTCTTCCATTTCAATTTTGCCATGATTGTATTCCCACTTTTATTGCCTTTTCTATCTCCCCTCTCCATTGAGCAACCACATGCCCCTATCCCGTTTCTCGGAATGATTTCCTCTTCCTCTTCTCACAATGATTAACCATAATTACAATGTAGTTTTGCTCAATTTGAATGCCTGAGGAGATTTAAATAAATAAAATCCATGGATCCTAAATGAAAATTTTTTCCCTTCTTTTTCCAAAACATTTTGAAACTGCCTTGTTCTGGTAATGCTCATAGTTGAACATGAAAGTATCATTGTCTGGACAATGACAATAACAAATATTTGAGAACTATACATGTGCAATCTAAGGATTACCTTGATTAATCTCCACAGTATCTTTTCTTTTGCATACTTCCTTTGAATCGCTGAGAACAGGACCCTCTACAAGGGGTACAATTTGGTGTAGAATTACTGTACCCCTTGCCCCGCTCCCACCAAGGCCAAAGCGCTTTTTCTGCATTTCTGGACCACCTCCACCACCACCTCCCTCTGTTTATAACAAAATAAATCAATGAACATGGGTAAGAACACAGAAATTAGATAATGAATCATCAAGCTGGAATCCAAAGAATGATAAATTTTTTCAGGTGAATGCATATATTAATTCATTGAAAAGGCAACTAAAAAATCTCAAAGATGCAGAAATCTAAAAGAAGGTCAAAACAATTTCTAAAAAAGTTCTTTTTATAACATGTGGCTAATTAAATACAACTAAACACTTAATCTATATACAATAATTGTAATACTAAAAATGCAGTGTTAACATTAATTAAGCTGAGAAAACATGCAATCTACAATCCTTACTGTTTCTTAAAGAAGCCAAAAAGCATATCCCTGAAGCATGTTATCTCTAACATACATGAAATATAGCACAATATTATAAATGTCCTAAAAATGAAAGTTCACCACTTCAAACAAATTAATTTATTTCCTATGAGTAATAAAAAAGTATCATTCTATAAAACTTCCATTTAAACCTCCATTATAGATTGAATTAAATATTTGGACCATTTTCCCCAGCTTAATGGAGAAATTAAGACAATTATTAATTAGAGAGAATATTACATACATAATTTGATTTTCCATAAATATCAATTCAACCCTAAAAGTTTCAACTTCTTAAAGAGTCAAGTCTGGTTCTTTCAAATGACAAAGTATTGAAGGAAAAGCCCTCAACACTATACATCAAAAACAGAGAAAAAGATAACAATAAACTATGAAATCGGTTAACATACAGAAATTTCTTACAGATTGTAGCAGTAACTTTTATCTTAGTTTATAATTTCACAGAGAAATTCAACAAAACTACCATTCAGTAGCTAATTAATTAATTAGATTCGGAAAGTCATAAAATTCCCAAATTAGATCCAGCATGCACTTATAAATTGATTACCTCCAGGCCTAAGGTTAACCACTTCCATGGTCAATTTTGAAGGTTGGAATGGGGGAACATTTACATTCACCAAACCCTTAAAGCGACGATACTCGATTTCACTTTCAGATACTACTTCAATGCAAATCCCATGTCTTTCCTTGATTAACGATTTCCTAAAATAGAATGTACATGTGAGAACAGAAAGCTTATCTCAATTTAGCATTAGAAAATTTTTATCTACAAAGAAAATAGCAGAAAAATGAATAAGCATGATTATTAAACGTGTATGTACTTTCATTTTGCTAATTTAAAAAGATATTAATTATTACCAAAGACAAGCAACCAAAATAAGCTGCCAATACTATAAAGTAAAAATTAACTGTGAAATATCATAAATTGATAAGAAAAAAGCTTTAAGAAGTATATATTAAAAGTCACACAACAAGAGCTGTTACTGAACTATATTAATCGAGATAATATTCCTTATTATAAATAAATGCCCAAAACAAATATGACATTTAAAAGTCTTAACATTGCTAATTTTTCACTAAGTCTATCTAACATTTTTTCACTTTAAATGAAATTTATAGATGCATGATATTATTTAATTGATGAATTAAACAAGCTATTAGTTCTACGAAAATACAGTCAAACTCGTTTATAACGAGCACGGTTGTAACGAGTTCACGGCTATAGTGAGCAAATGCTACCTCCAAAATAAGTTTACGAGCATTTACATACAAATATTTCACGTATATAACGAGCACGCTTCACGGATATATCGAGCAAACTTTGACCACTTCTCACTGTCTCAAACGCGGCGGCGGTCAGCCCCTTCAATCCTCATAGTGACCCAAGATATGTAACCTTGTGTTCTTGAGTCCAGCCTCTACACCCTATCCCTCGGGGAGGTTAAAGACCACGGCGTTGTTGTTAAAAAATAATCCCTTCGTCCAAACCAAGAATTCCCAACTTGCAGGTACAGTGGCACTCGCGGAGGTCCTTTGTTCTCTCCTCCCAACCCCCAGCTCTTTTACAGCCAGGAGGTTGTGTTTGGAAGGGGGTAAGGGGTAAGGGCATGTACAATGGCGCCCACCCCCGTCGCTCAGCCAAATGCACCCAACACCCTTTCCCACGTAAAGATGGGAAATCCCACGTTTAATCCGTCTCCTCATTAACTCTTCCTGGAATTGGTATGCTCACAGTTTGCAAAGAAAGTTCGTAGCGTTGATCACGAAAATCAGTTGAGATTTTGCCCTTGAACGAGTAACATGTCCGTACATAAAAGGAAGTGTTTGTCTATTCGCGAAAAGGTTGATATTATTCGAGAGTTATAACGTGGTAAAAAAATGTTGAAGTGTATAAAAAATTTAATTTATCGTCGTCTACGGTTTCAACCTTATGGAAAAACAAAGAAGTGATTTTATCTGCACAATAGAACAACCTAACAACGAACAAGAAAATGAGGAAGTGTGACTTGGGTACTGTTGATCAAGCACTTCTGGAGTGGTTTAAGAGGCAGAGAAATGCTGGTTTCCCCATCAAGGTACAGGCAGATAAATTTGCAAAACAGTTAGGACACGAGAACTTCACATGCAATAACGGGTGGCTTGATCGTTTTAAAAATCGGCATAACATTGTTTATGCGAAAGGCCCTGTCAGCAGATTCAAAAACGGCAAGTGAATGGGTGAAAAGTGTCTGGGAGGAGTGTCGAAAAGGTTACAGAGAAGAAGACATCTACAATGCCGACGAAACTGGACTGTTTTACAACATGATGCCTGATGCAACGTTTAAATTCAAAGGTGACATATGTGTTGGTGGCAAAAGACCTAAGAATCGTTTAACAGTTTTAATGTGCGCAAACATAAATGGGACTGACAAAAAAAAACTTTTTGTTATTGGTAAGTCACAAAAGCCACGTTGTTTCAAAAATGTAAAGAAGCTTCCCGTTGAATATGCAGCTAATAAAAAGGCATGGATGACTTCCAATATTTTTCAGAAATATGTAAGTCAGTGGAACAACGAGTTACGGAGGAAAAATAGAAACATTCTACTCCTTGTCGATAACTGTCCTGCGCACCCACATATACAGGAGTTATCCAATGTAAAACTGGTGTTTTGCCTCCAAATGCGACTTCTATTTTGCAGCCAATGGACATGGGGATAATTAAAAGTTTTAAATGCCATTTCAAGCGATTTTTTGTTCTACAGTTGATTGAAAGGAGGGAAAGAGGTTTAGATGGCAACGACTCTGTATTGGATGCAATTCATTTGATGACAGATGCATGTTTCACCTACAACGATCATAAACTGTTTTCGAATGTCTGGTTTAATATCGGGAGAATTTTTGATTGATAACCATAACGTTGATGAAGATCCGAATGGCTTAAAGAAAATGGAATTGCGAATTTTGACCATGTAAATGACATTGACAATTTTGTTCATGTTGATGATGATTTGATTACCAGTGGAATTCCTACGGAGAGTGAAATAATAGAGACAGTATAAAGCACAGCAGACAGTGATGAAGACAATGTTGAATGTGTCGAAGACACAATCCTTACTCAGGATGCCGTGGAAACATTAAATGATTTTTTTGAAAACATTGACATTTCCGATGGTGTTTTTAGCGCACTAAGTGTAATAAGAGGAAACTTAAGAGACTTCAAAGTGAAATCTATGAAACAGGCTACTATTCAAAGTTATTTTTGTAAAAAGGGGAGTGATTAAGGATGCAGCTGTGAGTAAATTTTATATGTACGTATGTTTACTTTAAATTTTCTAGTTTATTCTCATTTTTAGGTTTTTTCATAAATTTACTAAATAACCTTTCTGTTTATATATTCACTTTTACTTCTTATGTCTTATTTCACCATACGCATGCATGCTTTTGCCTTCACGGATATTAAGTTTAACGGCTATAACGAGCAAAACTAAACGGTCCCGTGGCGCTCGTTATAGCCGAGTTTGACTGTAGTTAACACCATATTTTAGCTTCAAGTACCTCCAAAACAAAAATTTCACTTGAGCAATGAATTCCTTAAACTTAGAAATTATATTGCTGAACCAACAAATCTAATTTTTATAAAACATTTTTTCGGAAAATTTCCAAAAAAAATTATTTCTTTGTTTTGATAATCATGAGTATTTGTGCACAATTTTATGGTAATGAATAATTATAAATAAGCACAGCTGTCTGACATTCTGAAAAGCTCCTTATTTAAACACAAACTTGCCAAACTGTATCAAATATTAACATTGCAAACTAGGAAAATTTGTAAATAAAAACGAATGTTGTAATTTTCCACTACTGTCCGCATCAAAAAGTCATGCATCTCACTTGGATATGCGATCATTTGCGCTACGTTTATTGGAAAGAATATACAAAAATACCATACAAAAGCTTATTTTATGCTTAATAAGTTATAATTTTTTAGTATTTTTTGAACGAAAATTTAAAAATTTAAGGCGAGTTAAACACAGAAACTACCCGTAAAAACCAGCTACACAGCCAACTTTTGTGAAAGTAGTCATATAGAATAATTCATAAATGAATAACTACTGAACAAAATCTTTTGAAATTTAAAACAGTGATGAACTAAAATATAATAGAGGCAGTGATATAATTTTCTAAGCTCCATGTTAATTACTATGGTTTTAATTGGGTTACAACTTTAAAAAGAAACTCGTCATTGGGGAAAAATGATAGAGGAATTTTAAAAACACTGTTGAAAAGAGAGACCTACAGAAAATCTTTTGCAGGAATCAGATTTTGTTTTAACGTTTTTTTTTCATTTAATTCATTTTAATCTACACACAGTACCATATATGTCGCTTTCTGGGCACTTTGCGATGTTGCCAAATGTCTCCTTTCTCTCCCTCTCTGGTAGGCGGTCTATCACCTTCGTCATGGCCTGCACAAAAACCCCCTGATCTCCTCTTAAGTTTTGTCCTCAATGCTTTCGTCACTGCTGGAATCCTCATCGAGGTTGATAATTAAGGGTTCCACGATATTCTTCAGCACTTGGTCCTTGACGGCGTAGAAGTCCTCCACCTTGATAGTGTGCTTCACAGCGTTTTGCCACACATGCTTCGGGATGTTACGCAGTGCCTCCTTGCACAGTTGCAGGACATCTTTGATTTTTTGCATTTTGTTGCGCTTTGCCACGTAATTTTTAACCATGGTACTACTATACCTGGTAGGTCGTTGCACATCTCAGGCAAGCATCGCTTCGAGCGCATGACGTCCCGTGGTACATAGATTGCGCTTGCCGCCTATAATTTAGTATTGACTGAATCGCAGGTTTGGAAAATTATTGTTTTCTCTTGAACTGTGGCTTTCTCAATGAAATGACGTCTTGTGCGGTATTTGGTTGTAATAACAGTTACAAAAATTGTAATGGTAGGGTGAGATTTTTTCGATTTCCCCAAGAAAAGTCCATTCAAGAAACATGGATTTGAGCATGCCGGAGAAGAGACAACATAAATCACTGCAGATGAGTAGTTCTTTGTGTTCCCAAATTTCATAAATTAGCGTTATAAAATATTAAAAATACATTCGAGCAAAAAACTAAATTGATCATGAGTATTTTTGTGGCAAAACAAGACTATATCAAATCTGAGTCCAACAATAGTCATTGCAATGGCTATACTCTTAATCGACAGATATTAATAAAAGGTAATGTGTGTGTGTGTGGACACCATATCTCAAAAACCAAGAATCTTTGAGACTTAAAACTTGATACTTGTTAATGGGATCATGAGGATGTGCACCTAGGGGCCAGAATTTTTATTTTTGGTGGAAGGGGTGTGCCATTTTCCATAAGATAACACACAAAAATCGATTTTTCGATTTAAAGACTTTCACTCTTTTGTAAATTAAAATTAGAAAGAACTTCGGATCTAGACCATTTTAAAGAAAAATAAATAACGAGACTGTATTGATGCCTTAATCCTAATAGGTACTATATACATCAAGAAATGCATGTGAATGCTTTAATACGAGAGAGGAAGAAATAAAGAAGGAGAGAGACAAAATTATAGGTTCCATAGATTAAAAATAATTTTGGACGTAAAAGAACTGTGTACCGTAATGTATTTATTTCTTTGTCATGCAATTTATACTAGCCCATAACTATTTTTAATCTCTGGAACACTCAATTGTGTGAATTTTATATTTATTGTTTACTTTTTAGTGCATCTAAAAGTTGGTTTCATTAATATTTTTATTTCAATTTCAACTTAATTCACGCATACCCGTCATATTTGAAGGGCAATTACGCTAGTGAGTGATAAAAACGCCAGTATTTACGCGAAATTCTAAGAAATCAATTATGAAAAGAACTAAAAGGTTAACTTGGGAAAAATCGGCCTTGGAGTGAGAACTATATGGGAAATTAAGCCCTTCTCTTTGAGATGATCCGGGACCTTTCTTAGACGCCTTTTCTCTTCGTCGAAGTTCACTTGATGCCGAATGTTCTTAACTAACTTGAACTTTTTCCGATTCCGGTAATTCGTTAAAAAATCATTTTATGTACAGATTAACGTCCCGGGATTTCATAGCATGACTTATAAATGTATTATTTGTAATAACAAAGGGTGAAGAAATAAAAAGACGGATATCAGCAGCCGATTTACGTTAATTTTTATACAAATTTAAAGCTTCCGGCTACAAAGCTTACACCACGTGACGTCATGCGCGAACTGGACGCGTTTTCGTCTACCGGAAAGACCTACCTCTAGGGATACGAAATCGAAACGAAAGTATCGATACCTTACTCGAAACCACAAAAGTGTCGAGCCGAAAGTATCGATATCACTAGAAAATCGAAAGAAAAGAATCGAGTACAAAAGTACTTGGTATCGAAAGGAAATTACCGATGTGAGTAAAGTATCGATACTTTTTTCGTATCCCTACTAAGGATACGAAATCGAAACGAAAGTATCGATACCTTACTCATATGATATATCAAATGAAAAGCATCGATACCACAAAAGTATCGATCCGAAAAGTACCGATATCACTAGAAAATCGAAAGAAAAGAAACTAGTACAAAAGTACTAGATATCGAAAGGAAATTACCGATATGAGTAAAGTATCAAAAATTTTTTCGTACCACTACCTACCTCGTATAGTATGCATGCTTTTAACCCAAGCCCATATAAGCTCGATTGCATTGAGCTCACAATGGGCTCCTGGAGTCCAAATTAGTTTTACTCTCTTGCCGCTCTCTTTCAGTGGCGGCTCGTGTATAGGCACTGCGGAACTGCAGCACCCCCTATTTCCACTTGATATTATCAATAACATTTAATATAATGAGTCCTTTTTCTTTAATTCTTTCTTTATTTTTGTAGTACAATATATATTCCTTAAGCTTAATGTCAGTACTTCAGTAGCCATCCCCCAGTTTATGAAAAAGATACAAAAATCTTTGTATGGAACTGTGCGCTTCACAGTGCCAGCGACGTGGTGTTTGACTGTTTTGCGCATGCGCACATAGGAGGGGGGGGGGGGGAGGAAGGCGGGACTGCCAGGTAGAGAGAGCACTGTTGCTCTCGCAGTGCCGGCTCTGGCGTGATAGTGGAAGGAAGTTTTTTTTTACTCAGCGTGTGTTGTGCTTAAAAACCGTGTACCATATTCTTGAATGTGATAAAGTGTAGAATTAGATTATTATTCTGCTTCCAGCTATTCTATTTGATTCATTTTTTTCGGTTCTTTTATGGATTTCATTTTTAAATGAATAGATCAAGCTTGAACTGTAACAATTTAAGTTAAAGTAAGTAAAAAATGTTTGGTTTTTTTTGTTAAGATTTTATCAAGTTCCTGAATAAATTTTCTTTTTATACATGTTTTTTCCTTTTACACAATTTTAAAACAAAGGCTAAAAATTTTCTGGAGCAGCACCCCCACTAATTTTAGCTACGAGCCACCACTGCTCTCTTTGATGATGATATCTAGCAAGGATCTGTGACACTTGAAATGAGGTCTGCCGAGTTCAAGTAGTTCGCTAATGGTTCAAGTTTCGTATGTATCTTGCCAGCCGGAATCATCTACCTCTGGCTCGATGCGATGCTCAATTAGCCAATTTATTATATCGTCCTTATGCCAACTTTGGGATAGATTTCTTGTTGTTGGGTCTTGCATGGTGTTATACGGGGCTTGGTCAATAATAATAGCATTTAAAATCCTCCTAAAAAACTCTTCCAAGTGTCGAGCATTCATCTCGGAATGCTAGTCACCATCCTTTTTGTTTCCCTCAAACACGAGCATACAGGAAGAAGGTGACATCCCTTCTGTAATAACCCAAACTTAATCATATACAAATGATTGCACGTCAAAGTTGAGATGCACGTCCAAGTTGAGATGCAGATCTTTTTGACGCAGACTGTTGTGGAAATTTACAACATTCGTTTTTATTTACATTATGGAATCTTTCCACAAAGTCAAGCCTTCCCAAGCGGAATTTGTTAGGAAAACTTGCATGAGAGCAGGTGGCGGTTTTCGGGTTTCGCTGCGTTGGCGGCATTTCTGGCTCTCAGAGCCAGAAATGCCGCCAACGCAGCGAAACCCGAAAACCGCCACCAGCATTCAGCAACGCTGCGAAAGCCTTCAACTCAAATTGCATGAGAGCAATTATAAGACCACCTGGCAAAGAAGAAGAATATGAATGTTGACACCTAATAGCAGTTGGCTAAGTAATACCTATTATTCTACATTTTTAAAGCTAAAATTAACAGAGAAATCCAGTTTGTTTAAGTGGACAAGGCTCCTCTTGCCACAGTAAACAGATAGAAATATGCAAGAAATATGCCAAACAGTCAATAAATTGAATTTATATACAGAATACAATGACATGGACTTGACTGTCAATAGTGGGAAGCAAGAAAAAGGGGTTAAAGAGAGGAATATGGCAAGTTATACTGTTAGACAAATAGATTTCAAAGCCAATTGTTTAAATGAGAAAAAAGGCAGGCAATGTTAAATTCTTGCAAGGTATGTCAATAGCTGACCAGCTTCTAAAATTTTTGACCATGGAGAAAAATAGAGTAAAATTTCTCTATGAAAAGTTTCGGCTTTTATCATTTCTTTGCATTGAAAATTCATTCTTATGAGTAAAGCTCAATTTTAACTCAAAATATCCTATATCTATCTGAATAAAATCAGATTTTTTTAACAGCAATAATTTCTGCTTTTCTTGATGTTAAATACCGACATAAAGCATCAAAATACATGCAAGCAGATATGAAGAATCACTAATCAACCACTATTTGAAAATATTTTTGTTAGAGAGAAATTTTGATTAATTATACAGGGTGATCAAAAAGTCTGTGTGCACCTGCAATAAGCTAATTTGTCTTACAATATACATAGTTTCATTTACCTTGTTCTGTTTACAGTAAATATGGTAATAAGCAAATGTTTATACACTAAACAATGTTTATATGTTGTGTGCCATTAAATGTTGTAATGATAAAAGGGATGCGAGACATGGTGATGCAAAGTAAATAAAAAGTAAAAGATCCTTCACAGTCAATTAAAAGGGACCTAATCCTTGATGAAGACACAGGCACACACACACACTCCAAGGGGGCACTCACACCGTAGACTCTAACCAAAAAATTTTTTAAACTAGACACCGATGTTTCGACAGCTACACTGTCATCTTCAGTAATGTGGGTGGTAATTGTAATGCCTAATAATTTACATCCTTACAAAATGTCAGTACACAAACTGAAAGAGACCATGACAAGCGTGTGCAATATGTACTGCAGAAATCTCATCACCAATAGTGGTGATGATATTTTGGCTGATGTTTCTCACAGATGACACATGGTCCCATCTATTCGATTATGTCAATAGACATATCTGGTTGAATACAAATCCACATGAATTGAAAGAGAAGGTTGGTTTGTGGTGCAAAATATCAAGAAATCAGGTAATCGGACCTATATTTTTTTAAAAAACACTACCAATGCTGAATGATATGGTAATTTGATTATTTATCCCATCATTACACAATTGAATGAGGACAGAATTTCCCAGGCCTACTTCCAAAAGGACAGTGCTATGCACACAGAGCTCAAGTGTCTATGGAAATGTTGCGCAATATGCTTGGCAAAAGATTAATTCCAAAGGATATATGAACACCAATGTTTCCTGAACTTTCATCTATGGATTATTATTTGAGGGGAACAATAAAAGGAGTAGCGTACAAAAATCCCACACTTTCCTAGAACTCAAGGAAACCATCGGCAATGTTGTACAAAAACTCTCCAAACTTGAGCTGGGACATGTTTATATGAACAAGTTTGTGGAGACCAGTTCCAACACTGTAAACAGAACAAAGTAAATGAAACTATTGTAAAGTAAAATAAATTATTATAGGTGCACAGGAACTTTTCGATCACCCTGTAATGCATCCCACCATGCACTGCATAGTATGTGGAGGCCATAACAGCGGCATTCTGTACAGCATCATCTATGCAAGACAGTAAAATAATAATATGCCAAACAGGCAGAAAATTGATATGGGTTTGTTATTTCATCGCACATTATAAAACTGTATTTACAGCATTTTTAAAACTGTTAATTTAGCTATGTCATAATATGTGCCTATTTCTTCAAAGACGGCCAATAACTTGGAGAAATGTTAAGTATTTACAGATAAAGAGGCTACAAAAGATGAAAAACACAAGTCCTTGAATCATTATGTAGAACTTTGCAAAACACTGTTTTAAGGAATTAAATACAAGGAAATGGAATGACACATGAGAGTTAATTAATTTTTTGTTTAAACTTTACATTAAGCACAGAAAAAACATCATGGGTCGAGTGAATAACAAATAAGCAAATGCTTATGCTTAAGATCTCTATCAATTTTTAAGCAAATGCTTGATTTGGGGTGAATAAAAATATAGCATTTGCTTTTGTTAGAAAGAATAAGCATTTGCTTATCTTTATGATTTTTCGTAAGCATTTGCTTAAAATTATGCTAATAAAACCAAGCTTTTGCTTATTTCTTTAAACATATGCTTATATTTTTTAAGTTAAGATATTTCGAAGTACCTACTATTTTTGCATGATAACTGACCCTAAATATTGATTTGGCCGAGTTTATGGTGACACGAAAAGTTAAAAAATACTAGAAAAGAGGAGTTTCAACAACCAAGTTATAAAAATTTATATTGTTTCTCTGAAAAAAATGTGAAGTTTATTTAAAATCTGCTTCTCGGAGAATATCAATAGGCCCTCCATTTCCTGTAATAAATGCTTGTACTATTTGTTTTAAGTTTAACTAATTCAATAAAAATGTACCCATGATTTTAGATACTATCGAATTCAGTTATGAAACAAATAGTTTAATTAACATTTTTAGAAATATTATCCAATATATTTGTGGCTAGTTTGACATCCAACTAATATTTTAAATGTAAACAAAAACGAGAGGATAGAATTGTCAAGTGCTCTTTTCCATAAAAGTTAAGCATTTACTTAAAACTGAGTAGCAAATGCTTATAAGCTAAAGCAAATTTTTATTCACAAAAAATGCTTTTAGCATTTGCTTATGCTTTTACTGTGTGCTTTAAGCATTTCCTTAATTTTTATTCACTTGACCCCATATTCAAATAAAATTGACTAATCACCAAGTATTAATATTCTTTCATTCATAAAATGGTCATTTCAGAGAGAAGTGAATCATTGTTTCTACTGCCTTGAGAGGGTTTCTAAAATACATCAAAACTGTGCTCATTTACATCTTTATCATTGGATATTCTCTGCAATAACTTTACTTTAATAAGTCATATCATATAGTACCCTCAATTTAAAACCAAAATTTATATAATGCAATAAAAATATAAATTTAAAAGATGCTAAAATATGTTCAATTTATACAATAATAAATTCAACAAGCATAAAAAACTAAGACATCTTGCCTTTTTGTCTCAAACTTATTCAAGCACCATCTGAAGGCATGATGATCTGTGGCCAAGTGGTCTCTAAATTCAGGTTGACTTTCAAATTCAACATCACACAAGCCGCAGAAGTGCACTACAACATCTATAAAACCTCGATTAGGATCATTAAACCTTCTTAAGCGTCTCTGGAAAGCAATCACAGACTTGCATAAATGCCAAATTAATAATCAGGCTTACCGAGGTGATATTTACAATTAACATAGTTATTTGAAGATTTGTGTATCACTTAAATTTTAAAATACCTTTATTCCTACGATTTAAGCAAGGTAAAATGATTTTTCAAATTTTTATTCGACATGCACAAGTGGCGGAAGGTTAAACTTGTAACATCATTATTATTTCACTATAACACTAAAGGTATTAACTGTAAACATAGTCAATGCTCTAAGACCATACTTAAGTAATTTAAGCAAGCCAATTACGGTTACTTATCCGTGCGCGAATATTAAATCAAATAACTATAAATTGAACGCGAGTTATAATTCTATATTATTTCACAACATTAAATAAATGTATACAAACATAATTCGAAGCACAACATATGACTGAAAAAAGGCAAACTGTAAGTTTAATAAGTTTAATATTAACAATGATATTTCATGAGAATATTTTCTATATCAGTGTCGAAAGGAATCTAATCTCCGTAAAAAAATTAAGTGAAGACGCCTCTACATCATAAGATAAAGAATGCCACACAAATAAACAACAGTAATGTTACTTATACATTTACTCTTCGGTGTTTACATTTAAGAATACAACTGTTATCATTTTGTCGAATGACAGCATTGTTAAGTCTTACAAAACTGAAGGGCGTGAATGTCTTCGTTGTACTCACAGCGGGAGACTTTTCAAGATGAAATAATTACGTTAAGGGAAAGATATCAACAAGAGCAATTTACACTTACGGTAGCATTTAATCCCATATCGAACAGTTTATGCCACTGTGTTTAAATAGAATAGACAACTATTACTCGGCGATAACCATCCTTTAAAGTTTCAGTTTATAGCAGTGAATGATGCTAAACATGACCAATCATGACCAACAAGCCCTGTGAGAAAAATTATCAGGAATATCGAAATCGTCCTGTTCCAAGAAATCAACGCGCGACAAACGTCACGTGACTTCGCAAAAAATCACTTTACCGACTTTCGAATATTAAGTCTAAATACCTAATTTACAAAATTAAATTTGGGCTAAACCTGCTTAATTCATAAAATTTTAGGGAATATTAAATTTTTCCAAATTCTAAACGAACAAAATTTTACTAATTCAAGAATATGACCAACCTAATTACGAAGCGCAAATTTCAACGGGGATTTTCCCAGGAACAATTTTGACCATTATTGTTTCCATTTATTAATTTGAATACCGACCATAACCAAAGAAACGTAACAGGTAAAATAAAACAAATAACATTTTTAAGTCAATAACTTTTATAAAGCGCATAAAAAGTGTAAAATTAAAATATTATAATTTTGTTTTTAGTAACTTATATAAAACGCACTGAATGAAAAAATAACTTAAATTATTAAATTAATAGAGATATTGAATATATAAGTTATGTTGCAATTCTAATAATTAACTCAGATGTCTTAAAGAATGTTGTAACAATGGATTAAGTATCAATATAAACGGATGATTAATTTAATAAAACATTTTTCAACAATTAAAAATGTATACGAATAATTATTTAAACAATGCATTTTTCAGCCACTGAGTTGTACAAATCAAAGGACGAGGTAATTTCAATTGCCCGTAACTCGGTAACAAATGAGAATCGGACCCATGTTCATATGACATTTTTTACTCAAAATCACTTAAGGAATAAGATCCCGAAGTTATGACATAAAGTCACCGGACACCCTGTTTATTCAATATCTCTATTAATTCAATAATTTACATTACTTTTTCATTCAGTGCGTTTTATATAAGTTACTAAAAACAAAATTATAATATTTTTATTTTTACACTTTTTATGCGCTTTATAAAAGTTATTGACTTAAGAAAATTATTTTTATTTGTTTTCTTTTTAGTCTTAATGTAAATTATATGAATGTGTATATATTCTTCAAAAAGTAACTTTATTAACTAACTAGGGAGATGCCGTTGAAATTCTAAGTAAAGGTTATAATTAAAATTTCGTGAATAGATTATCCAAGTCAATGGTACCCAATTACACGAAACCGGCAACATCGCAATCACTAAGAATGCGTCAAATTCTCCAACTAATTGTAAGACCAAGGCCGTTTTAAGTCTCTCTTGGGCCCCTAGGCAAACATAAAGTCATGCCCGCCCCCCCTTAGAATGCCTTAGAATGTCTTTTAAGAAAACTATATAAATTATTTTTTTAAAAATAATTATTATATTGCAATATAGAGGGGGTCGAGCCAAGAAAACGGAGGAAATAAATAAAGGATAAATAAAGGCATAGCGTTATGCAAAACATGCGCTGAACATCCAACGTTCAGTAAACTGCGATTAATTTTTTCGCGTAATTTATAAAAGACATCGTTTTTGCCTTTTCTCAACAGTCCCTCCAAATTTGTGTTTACGTTATCTGCTCCATAAGCAATGCATTTTTTTAGACCTGCCCCATACTCGCAAAAAGTGCTAATGATGAAATCGACAATGGTATCGGACGTTTCATTAGGTAGCGATTCAATTTTATTTTAATCTGAATTCCTTATTATAGCAAAAATAATGAACAACTAAGAGGAAAATCTTTTCCGTTTTGTGATTACTAGCACCTGTGGATATTCCATAACACTGTGACTTTTTTAATTCTATCAATAATTCATTTCTGCAAAATAAATAGATAACAATTTTAATGAGAGCTGCGCAGTTTCACTTTGTCCGCAAGAATATTTACTGGCTATTTCAGAGTCACAAAAATTTCTTTAAAGAGTTCATTGTCACAAGTAGCTGATCGAAGGAATGGCAATGTTTAACAATGTGATAGGTCATTGTCAACTCACCTGCTACAGTAAGATGATCCTCCATTGAATTTTTCACATGCAAGTAGTGCGTAATATTTTGTGCTGCGCTAGCATTTCCAACGCAAGTTGATTTGACTTTATGCTTTTCTGTATTAATTTGGCCGTTTACGTCAGATTTTCCGCCGTGACCAATATTTATATAATAAATCTCCATTTAAAAAAAATACTCTTCATAAAGGTACATTTTATCTTTGGTATTTCTGTTGAGGTGTTCTGTAGAAATTATTGCCGATTAAAATAAAAAAATCACAGAATATTCGGCAGCTTATGTACAAAATACGCAATATTTTAGACCATCAGATTCAAAAGAATTTTGGTAAATTAATGTAAACTTGGACTTAAAGTTCTTAAAAAAATTATAATAAACTTTCTTTGTGAATGGAAATATCTGTACTGATTTGATTATCAATAACGATCATAACACACAAGATATTTACATAGTACCTGTAAAAAATAAAGCTATTGAAAATCTAGGGCGATAAACTTGAACCTTGAACACTTGTTAACTCGGCGAGAGACTATAACGAAAAAAGTGTTATATTTTTAATAACACACTAATATTATTTGCAGAGATTTATGATTACTCGATATTTTTTAAAGTGTACTTACTGATGTCTAGTAGTTTCCCGATCCCTTTTCTTAATCACTTCACTGGATATGCGGCATACGCTTTATGGTACGGTTTTTAATGCCCACCGTAGGTCCGGCTACCGGTTTTTAATTGGGTATATAAATAGTACATGTTTTTATTCTAACAAATTCGCAAAACTGATGAAAGGGCCCTGCAAAAGGGGGGTGCAATGGATGCGCCGCACCAGGGCTCCCGATCTAGGGGGCCCCGGTCGAGGGAGCATGGAATTTTAAGTTAAAAAAATTAGTTGATAAAATAATACAATCTTGATACCTATTTTGGAGCCTTAAAATAACAGTTGAAAATGTTTTTATTTTTTAATATCAATTTAATTCATTAAAACTAAAATAATTTTGGAAATATTGTGTCGCCTTTATTGTTATTAATTATTTTATTAACAATCGGACGCCGGATCTATCATTAAGAACGCTAACTCTGGACCTGGGTCCTCCGGGACCCAATAATAAGTTTCAAATATTTACAATTTAACAAAATAAAACATATCTAATGTTTAATGCACATTTTATTGTTTTCCCTACGGAATACACAATAGATACTATATGTTATTCAAAATTCAAATAATGTTTTAATGGAAATAACGTCATACGTTTAAATTCAATCAGTAAATATGGAAAGAAGCGTTAATGATAGATTGACTACATTGTATAGTGCATCAACAATGCAGCTGGATCTACATTAACCCAGGCAGGAATAAAAATTAGATATAAAGTAAGTTTCCCACAGTGCTGCTTGCAAATACGATAGAAATGCTTACATTCTTATGAAAGTATAGCATGAGCCAGGCGGGAATAAAAATTAGATACAAAGTAAGTTTCCAACCTTCTTGAAAAAACAATAAAATTGTATCTTAGATTCTTATGAAAAAATAGTTGGAAAGGAAAACTGTTAAATACAAGTTAAACTCATACAAGATATAACATCATGAGGACGGGGTTCTTTTTGACCCAAGAACCTGAAAAAGGTGGCAACCCTAGCTACCTTAGGCTTCTCGGCTGCCTCCGCCTGGGCCGGGGAACTACCGCGGCCTCATGCAACACGAGGAAGCTTGCGTACAAACCCAGAATCTAGTCGGTGTAAAGTCCCCGTAAACCTGCACACAATAGTGAATAGTTTGTGTTTTTTTTGTTGTTTTATGATTCAAAGTCTGATTAATAATTAGTTTTACTGGGTATGTATTATATTAATTTTCATTAACAAATAATTTAAATTTTATTTAATAGAGATTTTAAAAAATATTTAATACAGATTAGCGAGAAAATGTCTACAAAATGAGTGTATCTTTCTGGAGCAAAAAAGAGTAGAATAAAAAAAAGATAGAAGAAGAAAAGCAAAAATACCAGAGTAGTATGTCACGTTGGTTAATTTCCACGGTAGGTGATGAAGGGCAACGACTATCCACATCATCATTTATGCTCGTTGACGAAGAGCAAAAGACTGAAGTATTTGAAGATGTGTCAAAAGAAAATGAAGAAGAACAGTGTGAAAAAGTAACAAAAGGAAAGGAAGAACAAGAGAGTGATTCACCGACTTCTGCAACAAATGTCATTGAAGATCATCAACAGGTATGAAATAATTTTTGTAATAGTGACTTGATAAAACTTTCAGAAGATAGATGTAATCAGTTATGATGATGCAGCCACGAGGCCAAAAATAATTAATGATGATCTGAGAGTTGAGTTTGTAAACAAAGGTCCCATACTGATGTAATTTTTCCATGTAATGCAGTTGATAACAGAAAATTTTCAAGTAGTTATTATACAGTAACTTTAAAAAATGGAGAAGAAATTAATCACAGTTGGTTAATGTATTCAGTAAATACTGACTCTGTGTATTGCTTTTGTTGTTTATTATTTAACAAATCAAATACACCAAAGAAATTTGTAAATGGTTACAATAATTGGAGGAAACTTAGTGTTTCCCTTCAAGATCATGAAGTAGGAAAAATACATATAAATTGTTTTTGTCAATGGCAAGAATTATACTTAAGACTAAATGCAGGTCAAACAATAGACAAGTCCACACAAAAATTATTAAGTGAGGAAAAAAAATCTAAAAATGTTATATGAAAGAATTGTTATTTTTACGTAGTAGAAATTTGCCACTAATTGTAAGAGGGTCTAATGAAGACTTTGATTCATGTGGAAATGGAATTTTTTTAGGTTTGATAGAATTATTATCAAGATATGATGTGTTTCTGTTAGAATATCTAAAATCCATTAAAAATAAAAACACAAGAATTAATCATCACCTGTCGATCAGATTTCAAAATAAATTTTTAAGTGAACTCAGTGACGAAGTTTTAAAACAAATTTTAAATGGAGTAAAAAAGCTAAATACTATAGCATTCAAATGGATTGTACACCAGATATCTCACATAAGGAGCAAACCTCAGTTATATTACGTTATGTGTGCATTGACAAGAATAAAAATTAATTCAAAATAATAGAATTGGATTTTTTGAAGCAACTGATCGCAGTGGAGAAGGGCTCACAAATTTCTTATTAGAAATATTAGGAAAATTTCATATTGACAAAAAATTGCAGGGGTCAGTGTTATGATAACAGGGCAAACATGAAAGACTAATATAAAGGGGTTCAAGCCAGAATTTCAAAGATTGTGCTAAGTGCTGTGTATATCCCATGTGCTGCACATTCATTAAATCTTGTTGTTTGTAATGCAGCTTCAAACAATTTAGAGTGTAAAATATTTTTTGGAATAATACAAAGATTGTACACAATATTTGCCTCTTCAACTATTCATTGGAATATTTTGTGTAAGCATTTAAACACTACTTTAAAACCTCTTAGTGATACAAGATGGGAAGCAAGAATTGAATCAGAGAAGGCAGTTAGATTTCAATTAAGAGAATTATTGGATGCCTTAGAAGAAATTAAACATACAGTCACTGTTAATGCTGTTGCTTCAGAGGCCAGCGGTTTGCTGAAACAAATTCAAAAATTACCATTCATTATATTTATTATTGTATGGTATGATTTGTTGAGTGAAGTCAGTAAAATTAACAAATGTATGCAGTCCCCTGATTGGACTATAGATTGTGCAGAATTGTTAATAAGAGCTCAAAAAGAAAGATTAAAAGAGAAAAGAGAAAAATATAAAGAAACATTACTAGTTGCCAAGGGTGAAGCTAGAAAATTACAAATAAATACTGATTTTCCTGAAAGTAAGAATAGAAAAGGTTTTATGATGAAAATTGTGATGATGAAATAATAAAATATTTAGAAGAAAAAATGAAAATAACATTTTATTTTAACTTAATTGACATTGCTATACAACAATTACATGACCGTTTTGATAAATTACCACAAGTTACAAAATAAATTTGATTTTCTCACAAACATTAAAAAAGCATCAAAATCAGATTTGTAGAAGCGCCTCAAAGATTTTTGTGCAGATTATTCAAATGACCTCTCAGATACTATTTGTTCAGAAATTACATATTTAAAGGACATGATACAAAACAAAGATAATATTAGGAATCCAAAAGACATTTTATTATTTATCATAGAAAATAATTTAGAAGAATTTTTTCCTAATATATTTGTTGCTTTAAGAATGTTTTTGACTCTCCCTGTAACAGTAGCATCAGCTGAAAGATCTTTCAGTAAAAATTAATAAAAACATACTTACGGTCATCAATGCTTCAAGAAAGATTAAATGCTTGTGCAATATTATCAATTGAATCATAAATAGCTAATGAATGTTCATTTGAGGATGTAATTAATAACTGGGTGGAAAAGACTTCTAAAAAATCTAAAAATACATAAAATTTATTTGTGTGAAATCCTTCTTTGTATGAAATTGATGATAATATTTAATATGTCTTTTACAGGTGATTATTTTGTTTTGACTATTTAATTATTGGCGATTGTTTTGTTTTGACTATTTAATAATATTGTAATAATGAATATATTGTAATACATAAAACGATTCTGTTAATTCCATTTTTGTGTCAAGTTGGTGATAACATTTAATATATCTATTAAAGGTGATTCTTTTGTTTTGACTATTTATCTAAAAATTATAGTATTGTATTAATTATATTTTAATAATATTAAAATAATTATAAAAAATAAATACGTAATTAATATATGTTCCATTTAATATTTTTTTCTCTCAACATAGGTTAAGGGGGCCCTCTAACCCCTTTTGCATCCAGGCCCCCAAATACCTTTGCACGGACCTGACTGATGATCTAATAGACTTTCAAATAACAACCATTTAGCAGTAAAAATTATTTACCAGAGAACAAGAACTCGCTGTCGCCTGCTGCCGCACAAGTCAATGGTTTGCCAACGACTGCATATGATCAACCAAAGGAAGCCCTAAACTGAAACGCAGATGCCCAAATGCCAGAAAATTAATAACAGGGATCGGCGCATGTTTGTGTTATGAGTGAGACACTCGAGGCGCAGACCAGAGTACGATAAGCATTCTCACAGACAGGGGTTCCGATAGTTCTCCGCTTGAAGACTAAAGCAAGAAGCAACATCCAATTTTAATCTTGCTTGCAGCACACATCCAGAGTGATTTTCTAACTTTCCTCGCACGCCTCGCACGTTAAATCTTTCCCAGTGTGGCTCAGAACCTCCAAGGCACGGGGCCCTGGTCGACTGCCCGCCCAGCCTCCGTCAAAGATTATCATTAATAGTTTAAATTTAATTTTTAGCATCACTATTCCTACTTTTATCGATTACATCTTACGCATTACACTTCACGCTTACAAAAAAAAAAACCGGGACACTGGGACAAATCCCGGGAAACCGGAATGCCTGGTCACCCCACTCTAGATGATAATGGATAAATAAATAATATTAAAAAATATAGAATACGTTACATGCGCCAAGCGTCACTGTACGTAACAGTAAATAATAGTTCTAATTTCTTTATAATATTATACAAACAGTCATCATCATGCTTCTGTTCGAAGACAGGTTTTAACTGAATCGCTGCCTCCATTTCTCTCTCTCCCTAGAAGCCTCTTTTATACCTCTATAAGTATTATATCCCTGTTTTATATTATCTAGTATTCCTATTCTCTTTCTCCCTCTTCCTCTTCTTCCACTAATTTTTCCTTCTAAGATCGTCCTTTGTAAACACTGTCTTCTCAATATGTGCCCTATCCAATTTGCTTTTCTTTTCCTGATTGTTTTTATTAGCATCCTTTCTTCTCCCACCATTTCTAATACTTCTTCATTTCTCTTCCTCTCGGTCCATTTCACTTTCGTCATTCTCCTCCATCCCCACATCTCAAAACTTTCTAAATATTTTTTCTCCTTTCTCCTTACCGTCCATGTCTCTGCACCATAAAGAGCTATGCTCCATATGTAGCATTTTGCTAATATCTTCCTTGTTTCTAAATTAATTTTCTTGCTTGTGAGAAGCTCCTTCTTCTCGTTAAATGCTGCTTTTGCCATTGTAATCCTACTTCTGATGTCCTGTGTACTACTTCCATCCTGCGCTAAAATACTGCTCAGATATTTGAAACTACTTACTTGTTCCAATTTTTGGCCATTTACCATTATATTTAATTCTTTATGTTCCTTTGAAACCACCATGACTTTCGTTTTTTCTGCATTGATCTTCATTCCATATCGTCATCCACTAGTCTGTCTGTCATCCTCTGAAGCTCTTTCTCGTCTTCTGCTATTAAGCCCTGATCATCTGCGTATTTAATGGTGGTAATACTCTCACCTCCTATCTTAAATCCTTTCTCTTCCATCAACGCTTCTTCTGTTATTGTTTCTGCATAAATATTAAATATCGCTGGTGAAATAGGACATCCCTGCCTCACTCCCCTCCCTATTGAAGTACTTTCTGTTTCTTCTCCTTCAACCCTGACTCTAATCTTTTGATCAAAGTAAAGGTTTTTAAGCAGTCTTTTATCTTTCCAATCTATTCCTATTTTGTTTAAAATACCTAGCATTTTATCCCATTTCACTCGGTCAAAAGCTTTCTTCCAATCTATAAAACATAAATACATACCTTTATTGATTTCTAGTGCTCTTTCTATCATCATCCTCATACATCCTACAGCATCTCTAGTCCCTCTTCCTCTTCTGAAACCAAACTGATTATCTTGCAGCTCCTTTTCTATTTTACATTCAATTCTTTTGGTTATTATTCTGGTTAGAACTTTAGCTGTATGAGAAATTAAACTAATAGTTCTGTAATCCTTACATTTTGCATTGTTCTCCAGTGGTACCATAACAACATCTAAAAAATCTTCAGGCCATATGCCAATATCATATACTTGGTTAAAAAATTTTGTTAGTTGCTTAACTGCTTTCGACCCCAAAACCTTAAGAACGTCCACTGGTATATCATCACTCCCAACAGCCTTCCTTCTTTTCATGTCATCAATTGCTCTTTTAACTTCAGACTCGAGAATACTTGGTCCTAGCTGATCTGTTTCCACATCCTCTTTTTCATTTAATTCAATATTTCTTGGCTTTCCTTCTTTGTCATACAGAACCTCAATGTATTCTTTCCAGACATTCTTTACATTGTCTGGCTCCGATACTATTTTACCACTTTTGTTCATGATTCCTTTACGTCCTATCTTTCTTGCCTTTTTCTTGAATAGTTCCCTTGCTTTGCTATACATGAGGTCTGTTCTACAAATTCTTTCACATTCGACAATCTCCTCGCATTTCTCATTTTATTCACTGTTCTCTGGCTTTATCTGTTTCCCTTCTTAAAGCATTATTTAACTCCTTGTACTTTCTTTGGCTTTCTTCAGTGTTTGTTCTTCCACTTTCTCCGCTCTTCCATTTTTTGCAGCATGGCTGCTGTGATCCAGGGTTTTTTGTTTCTTTCACCCGTTATCTTTCCTACCTTCTTTTCCATTACATCTTTTATGTGGCTATGGATGTATCTCCACTCCTCATCTACATTCTTCCTATTTTCTTCAGCTCTCTCCCCCAACCTTTCCTCCAGCTCAGTCATGATAGCCTCCTTGTTCTTAAGGAGTTCCTCTAAGTTCCATTTCTTGTTAACTCTTATGTTTCTCTTAATGCTCTTCAGTCTACATTGTGTATTTGCCACCAAAAGGTTGTGGTCGGAATCGACATCTGCCCCTGGTAGTGTTTTCACATTTTTAATGCTGTTTCTAAATCTTTCATTGACTAGTATGTAATCTATCTGGTATCGTCTCTGGTCTCCTGGGCTTCTCCATGTGTAAAGTCTCTGCTGGTGATGCTTAAACCATGTATTAGTTACAATCAATCTATTTCTATGGCAGAATTCTTTCATTTCTCTTCCCTAGTTCATATTTTCCTACTATGTTATCTTCCTGTCCCTCTCCGACTACACTGTTCCAGTCTCCCATTACTATGGTGGTGATCCTTCCTTTTCCCTCCTCCTCCAATATTTCCATAATCTGTTCATACATTTCATCTACTTCGTCGTCGCCAGCATTAGTTGTTGGCATATACACTTGAATTATAAGCATTTCCACTGGCTCCATCTGAAGTTTTACGGCTATTAATCTATCATTAACTGTCACTACCTTGCTAATTCTTTCAGCTATCTTTTTTCTCATTATAATCCCCACTCCCCTTTCCTTTTTCTCTCCTCCCGAGTAAATAATCTTAAATTCGTCTGAATTTATCTTGCCTTCTCCTTCCCACCGAACTTCACTAAGACCTACTATACCTACATTATTCCTTCTCATTTCCCTTTTTAAGTTCTCTAGTTTACCCCCTGAATTCATACTCCTAACATCCCATGCACCTATTCTTAATTTCTCACTACTTGCTTTCTTATTAATGTTACATTTCCTCTGTGCATCCCCTAGGGTAGTCTCCACCCAGAGATCCGATTGGGGGACAATTTTACCTCCGGAATATTTTACCCCAGAGAGATCCATAGAGGTATTTTCAGCTTTTCAGCCTATCATGGGAGATATAATGAGGCAGTTTCCCCTTGCTTTCCTCATCACAGTTTCACAGAGTGATTACCCATCTGTAACTGTTCAGATCCACATGATCATCACCTACAGAGGTACTGTGCAAGCTGCAGCCTTTGTACAGGGGGATGTAAACCCCCCAAGACTGCTTCTTAGTCTGACTCTTCCCCTCAGACCTTTCCGGCTTGGATGGTCCTACCAGGAGAATTATCTCCCGCCGGCATAACTCTTTGGTTTATAAGAGTACACAAACACTCCCACCTCTGTAAGGTTATGCAGTCCTTAGGGAGGGATTATACAAATACAAACACCAATTTATTATTGTCTCTTATCTTATTATAATCGTAATACAATCATATTTTATTCAAAACCCATCAAAACTAAACTGCTATCAATGTTCAAAAATCGTTACAATATTAGAAACATTATTTTTACAACTTCCAACTCTATGCATTGCAATTTTCACATTTCGACTCCCCACTCAACGCCGTTCAGACTCCACTGCCGCCAGGCCTTGTCAGGTACGCTTCGGAAGTAGATCTTGATATTCGTATATCATTGTGACGCGCGAGTGAACGAGTGATTGAAATATTTCTATCCCGGGTGTCAGACCCGGGCGTATCTACCTAATACGTAAATAGGTATGTACACAGCAGGCACACTAACAAGTTTTGTAACAGTCTCCACATTACATTATATTGAAAATATAATGTTAATAAATGCTCATGAATGGGCCCCCGAAATCGCGGGCCCCCAGCATTTGCCTACTATGCCTAGGCGAAAAAACGGCCGTTAAAAACTGATCTGTGATGGATGTGTATTCAAAAATCGATGGCAGGAAAAAAAAACTTTCGTTCTTTTAGGCGTTCTTTGTTTCAAGTTTCGACCTCCTACGATTGTTCTAAGTAATTTTAATATGCGAATGATTAATGTTGTTGTATATTCTGAAGTATTCCTTCTCGCATATAACGCAACGAAATTTCCCTCTCTCTCGTATTAAAAGCATTCAAAGCACGCTTCCACCCATATGCCATATGCCAAATTTAAATGTTCTATTTCGATTTTTATCGATTTTATCGAGTTTGATCAACGATTATATAGAAAGTTTTCTTGGTTGTTCTTCGTGTTAACCGTGGCGTATTTTATTTTAATCCATACAAGCGTGAGGTTCGAATCTATACATATATATATAAAGCAAATTTTTAATTAGTTAAGTAGAAACGTAGCCCGATATCGACATGAACGTTTAATCCGTAAATGAACCTCATTTTATGATTAGAGTGATATTTCTCATTAACTTTCATTGATACACATCTTTCATCCAAGGAATCAATCTTACATATAGTTTTCCAGTTATGCGTGTAACGCTGACGTCATCAATGGCACTTTTTAATGCGTTTTTAACAAATTTCCCGATTAGGTGGATGGTTGAAATTTCGCAGGAATGTTTGATTCAAAAATAAAAATTAAATGACGAAAAAAGACCCGGGTTCGACTCTAGGGGCGTTTCCCGTAGGATTACGCGTAAAAATCGACTTTTTAAAGTGGAGGCTTTTATTCTTTTGGAAATTAATATTAGAAAAAATTGACGTACGATCTTCGGATTCAGACTATATTTTAGGAAAATTAATAATAAATTTTAATATAATAATATTTATCTTTTCCCGCCTACCGTTCGAAATCTCTCATATTAACCTTTATCGTCCGGCATTTAAATCCCATTTGTAGCCGCTGCCGGCCGAAATTTTTTTCGGCATTTAAATTACGTCCTGCAGATCTTTGCATTTATATTATTTTTTCTTTCACTAATAATGATAGAAGAATGAAATAAAAAGTAAAATGAAGAAAATACAGTAAGTAATATTTATTAATTCGTATTATTTTTAAAAAAGAACGTATAAAATTGTTTTTTATAAAGTCAACATTTTTTTAACAGAATGTCTAAACAAAAATACAAAAAAATAACCACTAAGTAACTTTTCAAAATGTTTATGCAAATAAAATGATTTCCCTCACTTAAGTATCGAATCATAGTTTTAATCTTTGTGTGATAGTCTTTAAAACAAGGGTAAACACACAATCCTACGTCACACTTAGAGCAGTGATAAACTGTGCGACTCTCTTTGCCACGTAGCGAACACACTCGGCATCTTGACTTGGTGCTCATAATTTTTCCCCTCAAGGCGACCATGTTTGTTGACGCTGGAGATGGCCTTCCTCGAGAGCGGTGTTGAGCGCGTTCTTTTCTCCCACCTGCCTCTAAAAATTTCGAACGAGAGCCATTCGGAAGTCTCGATGTGATACTTCTCCCCCACAGGATGAGAGAACCCTCCAGCTATTCAGTACAGTGATGTCTAATAGGTGGAAAAATAGTTTTCTTGTCCACTTCCATGTTCGTCGGCTGATTGAATAATTGTTTGTCGTTCGATCCGACTTATCAACGTAGCCCATATGTTTCTTATAGTCTTGCACTATTATTGGTTCCGACGCATTACCCTGTTCATCGCAAATATCTCCCTCTGCTGGAGGAGCATGCATATTTGTCAACATGTGTACATCCCTTTTGTCCTTCCAAACAATAGCCGTCAAGTCATTTAGAGTTCGAACTCGGATGTCACCGCGTTACAGTTTCAGTCTTTTATTTTGAGTCTTTGGGCATACCACTACGATTTGCCCTTACAGTATCGCAGCAGTTTATTTTACTTTGTTTTAGGTCATCAAAAAGGTTGGGGGAAGAGAAAAATTGTCCATCACTATTTTATGTCCAACGCCTTCTACCCTTCTAGTCAACTTTTTTACAGTCGCATGCGTTGCCGTCATATCTTTAGTTGCGTTTCGTCTATCTTTTCCGAGGTAAACAGTCATGTCAAACGTATAGCATGAGGAGTCGCAAAGTTTATATATTTTTATCCCAAATCGCTTGTGCTTCTTCGAGATATACTGCTTAAAAATTTCTCTCCCTTTGAAAAGGACAATCACTTCATCTACCCGCAGGTGTTCAGATGGTCTGTAAAATTTTTCTTAGGAGTCATTTAAAATGTCAAAAAGCGTTCTTATTTTCCATAGTCTGTCATAGCCCTCGTCGTTCTTGTTGGGTTCATTTGCGTTGTCAGTTAAGTGTAAAAGTTGAAGTATATGATAAAATCTGTCATGTATCATGACATTACCACAGAATGGCATGTAAAACTGCTCTAACCGCGACCAATAGACCTTCAATGAGTCCCGTACGTCATGTCCCATTTGAATTATTATGGCTAAAAATGAATACATTTCAGAGGTTGTCACATCTGGGTGGGGAGATGGTCCTCCGTCAAGTTTATTTATGAACTGATTGTAATACCTGTTCGTTTCCTGTACCAGCATTGGGATGATAGAAGCGAAGAACAGCATAAAAACTTCAAGCGGTGTTGAGTCTTTTGTAATACTAGGAGCCTGATCACTTTTCAATCCCCTTAACCCACCTGGCAACACTGGTATTGCTTAATAACTTTTATTTCTGGTAGAACTTTTACTTAAGTTTATTGTAATTATTCTTGTTCATGTTATTTTCACAAAATCTTTCTCTTATTCCATTGAACCAATTTGAAGTAATGTAATTCCATAAAAATGGCTGACGCAAGATTTTCAACGCCCTGTGGAAAATTTCCATTACATGTTTTCAACTTGCTCTAACTTGTACGTTTAACTGGTTTTACCTCATAAGTTTAATTATTATGATGGTTTCATCATAGACCATTGTTTTAACTCGTTTGAAGTCGAATCAATTTGTCTTATCTTGCCCCCAATGGACCTGTTTAAAATCGTTAATCGTTTAAACTAACCTTATCGTCTACTGCTTTTAAATGGCATTAACTATTTTCAAGTCGTATTACATAATTCGTTTTGTCTTTGACCCTAACGTATTTTCCAAGTAGCATGTAGAAAAGCATTTAGTGAATGTTGAAAAGCTCACAAATGCTTCAAATAGTATATTAACGTAAAGTATAATAAATACATTGCCAACGATGAAAGCTGAACTTAGAAAGATCTTACGAAATATTCATCGCTACTCGGTTGTTTTCGATTCGAATAATGGTTAAATAATATGCCAATGATAAATGTATTAAGAATGATATATTTTACTTCGTTTTTTATCTCCTCTTATTTCCATCATTCATACTTTTTTGTTCAGCAGAAAAAGCAAACTTTATAAATATCATCATCTTTTCAAGATTCGAATATCTGATAAATGTTACTTAAGTTAAATTAAATAATTACAATTATTTTGTTATCAAGGTGTCTTATCGTTCATTGGTACGAACTGACAGTAACATTTCCTTCGTATAGTGAAAAATATTTTCCAGATACATTTAGGCAAGTGTTTAAAAAATTATTCATGTATGACATAGGCAGTTTTTTCCTGGCATACGAAGCATCGATTTCGTCTCTGGGGCAGTTAATTTTGGACAAAGGCTCCAAGAGTTGGGACGGGTAGTTACAAATTGTTGCTAGTTACGTGTTAAATAGTTCAGTATGTATGAAGTCCATATGCAAAGGAAAACGCAGTTGAAAACATTGGGCACTCATTATTTCCATTTGAAGTACGGATTGTACGAGGTGATCCAAGTTTCAGCTCGTTTCAATTGGATTTTTCTACAGGGTGCTAACAACATATAATTTTTAAGTTTATCAGAGATTTACGTACAGATTTTATGTATTTTCAGAAATCAGAGGTTGTGCAAAGAAAGTTTATTACTTTAGGCAGTCTTTGATTCCAGTTTCAAGGTTTTGACTGTTTTAATCAGTGTTAAAAATATTAAATTGTGTGTTATCAATGCGAAAATACAGCAATTTGTGACTTATGCATATGAAAAAGTACATGCAAGATCTTTTGCACCATTTATTTTTATGTTAATATGTAAACTCAGTAAATTATAATAAATGTTGCATTTTTAATTTACAGACTCTTAAAAGACATGAATGTGCCGAAGAAAAGACAGATGTTATCAACAGATACCAAACTAAATATTTTTAAGGCTATTGATGATGGAAAAAGAAAGATAGATGTTACCAGGACATTTGGAATATCACCTTCAATGCTAACATCCATTTTAAATAAACGCAGAGACATAGAAGCTGCTGCACAGCTTTGTCCAAATGGGAAACGATTTCGCACTGTGAAAAATGAAGAACTAGATAAGTGTGCATTTGATTGGTTGATGGAGGCCAGAGCCAAAAATCTTCCAGTGTCAGGGCCGACTTTACAGCAAAAAGCTACAGAGATGTCAACTAAAATGGGAGTGCAAGACTTTCATGCTTCTAATGGCTGGTTGCAAAAGTTCAAGACACCTTGGAACTTGGCAACATTAAAGATGTCAGGGGAAGAAGCATCAGTAAGTCCTTGTGTTCTAGATGAGTGGCAAGGAACACTACAAGCATTTTTAAGTGGGTATGACACCAAGGACATATTCAATGCTGACGAGTCCGGATTTTTTTTTCAATTTGCTACCAGATGACTTGCAGTGAAAGGAAATTCTTGCCATGGTGGAAGAAAAAGCAAAGAAAGGTTCACAGTTCTCTTTTGTTGCAATGCAAATGGCAGTGAAAAACTAGAACCACTAATTATTGGTAAATATAAAAAGCCAAGGTGCTTTATAAATATTAAGAAACTCCCTTGCATGTACAGGCATTCAAAAAATTTATGGATGACAACATCCATTTTTAGAGAATGGCTGGCCATGCTTGATTCAATGATGGGTATGAGGAATAGGAATATTATTTTGTTCCTTGATAGGTGTACTGCACATAGCTATGCAGGAATAACACTTAGAAATATAAAAATTGTGTTGTTTCCCCCTAATTGCACAAGTAAACTGCAACCTATGGACCAAGGAATAATTTCTGTAATTAAAAGAAGCTATAGGTATCGACTGGTGCAGTATTTATTAAGAAATATGGAAGGGAATATTGATTTGCCCAAGATAAAATGGAACCTTTTGCAGGCTATGCATAGACTCTTTATGTTGGAACAAAATTAATGAAACAACTATTTCAAAATGTTTTTTAAAGGCAGGCTTTGTTAAGGAAGTGCATAATGATGCAGATGAGGATAGCAGTGTATGTGATGAACCTCCAGAATGGGCTCAAATAAAAGAAACCTTATAAGTACAAGCATCATTTGAAGAGTTTGTTACAGCTGATGCAGCCCTGATTACTTGTGCTCCTACAGGAACTTATGAGGCAAAGGAAATTCTTAATGGAGAAAACACTGATGAAATTGAAGATGGGGTAGATGCCGAAGATGAGGAAGAAGTTGAGAAACAACCACCAAAAAAATCTGAGGTCCAAAATGCTTTAAATGTGTTAGAGAGATTTCTAACCAATATGGATGACTATGAACCCAGGCACCTTCTTCTGTTAAGCCAAATAGAAAATGTTGTTACACAAGACTTTCATAAACAAAAAAGGCAAAAATTAATTGTTAACTATTTTAATAAAAAATAATGAAAATCTTTGTATTTGGAATATCTACTGACAACATAAATGTATTATATGTAAATAATTTTGACAGGATCTTAGATTTCTACTCGGTGTTAAGTTGCTATTATTTTGTTTTATCAATTTACTGTTGAATTTTGTATATAATAATTTTTTAATATTTATGATTAAATTAGATATATGTAATAACAATATTTATTACTTCTTTTTCATTCACTATATGTAAATAATTTTGACAAGATCTTAGATTTTTACTCATTGTTAAGTTGCTATTATTTTGTTTTTTCAATTTACCATGTTGAATTTTGTATGATTTTTTATATTTATAATAAAATTTGATATAATAACAATATATATGACTTCTTTTTCATTGTTTGTGAACTAACTTGTTTTCTCATGTTTTATTCCTAAATTTGTCGTTAACCTCTTTATAGTGAACCTCTATATATCAAAAATCTGGTCCCTTCAATTTCACTATATAGAGGTTTTACTGTAGTATGGAAGGTACATAGAGTAAGGGAGGTGTAGAATTAGAAAAGGACGGGAGGAAAGAGATCAAGAGGGAGAGATATGGATCTTGATAGGAGGGAATGAGAGGGGGGAGGTGTGACGAGGCAGAGAGAGTGAGGGAATATTATTATTATTACTTCATTTTTGACAAGGGGCTCATCATTTAGCATATCTTACTGATTTCTCATATCGAAATCAAATATATATGGAATACTTTTATCATAATCCTGTCATATTTGATGGGCAATTATGCTAGTAATAAATAATAGCAATGAGCACAATAATTTTTGTGATTAAGTAGAAATAAAGGCATTAAACATTTGTGTGGTCAGACAAGAATCAAAACTTTAGACCAAATATAAAAGCTGAAGTGTACACAAAAAATTTATTCATAATTTACATTTTTTTATAAAATAAAAAAGATCACCGTATGATACAAATGACCAATGTGTGCATGATGGATCAAGGTTCCACAGGCAAAAAACATCACCCAATGAACAAGCAGCCCCTTGCACAAAAAGAGGATGCATCACTGAGAAGAATACCAAGAATTGAAGATAAAACTCTCACTGCAATGCTATCATTGTATGCACATGCTTTAAGAGAACAACTAAACTTCTTTTTCACATCGACGATTATTTTTAAGTTCAGAATAGTTATTTCTATGGTTATCGATTGGGATACAATGCCCTCGGAATACAGAGGAGCATCACACTGCGTCTTCACATATAACTCAGACAAGTTGGAGCAACATTTCAACCATCGGTCGAATCCAAGGGAATGTTGTGTGTAATATTTGTGCCTATTATGCCAGCACCCCTTCATTTATCTGTCGTACGCTTCTTCTTACGTCCTCTCCCGCTGTCGGGTGTGGCATTCTCTCCCCGCCTCTTGCCGGCTCCACCAACCCCCATCCCCCCCATTCCTCCTCCACCACCCATTCCCACGCCTCCTGATGGAGTTCCGCCACCCTTCGGTCCACGTTTCTTCTTTTCCTGTCTCTCTTTCTCCTCTAGTTCCTGATTCTCTCTCTCGATCAGGGTTATCAAGGTGTTGCAGCGCCTCTGAAGTTCCATCGCTGTGCGGGATTTCAGAAACCAGTCAAATCTGAACTGGGGAGCTGACCTGTTTGATAATATATATCAGAATGAAATTATGGATTTTTGCACTTCTTTTATGATTTCAAGAATAATGTTTACATTTGTAACTTAATTGTAAGGAAAAGGTTGCTAACTTATGAATCCTATTCAGTCTTATATTAAAAAAAGAGTGGAAAGATGCACACATGATTTGCTCATACATGCAAGGCAGAGGCATTATTTACAATTTATGCAATCATGTCAAAAAAGATAAATATTTATGGCTTAGTATAATGTCTAAGAACTGAAATGCCAGTAGTGATGCCAAGGTGTATTTCATAATTTAGCCCTTAAAGGGTTAATGAACTTAAAGTTTAAGGGAAAGTCAAAAAGTAAGGTTTCCTAATTTTATATTGCAAGTGCAAGTGGGTTACATCCAAAAGCACAAGTGGTATATTTAGCCACATCCATAGGCTACTTTTCAACAATGTCTCCATGCTTGTTCAGGCACTTGTTGTAGCGGTCAATCAAAGTGTTGAAGCCATTACGGTAGAGGAATCTCCATGTGATGTCATCAGCCATCTACTGTAGAATCACATAATAACGTATGTCCCAGTCACAACTCCATGTGGCAGTTCTTTAGGCAGGAATAAAATACAGAACCTTACTTTTTGACTGCAGCAGAACACATAATAAACCTACCGCACAGCTGCACGGAGCTCCTCGTACACATTTTCTTTATCAAAGCCAAGCTTATGCAGCATGCACACCAGAAATCGATCCTCCTCTTCCGTATAATTCTTACCCTTGTTAGTACCATATGCAATACGCAGCTGATGAAACGGTGCTCGGTAGCGTGCCATCTACAAAAGGAATGTCTCAATTAAATTTTCAACCAAATGCTAATAACCAGATGCTCTCGACAAAAAGAAAAAATTTTTCACAGTAAAAATTCAGTAATACCTTTGCATCAAGAGCCTTTTTGATACTTGCTCGTCTCTGTATTTTGGCCTCTCCTCTTTCAATCTGTGCCATGATTCTGTCTATGTCTTGAAGCTCATGACAGCGTTCCCAGAACACAGCACTATATTCCATTACTTCATCTGGGCTCTTACCTAAACATAATTTAAACATATATTACCACAATATAATAAATACTTAAAAAGAAAAAATTGAAAGATCAAATTTTGGCTTTTAAAACGTGAAGAAAGAAATAGTTCATCGATTCTTTCAAAATACAACTCTGGCCAAGTACCTTTGACCCAATTGGATGTTCAAATCCTTAAAAAGACTCAATGTCCCTGGTTGGGACTATTGGATCATCAGAGAGGGTAAGGGAATGGGGAACGAAGGAAGAGCAGTGATTGGCAAGGAGAAAGACTGACCAGAAACTGAAAACAGCAAAAAAATGGAATTGCACAGTGGAATGAAGATAAAATGGAAGGGATGAACACAATGGCTGATTGTTATCTTCAAATGCTCTGGGCTAATTTCCTCATTTTATGACTCTATGAGCGAGAAATCTGTGATTTTATATTGGTTCTAAAAGTTTAAGAGTAAGACAACCAATCTTCTTAAAAATGTTCTACTTAAGGCAGGGGTGGGCAAACTTTTTACATGGCGGGCTGCATTAACAGATGAAAATGCTTCAAATGGACCTTGTTAGGGTTCACATCAGAAGTTATTTGAGACAATGCGAGAGATCCTGTCAGTGAAAATCAATGATAAATAATATATAATCTCCATAACATCACTGTAAAAGGTTTTTTGGCCATAATTTTAAGCTACAAATGTGAAATTATCTGTATTTTATATTACATTTCGCTTTCATAATGGCCTTGTGAGTCACATAAAATACCCTCGTCACTTGTGGCCCATATTTTACCCACCCCTGACTTAACCACTTGACTGGGGGAAGCAAGAGACCAGAAGTGCATTCCAGTTGGAGAGTCGGGACTAAAATTATCTTTTTTATATTACCTCTTACCATAGATATTTTTTTCACATATAAAGGAATTTGTTCAATTCTTTAAAATATGTCAAAATATTTTGAATCAAAACTTCTTGTAAAGTAAAGTAAAGCTATTGTCACTGAATTCTCCATCACTTCTAAAATATCAAGAATATCTTCATCTGAAATCTTTGACTGTTTACTTGTAGAAGCCATTTCATGGTATTCACTATTAGAGGGACTGAAATCTATGGACGATTTTTCAGAAAAACAAATAGAAAAATTGCAATGAAATTTCTCAATGCTAAAATGGTAACCCTCGATGCTCATACTACTAACAATAAGTTCACAGGAAAACTAGCCTTTCTATGAATAATGCGCATCTCAAAAATAACGTTTCTGCAAGGGGTAGTGGGAAATATTTATTAGCCCTGGTAAACCAGATGTGTCAAAGAAGCAAAATCGGCAAAAACACCAGATATGTCAAAGAAGAAAAATGGGTAAAAATTCCCGATCTTAGAGTTCACATGTTCATGCAAAATACATTTTATTGCTCAACTAAGAATTGCTGAGAGGGTGGTGCATATATGTAACCCCCCACAACACGTGCAGGGTTTTGCGACAAAGGATCTACATCTCGGCAAATTTGGCCTAACCACCATGTTTGCATGAATGTGAACCTAAAGAACCACGGAATACAAGGGGAAGCTCATGACGAAATAGCTCATCACACCCATAGAGAAAGATGAACAAACCTTTATGACGAATATAACCGTCACACCCAAATGGTTTGCACTGTGCTCATGATGAGTATGATTGTCACACCCAGTCAAGTGGTTCAAGGATTATTTACCTAATGCATAAAAATAATGAATATAACATGTAATATCTCTTACTATGCTAATATGGGCAGTTATATTTGTCTATGATGACTGCTAATTGTTTGAGAAGAAAAATTTATCATATAGTGACCTACTGGTCACTTCAATTACTGCAACATGTCAATTAACAAAATGTGATGTTACACAATTTTGCTAAGAATAATGCCACTAAGTACATGTTAGCCACAAGTAACTCAAAATGTTTTGCCCTTAGAAATTAACAAAAGACTATCATTAACTTATACATTCTGCTCCGTTTGAAAGAATAAATTATTAAATTATTTCCATTGTAATTACCTTCTACTTCTTTTGCTATGTTTTCTATGTCATCTCGACCATATTTTTCATTAGCTTTAATGAACTGGTTGAAGTCCCTTTTTGTCCAATTGGTGAAACCCTGTGAATAAAAAATTTAAGCATTATATCCATGTTACTAGGGTTCAAAAAATATAAATCACTTACTTAAGCCAGCATATTCAACTCAATACCTGTTAATTTCATACAGACTTTTTATAGTTATGTAACAAAATTATATACCTGGGTTAAAAGCTTTTCTTTTTCTGCATGTTCTTCTTCTGACAATTGCTGAGCATCATCTATCTTGCGCTGTTCTTCCTTCTGAATGCGAGATGCATCACTCCCCAACTCTGGATTTTTTGGGACCTAAGCATCAAATGCGATATTTTTAATGATTTATAAACACCATGCAAATTTTAATCGTACTTCTAAAGACATCTATTCAAATTACTGGATTGTATGGGGATCTTTTCCTTAACATTTTGCATATGAGACCTTTGAGTATTGATATGCCTTCCGTTCCTGTACAATTTCAATTTTCACAAACTAATAGGTATTGATATCATTTAAGATTTTAACATTTTATTATCTAACATTTTTTTATGGAATAAGATATATAGAACAACAGGATCAGATGTGTAGAAAACAAAAATTGTGATGCATATGCAAAATATATTTCTCAGAAAAAATTGATACCTCCACAATCAACAATACTATCACAAAATGATACATTCCACACAGGCATAAAAAACTTGTAAGCCAATAAAAAAACAAGAACAAACACTACCTGGTTTATTATTTATGTAACTGTTTATACTGATACTCAAAGAAAGAATCTGTAACTTTGATGTAGGCCATTTAGATGCACTGTTTACTTTTTGAGGCCTGTAAAAACCATCTCTTCAAAGGTATCTTCTTTGTCAAAGCTATATCAATTAATTAATCAAGTATGTTGGATTCAAGAATCATGAAAATGTTGTTGATATGACTATGATCGATATTATTCTTAAATTAATCTATGTCAGAGAGTAAAAAAATCCATGCAACATACATACCTTATATCCTACTGTCTTACGATAGTAATAAATCTCTTGATCTAAAAGCTCAAACAGGCGAGGAGGAAAGAACTGAAAGTCCTGAACAATGGGCTGCTTTGGAGGTCTAGGTGCCTATTAAATGAGAAACCACACATGAATAATTACAGGAAACCACATCACCATCATAATTGCTTACTTTCCAGTAAGAAGATTAAATGTTCAGACAAAATATATTTAACAAGCAAAATTTTACAAAACAGAATACACTGAAATACTAAGATCTCTTTAACCTGTATGATTCACATTAAAAATTATAAACTAACCCAGTAACAAGATCTTCTGATTCTTTATAAACACATTGTCAAATATTAGCATTAAGTCCCCTCTGATCTAACAATGTAATGATGAGGGGCTAAATGGAAATTTTCAGTTGTACTTGTGTTTTTAAAGTATATAATTTTACAGGAAATTTCATCATAATATTTTGTTTAGATAATAAATTGAAAGCTAACTTTTCAGGCTAAAGTCGAATTACACGATCAAACTAATACAATAAATATGCACCGAGTTCATCACAGTTTCTTTTACTTTAAATTCCAAAAGTCACAAAACACTATTTAACTCAATTATCTCATAATGAACAAGTTATTTTTATGATTTCACTGGTTTTCCTTTATATTACAATTTAATTTGCACAGGAAATTTATGCTAAACTTTATTTCTAACATTAACTGAATCAGTGATTAATTCAAAGAATTATCAAGCCCGTCTTATGGCAAAGATCAAACTTATAAATCTGATTCTACTATCATATTTTAAAAAATGCTAACCTGCCAGTCTTTTCATAGAAGTTTTCGGTAACACAGCATAAAACAACTGATGTTAAAATTTTACTATAATAACTAACTACACAAATAGGTCAGTTAAATGAAGATTTTAAAAATTTAATGCAATGAATAAACGGTTTTACAATAGCAATCAAAATACAGGTTTCCCTCTCTTTATGCGGGGGTTGCGTTCCAGGAAAGTGACACACAAAGCAAATTCGCATGAACAGAAACCACATTTACATGTAAAAGACAGGAATACACTCTACAAACAATCCTAACTCCCCTCCAAGATGCTCTTCTTTTGCTCCATAATGGCTTATTATGCACTAAATACAAAATTAAAACAATTAACACTGTAAATTATACTCGCCAATAAAAGGAAGCAGACGAGCACAAGTGGTGGCTGTTGTGAGTGACATAATAGTGGACGTTTAAAGTGGTGGAGGGTTGTCTTGGCCTAACCCAAGTTCTGCAGGCAAGGAGACAAAACCTCTCAAGTGTGCTCAAACAGTATCACACGAAATCTCTGTCTCATCTCCACTCTAATCTCTTTAACTGTAGTACTAATACTCAAAGCATACGAGACTGAATGCTCGCCTTATGGTGTAGTAGAGAACTTTCTTGCATTTGTGTTGCACTGGTTGAGTAACCGCATAAGAGTGAATCAAAGATGCATAAAAAGAAATTCTGGTAGCAATAAGTTTGTCGCCTAATAGCGAATTCACATAAAGCGAACCCGCATAAAGAGAGGGAAACCTGTAGATCAAGATGTCATCCTAACTCAGCATTAATTCAAAATAGAAATGTAAATTAACAAATCCATGATTATGCTCAATATATAACGAATATTATAAAATAAATGTCAACTCAATTGTTATTATCATATTTTGGATTTTGAGCATTTATTCAAGTTATTTATGCGATCTACCCGATTGTTTCCTATTGGACAAATTAAGACAAAAAGGTGATTGAAAATAAAATCAACAACTTAATTGTAGCTATCTAAACAAAACAAAAATGAAATTGTGTTCAAGAATTGAAAAACTGAATTATGATATTTCTCATAAAAACTATTGTATTTGCAATTGATAATTTTTTCAAATGAAATTTTTTCTAATCCCAAGGTTGTAAGGAATTTGTAAAAATCAAAGAATACCTTTGGAGCTTTGGGTTCAGAAACTCTAAGAGCTTCTCGGAAGTATGCATCCACAGCATAGTTTGCCTTTCTCTCTCGCTTAGGAGGTTCTATCCAGCTGCCAATACCAAGTATTTTCTGCTTCTCTCTGAAAATATTAACAAATTATGAAACAAGCAGCAGCCTTTGTAGAACAAACATAAGAAATTTGACAATATTTGCTCAAGTTACAATGAATTTTCCTGTGATGCAACATAAACACAGAAATAAACCTACTTGAGCATATTTCTGGATTACTTAAAAACAATAAATTCCAACAAAGTTGTATATAATAGAATGAACATTTTATTCAAAATTCCATTCTAACTGAAAAATACATGCCAAAATAATGCATTTTACCAAGCAACCTTGACACGTTCATTGGGGACGACATCATATGATGTCATCCCACCCTAGCGGTTACGGGCGATTTCATATGATGTTCTCTCTCAAATCTTTTTCTCCCTCGCTTCTCTCTCTCCCATGGTGAGAATTCAACTCTGGGAAAAAGGCTGCAGGAAGGTTTAGACTTACTGCCTTGTGGGCTTTCGAACCGTGTGCTTTGTTTTCTAGTCCAATGCACCATTCATTAGAAAACCAGTTTTTGGATTTTTTGTAGGAAATTTCATGTAAGCCTTATTATTTTTTATACAATGGTTTTTTTACTTCATTATTTCAATGTAGCAAAGCAAATAACACAGTTTTCTCATCTATTTGAAGGCTTAATAGTTGCTCATTCAATCAGAGGCAACAATGCGGGTCGCCTTGGCAACACCCGGAAAGAGTACGAAAAAGCCATAAAATATCGAAAAGTTCATCTGTGTAACAGCTAAGCATTGCAAGAACAAGATATTTTATAGTTTTAGCCATTGAATAAGGCAAAAATGTAGGAATTCTGCCCATATTTATGTATTTTAATGAATGAAGGAAATAAGCCTTGCACATTGAAAAATCGAAACTCCTGTGTAAACTATGGTGACCATATGTCAACATATGGGAAAATATAATCATCTCCTGGAGTCGATCCTGGGACACTTATGTAAACGAAAATATTTTTCTCGAGGTCTCCTAGTTGGCAGACACAAAATGGCATTTCTCTATGACAAACTGTTCAAGAGAAAAAAGGGGGATTGACGGATGGACAGACATTGAGTAATTATACATAAAAGATAATAATAATAATTGTATTTATTGAAACAGTTATAATGTAAATTGTAAATATTATTGTCAATTATAGTAAGAATAATAATAATAATCAATAATTGCGAAAGAAATTATATAAATATTTTATTATAAACTTTTTCGAAAGGGAATTCAATCATTATTACTGAAAAGTAAACCAAAAATTTATAAGAATTTGTTTGAATATAAGTCGCAACTTTTTTTCTAATTTGCATATCTTGAAACCATATTCAGAATATTTTGTTTAGGTGATATTTTAGATGCAATAAAAAGGTTAGCTTATCTTGGGACTATCTGTGGGGTAAACAACATCATATGATGTCATCGTATTAATTTGAAAAAATTTCAACTAATTTTACATAAAAATACATTATAAATTTAAAAAACAAAGCTATATTATTTTTTTGAGTCCAAAAGTTACACTCGTTTTAGATAATTTCTTATATTTTTGGACCACAACGAACATGTTAAATGAACTCTTAAAGAAGGTTTCAAAAACAACTTTTTTATTGATTTTAAAAATCCATACTCCTCTACTGACATCCTGATGCCTTAATAATAACATCTAAATGATAAATTTTCCCTTTTTATGCAAAAACCATGCATAATGACCTCACCTGTAATCCTCACCCTCAAACTGGTAAACTGATTCAGTGGGAGCATCGACAGTAAAATTCCGGAGAGTAGATTCTCCCAAAGAGCCCAGTTTCTTTCTCATTTCATCTGTCTGTTAAACAAAAAAACATCCACAATAATTACAGGTCTTTCAAACATGAAACATAAACAGCAGTTAACATAAAAAATATAAAAAACCTCCAGCAAAAGAATCCAATTTAAATGTTGTTCCATTCTAATCAGTCACATTTCCATCAAATCATTAAGCATTATAATAAATTTTAAAACTTTCTGCTGAGAAAAACAAGGCACACACTTTGAATATTTACCTTATCTGCCCGAATATAAGCCAATGTTTTTGGCAAAAATCTATCATGAAAAAATCACCTCCGCTTAAATGTGAGTCCAATAAAAATTTGAGGTCAGAGTTAAGTTTCGTAGTCACCAATAGATGGCAGCACATCTCTCATTGCTGGAATATACTTAATTTGGTGATAGAAAATGTACCGTATCTGCTCAAATATAAGCCGATGTTTTTTGTCAAAATCTATCATGAAAAAATCACCTCTCGGCTTTAATGCGAGTCCAAGAAAAATTAGAGGTTAGGGTTAAGTTTCGTAGTCACCCATCGATGACAGTACATCCCTCAATGCTGTCACGTTAAAATGATAGTACTATATTTTTCGTAAAGTAAATATTTCACCTACGATGAATATTAATGGATAAATAATAAAGCTAGAATATTTTATTTAGCAGTACCTGTGTTTTGTTACCGTTGTTACCTATACTTTTGTTACTAAATGCTATTGGATATTTTCTTTCATTTCTCAGGGCTATGCGTATGTATCATGAAGAATAGTTAGTAATTTGTATTATTTTTTATTATTCATTAAAAGAAGTTCCTATTAGTTTTACTTGGCCATTGTAGTTATTGCTATAGCCATTGTAATGTTTGTATGCATGTTAAAACCTCAATCATGGAATCTATTAAAATTGCATACATTGACTACGCAGATGATCACACAAAATGCGATGAGGGCTGTTTGAATTTCGGTAAAACTTTACATGGAACATGTAGAATCATAAAAATGCAATTTTTTAAGGCAATGTAAATGCTAATTTCACTGAAAATAGACTTGGATTAAAAATTATCTTGGCGAGGTTGCTATTGCTTTATATGACCTTTTGTGAAAATGAAGATGAATGAAATTATCGTCATTGAATGTGGAACATTATTCAACAATGCAAAATTAATTGGAGTAATATTTCAAAATGTCAACAACTAAACCATTTCCCACTCTTTTCTTCTATCTTCAATAATGTATTCTAGGTCATGCCGGCACACTTCAGCATAAAATCTACGAAATTTACTTTTTGTTGAAAAATAGTGGAAATTTTTGGGGGGTCGCCTTAAATTCGGAGTCAGCTTCTATTCAGGCAGATACGGTAATAAAAAAATAGAGTATAAGAAGCTTGCACTTAATATAAAAATCCAGGAATTCAGCTATCTCCTATTTTATTTTCCATTGCTTTGAATCAACATTTTCTGCATTATAGTATTAACTATAAATCATTCCATTCTTTAATAACATTAATAAAATATTTTTAGTGAATTTCAACATTTGGAATTTACTGCAAAAGCTAACTCTCCCATCAGTTTAATTTTTAGCACTATCGTATTTTAGTATGACACAAACAATATTTCGAATTTCTTATACATGTTAATGACCTTAAATATATATTAATTGATGAACACAGCATGCTCAGGGTTAAAATTTTACTTCTTACAGCTAAGTTTTTGGGAATTAAAGTTGTGAAATTCTGAAATCTCCAAAATCAGAAATGGAAACCACCTTGAGGATTCTGGATTTTTGGTGCTCTATTGCACATTATATTTGATTAATATACATACAACCACTGTGATTAAACTTCAAAAATATTTCTTTGAAACATACAAAAATTCAAATACAGCATATCATCCTATTTAATGCTTTCTGAAATTAATACAATCAAATATCTTTATCAACAGATAATGGCTGCAGAAACTTCAGCAAAACCAATGAAATTTATAAATCTAGTTCTATGTAAAAGCAGCACATTTGGCAAGGATGAAAATCCTGCTTGCCAGCTTTTTGCTGAAATATATGCAGCAAACTCGTCAATGAACAGATGGGTGAATGAAAATCGAATGTATAAATAACTGCTTACATGTGACACCTAACCACTATGGATAAACAATGTCTGGCTGTAACAAATGATAATTATTCCATAACATAAATAGCATGCTCACCTTTGCCTCACCCTTCTCCAATATTGTGTCTATGTCTTCATCTGTGATTGCAGATTCCTTCGAGGCAAATACATGGTTTGCACCATGTCGAATCATACTTAACATCTCATCCTTATTCAGTTGATTGGACTTACTATCCACAAGCCGACCTAAAAAGATCCAGATATTTTGGATTAATCAAGTTTGACAAAGGAGAAATTTCTACAATTAAATTACTGTGGTTACTCCAACAGTACTACATACAGGATCTGAGACAATGGTAGCTAATTACCTTGCTGGATGACAAGTTTGTCAAGCCTCAACTTCACCTCCGCTCGTTCAACTATCTTCTCTTCCACTGTGTTCTCTGTAATAAACCTGAAGACTCGGACCTGCTTCAACTGCCCAATACGATGAGCACGATCCTACCGACATAAAATGAAAGAGATATAATGACTAATTAAGGAAATAAATTCGTTACAATAAGTTGCTTGAATTTTATGCACAACAAAGTTCTTCCTAACCATAACCCAATCACTGGTGCAACAAAAAACAATTCATCATTGACAAAACAACAAAGAATAAACCAATGAATAATCAGCTATATAATGAAAAAATTCCAAGGTTAAGGTTCTTGGATGCATTACTCTAATTAACTTACCCAAATAAATTTACTTTCTGTAAAAAGAAACTTTTAAAGAATTTCTACAAATGGCAATTTTCATAGTTCAAATGTGATTCCATTATGCCTTCCTGTGAACCATTTCCATGAATGAAAGGATAAAAGGATTCAATGCACTTAGTCTATAACGTTATACAGATTTCTGTAACATATTATAATAAACCAAAAATTCTTCAATTACCATATTAGTCCGAATATAGTCCCCCTCTTTTTGCCCCCCCCCCCCCCTCCCTTACTTTTCTTACTAATATTTTGGACTACATTCGCACCCAAAAAATTAGCAAACGAAAATATCACCACCACCAGCAAGTATAGGTAACAATTAATGCCCTCACTTGATTTAATTGTTTTATGGAGAATTTCTTGATACATATGCCTCAGTAACTCAATTCTTTTTGTTCACTCTTAGGAATCCTTGCCTTAACATTCATATTTTCATAATAGCGGGAATTGCAGAAGTTTTCGCTTTGAAAGCATTGATTGGCCAACTTCATCCCTTCCCTGAGTCACAAATATGCAAACATTGATATGCAGTGGTACCACCTATCGTTATTTTAGAGAAAATGTCACTACGGTGAAAGAAATTATCTTCGTTACCCGTCAATTCATAGTGATCCATAGGGCCGTAGGCAATTCTGTCAGCTGATCGGACACCAGTTAGCACAGCTGTTGATTGTATATAATGCAATCACATTATAAAAGTATTACTTACGTAAATCAAACCGAGGTGTTGAAGGTGTTTCAACTATCTACAGAATGTATTCCTTGATGTGATATTCCGTGGCATAAATATTGGAAGTAACAAAAATACAGGTAGAATAAATTATGAAAAGAATATGTTAACTGGAAATTTGGGGATAATTACTTTTTTATACAGGCACGATTCAAATAGCCATTGTCAACGGCATCTGAATGATACGAATGGAATTTAAATAACATTCATAAATCAAAATTTTCGAATTTAGTCCAGTAACACTTGATACATATTTAAATTATGCCTGCAACTATAACACACAGGTTTCATGCTCTAAGGTTTTTTTGGACCTAGCCTGGTACACGAAATACAATACCCTTCCGCATGATTATAGGCCGCTATTTGTGGAAGTATTGAACAGACATCCAGGTTACGAGCCGATCTTCACGGATGGTTCCAAATCTTCTTCCTCCTGTGCATGGGCATTCGTTAGCAAAAATCTCTCTTCTAAAGGAGGCCTCAACCCGCTGAGCAGCATTTATACGGCGGAGTTGACTGCCATAAGAATGGCCTTGGAGAGCATCAATGATCGGAACGGATCATATATGATCTGTTCAGATTCCATGAGTACTCTTCAGTCCATTGCCTGCTTCTCCCCTGTCCACCCAATAGTCCAGGATGTACAGGAAGCCCTGTACCATTTAAACTCTATGGGAGTCAACGACCTTGTCCTCCACCAAGATTTAAAGGGTATGTTTAGGAAGGGAATGCTCAAGCAGTGGTGAAAATCTTGCAAAATAAGCTACGCCTAATAAAAGGGGATATTGGTCCATGGGCATCATCTGTAAGGAATAGTAGAAGGGAAGAAGTCGTGGTCACGCGTCTGAGAATAGGGCATTCAGCCCTGACCCACTCGTTCCACTTTTCCACTGAGAAGGAACCACCTCGATGCACCGATTGCGACTCCTTTCTAACTATAAGACACCTCCTAACAGAGTGCCAGAAATATAATGCACTGTGAAACAAGTTCCACATTACAGGGGAACTTGCTGCTATTTTAGTAGACGACTCCATGAAAATGGATAATGTTTTAAGGTTTTTAAGAGAAGCTGGACTTATCCACCTTTTATAGAATTTTTTAACATATACTTTTAATGCATTTTACTATTTATAAGTATTTTTATTGATGATTTTTTTAATACAATGTAGGTAATTATCTTTGCAATGTCTCTTGACAGGCAATGTAAAAGGTGCAAAATGACCCTAGCTGTCGAGGCGCCTTAAATTAAATACCTACCAACCTATAACACACAAAACGTGATGTCACCCTTCATTGTAAATTGATAGCTGTAACTAAATTGTTCGTACATATTAAAACTCGTTCTTTAGAATATTACAAGATGATCCAAACAACTTATGATGCCTAATTTCCATTTAATCATGTATTTAATACTTATATTGGCTTTAACAGATTTAAAGTTATCATGGATATGTAGCTCTTTGTTCCCCAATTTCATAATTTAGCGTTATAAAATACTACAAATACATTCAAACGGAATATTTGTGCAGCAAAAATAACGCATGTACGTATTAGAATATACCGAATTTGAGTGCAACAATAGCTATTGCTATGGCAACACTCTCGTAATGTTATAAAAACTGAAAAATTTATGCGAAATTCTAAGAAATACAATCAATAAGTAAAATTGTATCATAAAAATTAGAATCTTCATTCCTTTCCTCATAGAATAGTACAAAACTCGCTCCGATATTACAATTCTAATATATTTTAATGTGCAAGAGAAAATTAACCTGCACGATGGATTTCAGATTTCCCATGTAAATCAAATGGGAAGGATAATTCCTGGAATCGAACCCGAGACTTCAATCTTTGCAAGAAAAACTATCCTCGGGGGCTCGGCCCATGTAGCAAGAGATTTCTGCCAAGTTTCATGAAAATCGGTATATTGGTTCAAAATTTAATAGTGGGGGATGGATGGACAGACAGACACAATGACAAGACTATAAGCCTATTTCCATTCTGGAAAGTAGGCTAAAAAGTGAGGTCTGTAATGGGGTTCAAAATTTTTCCAAAACTGAGGCTTCAGAAATAGGGGGGGGGGGGACTATATTAGGACTAATACGGTAACTATGTTAAATACTTAGTTTTTCTGCATTCCAAAATTAGCAGCAAAATTTAAAGCCAATTAAATGAAGGTTAAATGCAAAGTGTTGCAGATTTGTTACTAAACAAAACAAAACAGCTTACCATAGCCTGTAAATCCATTTGTGGATTCCAATCTGAGTCGAAAAGAATGACAACATCAGCTGTGGCAAGATTAATACCCAAACCTCCGGCACGAGTCGAAAGCATAAAGACAAATTTATCAGATCCTGGAGCATTGTACTCATTAATTTGACGCTGCCTATCCTCATGAGGTGTCTGACCATCTAACCTGCAGTACTGAAAGTAATAACAAAACAAGTATATTATTATAATGTTTAAAAAATTTTAAAAGCAGGGGAAGTGAAGAATCTGAGGGATGAACAGGTATCTGTGACAATCTAATGAAAACACATTGTTAAATTAAATAAAAAATTAAACACCAAAAAATTAGTGAACATATTACAAGAGGAAGGATATCACAATTTTAACAAAATCATCCAAATGCTTTTCATTGATAGTTACACTGGTTCTCCTCTGATCTGAACCAAATCTGAGATGACTGAGAAGCATAAGAGAAGTATGATAGATATCTAAAATTGGAAACATTGGTCAACGTATTATAATATATTTTACATAGGTTTAATCCCATGTAAAGATGCAATGATACCACAGCTTGTATCCAAGAGTTAAATTTGCATGTGTCTAGTTAATATGTTGAATGTACTTGTAAGACAATTAAAATGGAATAATACATACTGAATAACATCGCCACAAACAATAGTCTTCTAATATGTCCATCATTCTAGTCATCTGGCTGAAAATAAGAACACGAGATTCCTGGTCTTTCAGTTTTGGCAGCAACTTATCCAATATGACCATTTTCCCACAGTTATATACCTATAAAAAAACAAAGGAATAAGTTCATCATATAACATGCGAAAGTACCAAGGAAAAGCTTTGAAATTTAGTTGGTTATTAAGTTATAAAAAAAATTACAACGCAAAATTTACATAATAAAATTAGATTAAAAATGGGTTTTGTTTTTAAATACAGCAATATCATGATTGAAATACATATTTTTCTATTACAAGGTGGAAAAAAGTAACTACACAGGCAGGAATGTAATGCTTCGCCTAGCAGGAAACATATTTTGCTAAATGCTAGACAGGATTATTTGTTGCAGATTTTCCAAGGATATGATAATCCCATAGTTTACTGTCATATAGTGAACATCCTTTTCCTTTATTATTTCTCAGTCATTGCAAAATATAATAGAAAGAAATTTCATGTTAAAGTATAAGCAGAAAAGTATTACAACTCTTTAAATGTTTTTGGATAATTCAGTTACACAGAATTGAATCCTAGATCCTAATTGTCCAAAATATAGGATAACCTTCTTTGGTGTTACATTTTAAATTTGGCAAGTAAAAATGAAGTAGGACTTGAATATCAGCTTAGAAATCTGTTTTTCAAATAATTTGTACTGTTTTAACCCTTAAGAGTGCCAGGGAGTGCTATCGCGCTCCTTGCAACTCTCACCTCAAGTGCCAGGAGCATGACAGCACTCTCTCTGCAGTTTCTCGAATAAGTGCTGATAGTTCATGGTCTTCTATCAGATGGCCACTAGTTATGGTCTCATTATGATAAGAATAGCATCTAGTTTCAGAATATACTGTTAAATTTTCTCTACATAGTTTTCTTTTTATGTTAATGTATTTTTGAAGTTGAGCTAGCTTTGGGCAACCATAAAAATGGAAAAGGTATCAACCTCCAAGGGTATGTTTGACAATGATGATGATATCGCTGATTATATAAATTCTCTTGGTGATTATGGCGATTATGTTGATTCTGGTGATGAAATAGAAACTCCCACAACAAATTGTGAACCTCGGTTCATAGTTTCAGACTCAGAAAGTGACTATAGTGATATTATTGTTCCTCACAGACGACGACCTCTTCCAGTTCTAAGTGAAAGCTCAAAGACAGTGAAAGTGCTACTGACAATGAGGTATGTGATAATAGTGATATGGATGATAATGATGAAATACCAGTGAATAAAGAAATTCAAGCAGACCATAACACACCATTCCAGTCCTCTCCTTCATTCCTTGAAACACCTGGTCCAAAACAAGCTCTTTCCCCTGATGCCAAACCTATTCAGTATTTCAACCTGTTTTTCACTTTATCCCTTTGGAACCTCATAGCAAATGAAACCAATAGATATGCAAATCAGTTTCTTGACTCACAATGGCAAATATCACCCAATGCTAGAGTTAGGCAGTGAAGACCTGTTACTGTCACAGAAATGAAAGCATTTGTGGCAGTACTATTGGAAATGGGAATTACTTGAAGGCCAAACATATTCTCATACTGGGTTAGAAATTCTAGCTGCATCTCTTGGTTTGGTAACATGTTATCTAGAAACAGATTTCAACTCATTTTCAAATTTTTTCACCTCATTGACAACAGCACTCCGTTTTCATCAGGCCACAAGAAGTTCGACCCTTGCGCGAAATTTATCCAAATTGTTGGGCATGTAAATAGATTATTCCAGTTCCACAACACAGCACACCAGCACCTCAGTATCGATGAATCTTTGGTGGGCACTAAATTGTTACAACTTCAGTTCCTTCGACATCTGCTGCATTGTCAATGAAGGAAAAACTTCAATTGGCGATAAAGAAAAAACTGATGTAGCATATGAAGATCTAACTAAATAAAAAAGAAAGACCTAACACGTCGTGAGATAGGAAATGACATATTTTCAAGGAGAAAAATTAAGAGGAAAATATTTTTAATTGGCTTTCGATTTCGTAATGACTGTTCGACCAAGTGTCGAATCAGAAAAAACGTTTTCTACGGCAGGGTTGATATGCACAAAAATCAGATCGCAGTTAGGAGAGCAAAGTCTGGATAAATTGTTTTCTGCAAGCCTATTTTAACAACCAAAGAGACAACAAATAAAAAGAATCAGCGGGAATACTTTTGTTTTAAAATAAAAATTTAGAGTTTATTTCATGTTTATAATCAAAGGTTTATTTACAATTTTTGTTTAAAGTTTGTCATGCTTTCCTTGAAGTACTTATCTTTAGAGTTAATAATCGAAGGTTTATTTACGATTTTTGCTTCAAGTTTGTTGTGTTTTCCCCCAAGTACCTTAGTCTTTAGAGTTTATTTCATGTTTATTTGTGTTTTCCTTCAAGTAGGTACTTATCTTCCGAGTATATTTTTCATGTTAATTTAGTCAAAGGTTTATTTACGATTTTGTTTCTAGTTTGTGTTATGTTTTCTTTCAAGTACTTATCTTGAAATAAATTTTTTATTTATTTATATTTATCGTTTTATTTTAAAATTTATCATTTTTTGAAAATTTCGAAAGTTACCGATAAATTACTGGTAAACTGCTATTTATGAAAACATTTATCGAATTACCGGTAATTGAAAAAGTCGGTAAATTTGCAATCCCTAGTGCCGCCTGTACCTGCAGCACCAGAGGGTGCTGTATTGCTGAAACTGCCAGGCCACAACCTGAGATGTGGAGTATGTAGCAATATAGATGGAGGATCAATAAAAAGATCAAACACTCCATGTAAGTGTGGAAAAGGGCTCCATGGACTGTTTAGGAAAGCACAAATGTTAGGGTGTAGGGGAAAATATTGTATATAAAATTTGTGAATTTGTAATTTTTACTTTTTCCATATACGAAGTATAGAGAAAGTATTGTTGTCATGAAAAAAATTGAATTCGAGATTTCAACGGAAATACATGTTTTAATGTCCCCTGAACACGGTTTCACTATTTTCTCGATGATGTCTGTGGAAGTGTATCTGTGACTGGGATTTTGTGGGTGCTCTAACTCAAAAACTATTAATCAGGTCAACGTGAAATTTTATATTTGACATTTTTGGCAAAGGGAAAAGAAGTGATTAGTTTTTGGTAAAAATCGATCAACCAGAAGTGAGTGTTTACTCTTGTCACATTCGTTTGTTCAAAACATTTTCCTATATAATGCAATGTTTAAGAGATATTTTTAAAACTAATTTTTTATCTGCCACCACCTACCGGAAACTATTGTTAACAATTGATGCTTAGTTACGTCTTCGTAACGCTCCGTTTTATTTTCTTAATTGTCGGAGATTCCTGCTATATCCAATATCAGAAGGCTATGGTTTGAGTTTATTTCTGTTCTTTGTTCAGTCTTAAAAGTTTTCTTGTAGTTCCTTAAAATATTCATTATCATTTAACCTATTTGGAATTTTTAGAAATATTACAGATACGGAGAAAGTTATGTGGTGACCACATCAGATTTTTATAGTGTATGTCAGCGTTTTATAAAATATTTTATTTCTCAAAAACTGCCAACCATAGTAGAATGAATTTTTTTGTGAAGCCAAATAACATTATGGGACTTAAGAAATACTACAAATATGTGAGTAAAGTAAATTTTATTTATACGATTCTAGTTTCAAATTTTAATTTTGGTTTTCCAAAAAGTTAATAATAATGTTCAATAATTCTTTTCCACTTGCAGTATATAGTATATTCTTCATTTCACATGTTGTTGAGATGTAAGAATATGTTCTGAATGCTCTGTTAAAATTTTAGGAAAGATAACTTGAAAACTAAGGGAGATATACCATATTGCACGGCATATAAGACACACCCCGGTTTTAAAAAGATTTTTCAGGGAAAAAAGTATTTTGGTTCACCAAGGCATTTACGAAAGGCCACATGTATCATTTCCAGCAGTGATTAAGTCCAGCAACATTTACAGAAAATATTCCGGCGTGATAACAGTTAAATATAATGTTTTACATAAACTTCATTCGTAAAATAAATAGGAATGATCTAAAACATAAGTAATTGCTTTGAGACTTGTATAGCTAAATGTACCCTGCGTGAACTCGGCAGTCTTATTAATTAAAGCTATCGGAGTGGGCTGCACACGTAGCACGTATAGATACCCTTTACCAAAAGGACTTACTTAAGTTCAAGATGATATTTTAATATAATGGGATAAATAATAAATGGAATGCATATGCAATAACGATACGTACGCTCAACTTGTCCTTTTTATTTTGCAACTATTTTTGCCTTGTACATAATGATTTTGATTGATACAGCAATACCAAACTTCCTCTATTCCACTATCCATCACTTACTCCTCTAGTTGTGGCCATTTAAGACCAACCTTACTATGACTATGTTTTTCTTATCATATTAGCTTCAGTTTTTCCTCGTTTTCTCTGTTCAGGAATCATTTTTTTCAGTGGGAGGTGGATCGAAATGACGTGCTGCTACTTGATTTCCATGTGTTCTTTGTGTATTGAATTGCCTGAATCTTATAACTAATAGCATAGGCATATCTTTTCACTATTCTAGCCATTGCGATCTCAATACACGTAACCTTATTTATCCTAGATACGTATAAAATATTTATGACATTTACACGAATTCTACTGTTCCGTGGCATTAATTAGGAACTAAAACATCACAAACGCACCAAAATTTTAGTCACTGTGAGCGGACATGTAGGTATTACTGTATATATTGACATATTTTTCACTATTAATTGTTAATAATGTATATTTTGTTTTGCGATGAATGATTGCCAATTACTCAATTATGGGGATGAGTGTGCTTGCTAGTGTCAGTATTGAGAACAGTAATAATCTCACCATTGGCATATAAGACGCAGGCTGATTTTGGGGGTAATTTTTCTGGAAAAATGTGCGTCTTATATGCCGATAAAGATGGTAACTTTTTCCTGCATTGCTGTAAATTTAGCAAAAATCCCCTGGCACATTTGGCATAGTTATAAGAAAATTGTCTGGCACTCCAAAGGTTAAATATAATTTACACAACTGATTTCAATCCTATTTTACTGAAGGAGGACAAAGTACTTCCCATAAGCATAATTTTACCAGGCCACTAAACTATGCTGAAAAAACTGCTGGTCAAATGTAGTACATACAATATCTTTTTACTCAGGGGTCATGAAATATTTCCAGCATAACATTTCTCTTATGAGATATTCAAGAATCTTCAAACAAAACTTGTATCCAACTTGGAAGAGAATTTACAACTTTTTAGGCACTTGTTTGTCTAAAAAGTTGGCTCTTAAAAATGACTGGAGTTGGGGAGTAAATGCAGTCACTGTTATTTTGCCACAGTGATGGGGGACTGACCGGTAACAGGTATGTGCAGAAAGTAACAGGTATGGGAGTCACAGTCAGTCACAGGTTCAGTCACCACAGGCTCAGTGGAACAGGAGAAGGGGCACATTTCCTAGTCCCACTCCCACCCACCTGAGTCCTAACTTGGTCCCAACAGTTCCAAGGGTCCAAATGGTTTTAATTGACGCCGCTGTGGTGTGGTCAGGCAGCCCCCTGCCAACTGGTATCATTGTTTGAATCTAACTGGGCTGTTATAGCTGGTGCGGTCTTAAGGTGGCAGGCAAAGACACATGAGAGGGGAATAAAATGAATGGGAAGGAGAAGCTTTAAGGGGGAGCTGGCAAAATGTGGCTTCTAAAAACCCCTATTCAATGCAGAGATGAACTGTGTAGTGGAAGGGGATGTAGACACTGTTTATCTGCTCTGTGATGTCTCTTACACTTGAGATGAATATTTTTTCTTTGCATCAACACTTGAGAGCTATATGGAAAGGGAGAAGGAAGGGTCTTTGGGTCTGGGCTATTGCTTGGTTCAGCATTTCTTGATATAATGAGAGTGAGAGAGAAACACTTATCTGACATCAATGCACAAACAAGCCCATTCAAAGATATCTACAATGCTACTCATTATCGGCCGATACTTGGTTTGGTGGTGTTACCACTGTCACCAGCTCAAGGTCAATGCAATGAAAAAGGCACTGGTGACTCAAGTAAAGGTTGATTCACACATAACGGCACGGCAAAGACATGGGACAGCAACCACACAACACCAGAAAGGTAGGGTATTCACACATAATGACACGGGCCAGCAACGACACAACTACCCCAGTCTCTGTTCATCTGTTAGCGAGAAAACCAATGCACCCGTCCACACTAGGACAACAATGACACGACACAACTGGCCAAGGATTCTTATTGGGCATTGTCGCAGTCGTGTGTGGTGCATCGTGTCATTGCCGTCCTAGTATGGATGGGTGCATTTATTTTCTTATTAAAAATCCAAGGCCATCCTGTCATTGTCGTCCTGTGTATTTGCCGTGTTGTTAAGTGTGTATCAACCTCACCAGGTACAAGTCACAGATATCTGTTTGTCACTGGAACAGTTTGTCAATGAGACAGAAAAAAGTCACTACCTAACAATAGAAATGACAAATGCTTTTGAACACTTACATAATACAAATATCATTTTAAAAATGCTTACCAGATGCTCATCAGTTGTGTAGGGAGGGCCAGGCTCAGCACCATCAAATAGATATGGGTGATTGCAACATTTGCGAAGTTGCATAAGAATATTTTGCAAGCGCATCTTCTCAATCTTTCCTGCTCCATTCACAACATCGATGTCCTTCATCAATACCTTAGTATACCTTCACACAAAGAAAACATAACTCAGAGCAAGATGGAACAATTTCACATATCATCATTTTAAAAAATCAAACAATGCATGAAATGATGAGACAATAATTAAAAATTATACATGCAGATCTCATTAATGATTCCAAAATAAATGGAATTTATTGGCAAGGCAAGCTATTCATTTGATGCCCTCAGGGTCTAATAAGGGCAGTCACTGTGCTCTTGAACTGTTTTTTAAATTTAATACTCTCCAAAAGATGCTCCAAACTAGCATAGTTTGGTAGCTATGTAGAAAAAGACAAAAATATTAAGTGTTCAATTACTTATAATTAGGCTTGGTAGGACTCAATTTAAATTGATGTCAATAAACATCGAATTTTGAAAGCTCATAAGTTTGACGAAAATGAATTGTTGTCAATAAGTGTTGATTTTTACCATTATATTTTCTATGAAATTTATGCATCATGATTTTAAAATTTTGTTTTCTGCTCTCAAACTTAACATAGGTAGAAAAAGTTTTGTTTCTCGATGAGTAAATTCCACAGGGTTGAGCCTGACCTCATCCTTGATATTTAACATAGGTATTTTACCACCAAACATCCAAAATGGAGGAGACAGTCTGTATTTGTCATACCAAATGGCTACACAACATTCAGAATTTGCTTTCTATTGTTGCTTATGTCACTGTCTTAAGGGCACATACTGAGCTGCCATGGGAACCAAAGGTAAAGGACAAAATATTATGATCGGTTTATTGCGCTCTTTCTTTACACTCGGCCAGATCCGATAATCCCTATGCACTTTGGACTCAATTTACCGAAAAGTCGGAGGACATCAATTGTGTCTTCTGTGTAGGGTTGCCAACTCTTTGTGACAGCTAACTAGGACATTCATTTAGATATTTTAAGTAGGACATTCGAAAATTAAGTAGGTCATTCCAAAATTTAATCATATTTTCACTGATACTCTTAGGACAAAAAAATTATTTACAATTATATTATGACAACCTGATGTTACAAATTGGTCTCAAGACCAGTTGGCAACAGCCAGTGGATAAGTAAATACTAGTATATACATAATAATTCAAACAAAATGAACAACACTATCAAAATATCAATAATGAAGATTCCCTATGCACAGATTACACGTAGACATTAGAAGCCTAAAACTAAATAATATACAAATATTACTTAGTTTAAGGTTGGTTGTCAAAATTGAACAAAATCACATATTTTATTAATACTACAAACATAGAATAAATCTTAAAAAAAGTGGTATTGTGCTTGTGACAAAAGGCAAACAAGTATAATGTAAGAAAACATTTAATTTTAATTAGTTTCAGGTTTTTTCATTTTAAATTTATATTTTTTTTGCTCTTTCTCTGCACTCAATAAAGTTTTGCTGTCTAAAATGCTGTCATAAAATTCAGAGCAAGAACTTCCATTGTTTATATAAATTAGCAATTTGCTTCTTAATAAATCAACAATACAGCGATTTCTTTCTGCTTTCCATTTTATTCCCACTGCAGAAAATATTCTTTCTGTAAAAGCAGGTGGTGCTGGAATGCTAAATATATACGGTATTATCTGGAATAGATTGTCGGAATTTCCACTTTTTAATATGTATCACCACTTTCCCCCAAGATTATCCCATTTTTTCCAATAGTCACTGCCAGCAATTAGATGTAAATTCTTTCTAATTGGTACAAGTTCTTCAAATAATTTGTCCATATTAAGCCTTAAAATATTATCTAAATTTAGAGTATCAGTGATATTGCATAAATCTCGATACTTTGGCAATATATCATCAGAAAAGGAAAAAGGAGCTGAAGTTGATAACCCATTTTTGATGTACTCAATTTTTTTCATTAAATAGCTCACAAGGGAAGCCCCCAAGGTGTGACACTCGCATCGGATTGAGACTTTGCAGAATGAAAGTATATGTAAAATAACAGACAACTATTTCTACCTAGGTGCCAACTCGACGTCGTTTACAAGAAAATGCCCTTTGAAAATCGCGATCCGAGAGTCAACGTAATAAGAACGTTAAAAGTCCTTTCCAAATTATCTAGGAGCGTTGGTCTAGGGGAAACGAGCTGGATTTCAAATATTTTTGCCGAGGTTCGATTCCCGAAGAGACCAACATTTTTTTCTGATTTTTTTAAAAAGTTTTTTTTTTTTGCAATTTCCAGCACATCGTCGATAAAACTTGCACAACATTTTTAAAAGAATTATTTTGGAGTGGCGATTGGAATTGTTTGTCTTTGTTCGTGTTTTGCGAGTGATCTTCAGTTTTAGGGGGCAATAAAAACTGCATTATGATGAAGAAAATAGTAGTTATAATGCATGGAATAATTAAAAAAAAAAATGTTGTGCAAGTTTTATCGACGATGTGCTGGAAATTGCGAAAAAAAACTTTTTAAAAAATCAGAAAAAAATGTTGGACCCTTCGGGAATCGAACCCCGGCAAAAATATTTGAACCACAACCACTAGATCTGTCCGTGAACAAGTCATTTAAATCAAAATTGCGAGCTAAGTGGGAGGATTGGATGTTAGCGGGTGTGCATCAATATACTAACTCCGGGAAAGTGAAAAGACCATCCTATGCAGAAATGTGTAAATGGATTGTTGAGAGTTGGGGATGTGACGGCTAGCTGTGTAAAAAACGGTTTTGAAAAGGCTCTTAGTGATACACTTATGACAGACACGGAAGAATTTGAAGATGATGAAGGTGAATCTTGTGAAAATGAAGTTTCAAATGTGCCTGACCAAATTATGAGTGCTATTGAATCATTTGACATTGACTCAGGTGATGATTTTTATGGTTTCGAATGAATTGTAAAAGTTAATATGCATTGATTTCAATAAAATTTTATTTTCCTTTGTATAATGCGCATGATGTTTTTCCCCGATTTTTATATTTTTTGTATAGATAACGCGCACGTTATAGACCAGAAAATACGGTAATTTGTAAGTGTGGCACCCGTTTGGTTGATCCGGTCCAAATACCATATTATGGTTTTATATATATGTGTACATTACAAATTTTAAATTTGGTTAAAATTTATGTCGACAGTTCAACACAAATACTTGTAAGATTTTTTTATTACTTGTATTGTGGCAGCCCTGCTTTTTATATATACATTAAAAATAATGATTTTGTTTTTTAATGTTGCACACCATCATCATACTAAATTTGATCAAAGGAGCTTCAAGATATCTGTAATTTATGGCAGAAACTCAACGCACAAAAAATTAAGGAATAGTAAAAGTGGACGCTACGCAAGATGCCATATGTCCCTGTACATGCTTGAACAGTTAAAACACTCATTAAATCAACTTTAAAGACATTTATAAGTAGACCACCTCTGCTCAGAAACGTAAACCAAGCCTATTACATTATTTTCAATGGGAAAAATATTTTCGATTTGCATGTTTTTGCTTTATGCAACGATTTCCAGGAATTAAACTTTCGCATAGATCGGGGGATACCTATATTTGTATAGAAATATTAATACTCACTGAATTTCTTAGTAGTTTATGGTTTTTTTAAGCAAACAGCTCAGATAACATCCGAATTTCACCTTATAAATATCTGTGAATCACGGAAATATCTAAGTTTTTCATTAAAAAAATCTGTAAAAATGGATAAAATCCATGAAAATGGCAGCCCTGTTCCAGGTTGGTGGACAAAGTCAACAACACATTCGCCAAAATATAGATAACAAACCAGCATAAAAGAAGTCTTATTTTTATTTATACCCTTTTAGTTAAATTTAATTAGAAGGAATTCAATTTATTACACTTTTATAGATAAAAATTGATAAAATGTATTGAAATAAACGACAATATTAGATATCGCTTTTTAAGAAATATACGTCAAAAACTAAATGCCTAATTAAATGTATAAAAATAAATGTTGATGTACTAGTTGATTTTTAGGAAAAATAAACAATGGTAGGGGTCACTTTTTAAGAAATATTAACAGCCAAAACTACCAAGCTTATTAAAATGTACTAAAGTAAACGAAGATATTTACCGCCGATTTTTTGGAAAAATAAACCGATTTTTAAGAAAAATAAATGTTGAAAACTACCAAGCGTATATGTAAGTAATAATTTTAAGCATTGATATTCATCAAAAATCTACTGGGAAAATAAATGCAGATTAAAAAAATAAACGCCAAATTCTACCAAGCGTACTTATAATGTATTAATTGGGAGTGATCCAATAATGTAACACTGATGTTGAAATTCAGGAAAAAGATAGGACACTTACCATTCCCTTTGCATTTTACTTAGACCAACATATACTTTAACTTCCTTTTTAGGGGGTAGCTTCTTCTCAACATCTGATTTCAGCCGCCGAAGCAAAAATGGCCTTAAAACCTGCAAATATACAAATCACCAAAATTTAGCAATGATGCAATCCTCAAATGTACAAAACAAATTATCATTTAAATATGCAATAGAGAACACAAAATTTTAGCGAAGGAATAAAATACTTACAGCATGAAGTCTTTCCACTAAGGTGGCGTCACCCAAGAAGCTATTGGTGTTGAACCACGAGTCAAAATCCTGGGAGGTGAAGAAATAATAAGGATAATTTATGAGTATGGTTGAGCTACATTTCTTGACTTTCCTAAACCTAAGGTTCATCTCTAGCATTCAATGAGAAGCTTAATAAATTAGCACTGGATTTCATCATTTTATGAAATTTGTAATGCACAAGTATCAAAAAACAATAAGAATGACTATAAACAAATGGTACAACAGTTACGCTCTATGGCAGGAATTGATAACCTATGGCACACATGCCCAAAGGTAGCATGCAAAAGGTTTTTTACTTGGCACACTAATTTATGGAAAACTTACAAATAATATATATTTTTAAAAGAATTTTACTTTTAATTTCCCTCTGTACTGTTAACTTTCTTGCAGCATAATCACAGCTTCTCATATCAATAAAATAACACTTCATTAAAGCTTAGGATAAAGTGTATTTAACGGTGACACATGCAAGGGATCACAAATTTTGGATATTGTTAAAGAATGGAATTCCACAGAAAAACATTGCACTAGGAATTAACAAAGTTTAAAGTTACACTAAAAAAATCCCCTTCATCTACAATTACAAACCACACCAAAATATAATATTACTCACATCAGATGAATTAAAGACATCTGGGAGAAGGAAGTTGAGGAGAGACCAAAGTTCATGAAGGTTGTTTTGTAGAGGGGTACCGGTGAGGAGAAGACGATTTGTTGTCTTGAACTCCCTCACAATTTCAGAGAGCTTAGACTTCTCATTCTTTATTCTGTGTGCCTCATCAATCACCATGTAGCGCCAGTTGAATTTCTTGAAAACACCTTTCTCCTTGATCACCATTTCGTAAGATGTTACACAAACATCCCACTCTCCTGGCATAAGAGTTTCACGAATGAAGTTGTTCTGCAGAGAAATGGACATTTATTGTAAAGGTATATTAAGACTGTATTCACTTAACCCTCTGACCACATAAAGCAACTTGAGTCACTGGCACCTTTTTCACCAATCACCACATTAAGCGATCAAGGATGGGAAAGTATGGTGCTTTGCATGGTAAACATTTTTTGATGGCCATGGGGCAAAGTTGCTTTACATGATGAATGGTAAAAAAGATACCAGTGACTAGTGTCGCGTTATGCAGTCAAAGAGTTAAATGAGTAATGTTACTAAAAAAGATAAAATAAAAATCACCTGCTTTGAATGTTAATCTTAATATCTTGATTAATGAAAAGAAATGAAAGTAAAAACAGATAACCCATCAAGGAAAGCTTTACAAGGAAAATATGGGAAGAAGTGTTGAGCTCTACTTGACAACGAATTTATTTTAACCTTAGCTGTAGATAAAAATTAACAAATTTATAATTTACAAATCAAAAATTCATTTGTAGTAAAATAATGAAGACCATTTAGATAGATAAAAAATATTACTTCCTCAGCGTATCCTATCAATTTTTATTTCAGCTAGATGATTTAATTTTAATTTGTATCCAATAATATTTGTCAAAGTAAGGCATATACTGAAGAGCCTTACTTACCCTGGTTTCTTGGTCTCCAATGAGGCAAACTGCACGCAGAGATGGACACCACTTCTTAAATTCATTCATCCAATTAGCAAGGGTAGACTTGGGAACAATAACTATATGAGGTCCTTGAATGTTACGATAGTGCTTCATGTACCTTAAGAAACAAATAGATGAAAATTAGTGATAAAGTTGAGGAATAATGTCACAGAAAGGGGACTTGAGAATTTTTTATTTTACTTCTTGAATAAATTAATGTCTAGTGTTTTCAAAATGGCCTGCTCACTTCAACATTTAATTAGTGAAAGACTTTCCTGCATTTGATTTATATATCAAAATTAGTATACAACATTTTCAAATTAAACAATATATAAAAAAATGTGTTTGAAAGTTATCTTGTTAACTACTTCTACAGGATAAATGTAATGATGTTATTTCTTCCAAATTCTTAGTGTGGTACTAGTACACTGAGTGGTACCAGTTACCTTCAAAGGGATACCAACAAAATTGATTTTGTGTATTTTGAGACAAGATGACTACATGAGAAAAAAATCTGACGTGGCCAACACATGACTTTCTCCATACCTGTAATATTTCTATGAATTCCAAATAGGTTAAATGATAATTAATATTTTAAGGAACTGCGAGAAAATTTTAGACTTTATAAAGAACAAAAATAAACGGCCTTGGCAGAGGGGTGGCTAGCGTGTCTGGCTCCCAATGCTAGGGTCGTGGGTTCGAGTCCCGCCTTGGTCATGGTTGTATGTGATTGTCTTTGTTGTTATTTCAATATTGCTAAATCGTTATTGATATTCAGTGTAATTGGCCTTGTGCTGTCTCTGAGTTCTTGCTAATAAATAAATAAATAAATAAAACCTAGCCTTCTGATATTGGATATCCCCAAAGCTCTAACAACTAAGAAAATAAAAAGGAGTCAAAATGTTTACAATAGTCGCCGGTAGGTGGTATAGTTGTGGCAGCTAAAAATTTAGTTTTTAAAATATCTCTTCAACAATGTCTTACATGGGAAAATGTTTCAAACCAAGGTTGTAGAAAATTAAATTTCCTACAACTTTTATTCCAGTACTGTTTTACATTCATCAAATATTAAAGCAAATATTAAATAAATAGAATATCTCCTTAACAATGCGTTCTACGAAAAAATGTTTCAAACAAAAGTTATAGAGAATAATATTATCCATGAAGATTTTAATAAACAACATTTACATTTATGAAGATTTAAAAGAGTCATTTGCCAAAAAAACAAGAATAAAAATCAACTTCCGGTTAAGCAACTGTTGCCATAATGTAATCAGCTCTTTATTATATAGTACTTTCTAAATATAAAATTTGGTATTGACATGAGTGTAAGTTTTTGAGTTTGAGTGCCCACAAAATCCTATCACATACAGACCGACAGACATCATCGAGAAAATAGTCTAAATATGTTCAGGGGTCTTGAAACATGTATTTCCGTTGAAATCTCGAATTCGATTTTTTTCAAGAAAACTTTCGCTATACTTCGAATATGAAGAAAGTATAAAGTGTGGGTACCAAGAAGACCATGAAACTGTTCAAAGATTAAATGAAAAAAGTTTGAATAGCACTGCTTTAGAGAATTTAGCTACACAATACTAACAGTAATTTCCAATTAGTATATTATTTTTGACACAATCCAGGCAGGTAAAAACTTGTTAATCTAGAGTAAAAACTTTTAGTAAGATCAAAAACTGCTTTATTTAACCCATTACTGTACTATTTTTTATGATGCAACAATTTGTCTAAAAAAATTCCTGTTTATTACAGGAACAGATAAAAAGCCATGTCAGACCATCGAACGACTTTGCCATTGACTAAAGAAACCACTCTGTTGAAGATAACAGACAACTTTCCAAAGTCGTCTAGTTGACAGTTAATTAAAGGCTGGGAACTTTTACTGAGACCATATCAGAGACAGTTAAGTATGCTGATGGGTTAATGTGAAATGAAATATGAAATTGTGATTGCATTATTGTATTTAGTGATTAGGTTAGTTAAATGCTGAAATCAATGTGCAAAAAGCCACAGATCATATTATAATACAGAGTATTTTTATAAAAGTACACCGCACCCCAGTTATAATGCAGTTGATTATATTTAGATATACTGCAGGTCTTCCCTTCTTCACGTTTCGTGGAAAGAAAGTTCATTTGTAAATACAAATGTGTCCTCGGATATATCATGGTTGTCTTATAATGCAAGTCGCAGCTCCTCCCGCAAAACCCACGTTATAACCAAGGAGCGATTTACTATTCAAGTTTCTGATTAGTTGCAGAATACTGTTCCCATACCACACTAACTTGCAGGTGTTTAAAACAAAATGTCTATTGATACCCCGTCACTCCATGACTCTCGATAATGCATCTGGTTTCCACATACAGCACTTTTCTTATCTCATGTGTTACAGAAGTGTATCAGAAGTGTTACACAAGTAGTAGTAATGAAAGTCAATCTCTCTTTATTTTTGAGAACAGGAACAAAGTTGTGTACAACTCATTCCTCAAATGTTTTAATCTGTAACTTCCTCAAATCAAATTTTTTTAATGTACCATCAAAAGGCTTCAACACTATACAGTACATTATTATATTTTTCTGCCTCCAACCAATCTGATACATTTAAGGATAATACATAAATGTATAGTAAATCATCACACATCAAACTGAAAACATTCCAATAAAACGAGATCTAGAAGAGCATGGGTTGGATAAGCTAGTCTGTAATATCTAATATAATAGACCAGCACTGTTTATGTGTCTGGAATGCTCAACTGGCATGCCATTACTCAGAAATTATTGAAAAGTGAACTGATTTAATTATTTTAGATGACTAGACCGATTGTGTAGTTTTAAAAAGGATATTAAAGGTCAACAACTATAATAAATGGTGTATCTGTAAATCCACTCCACCAAAAGATGCTCATGACACATGGCAACAATAACATTTTAATTTGTAATACATACATATAAAACTACCATAATGCGTAAACAATTAATCAAATTAATATTTTCATGTCATTTGTTTATGAACAGTTTTGCCAGTTGAATAGTAACTGAATAAATATTTCAGCATTGTTTAGATTGAAATAAAGATAAATTAACAAAGAAAACAGTGAATAATGAAGGAGAAGTACTTTTACTAAGTTATACAAGGGCTACTGCATGACAATTTGTAACTTACCCAAGGAGAGAGATGGTCTGTAGAGTCTTTCCAAGACCCATTTCATCTGCCAGAATACCATTGATGCCATTCTCATAGAGGGATATCATCCAGTTGAGACCTCTGACCTGGTAGTCTCTTAGTTCACCATTTTTAATGTATGGCGGTGATGTGTCAAATCTTGTAATTATTCGTGTTGTGGCATTTGTCTCGGCCAACAACTCCTCATCCTCTTCCTGCTCTGTCTTTCGATGGCGATGGCTGGAAGCAAATATTATTTTCATAAACTTTTATGGAATTCACAGGAACAAAATAAAATAAAAACTTGGTGGAACTTTAAATTAATCGTTGATATCACTTCACTTAAAGTCTTGAAAAAATTACAAATATAACTTGAGAATCAAATGTGACATTATGAAACTATAATGTTATTTCACTGGATTCATTTTTAATCAGCTTTCATAATTTGAAACTTGCATGCACAAACACTTTAAACATGGAATAATGTAAAATTCAGCTATAACTTAAGTTTCAAAGCTGTATTACAAATAATATAGATCAGTGGTGCCCAAACTATGGGCCATGGGCTATGGCTACGAAGCTATGGCAAAAAGCAATATAACACAAATTCATACATTTTTTGAAAATTTTGGTAATAAAACTTTAAATATTGAAATGTTAGCCATGAAAACCTTATTTAGACTTGACTTTCACTTATATGGAACCTCAGAATATAAAGAAAACTTCCGATTTAAACTCTAATCAGCCTGCTGAAAAATTGGCAACATCCAATGCGGCCCACAAAGGGATTCGCAACCACTGATGTGGCCCGCCATTACAAAAGTTTGGGCACCACTGACATAGATCACTGTCAAAGATAATTTTATTATTTTAAATTATGATGGTAACCAGAAGCTATAAAATGCTATATAAATACTTTAAGGCCGAGTAGTCTGTTAAATATGTTCTGCAACTTAGAACTCTTGTTAATAAAAGGGATTTTAAAGAACAAAACCATGAGACAGAATTTAGACAAAGAGTCAACCTGTTTTAGAACTTATTTTAATATGTCTACTCTCTTTAAGTACCTATAATAAGCTGTGATCAAATCTTCCACTTAGCAAATGCATGACAAGAGTATTTGATTTAATTTAAGAACAAATAGTGGTGTTAAATTTAACAGTGTCTGTTTTTTAATGAGTATGTACTCACAGAAAATAGAAGCTTCTAAGTGTAAATAAATACTGCTATTAGTTAGAAAATAAGCCGTTTAAAATATCAATATATATATATATATATATAAACCTGAAGAAATTGAGCTTTCACAATTTAGCTCAAAACAAGATGCTTATAATACAGAAATTAGCACATATACTCATGATATAATGTAAATAAAATAAAACCTAAGTTATGGCTCATATGGTCAACCATAGCACATATACTAATTGTCTCAATACTTCCAGTAAAAACAACCAAAACATAAGAAAAACTGATATTTTGTATTACTTAAAGACTGCAATATCTAAAAATAAAATTTAAAAAACTCAAGTGAAATATAAATAAACACTATTAAACAAATACATCGCGCAGTGAAACATTTCATTTTACTCTTAAATTCATTTACAATGCCTCATAATAATGCTTTTGCAATAGAGTACTATGTTGCCTATGTTGTTAATGAGAAATAAGTTAAACTACAATATATAAAAATATCATTTGTTCTATATGCATAAAATACATTCAATATTTTGTAGTGGTAGGCAAGGAAAGTATTCATTATGGCAAAAGTTTTCTCGCTATAAGAAAATCCTTCTAAAAGCAAGCTAAATATATCTCTATTAGTTTTACGAATTAGTAATATAGTAGGTTAGTGGAATGCATAGAATGACCACAGGATTTCATAACCAATCCTGTATGTTTGACTAAATTTTTTATTTGGCAACACGTAACGTGGCATTTATATAAGGATACATACGTTATAATACGCATAAATATGAACTCTAAATGAGAGCATTCCAGAAACTAATTCGTTACAGAAATTACCATTTGATTGCCTCATCATATACCATCCGCTAAATGCGACGTTTTGATACAAGTGCAAATTACTTCTTCCAGTGAAACAAATAAAAGCTAAACGAAATTCACTAATGTTTATTTTTATAACTATGCATTATTTGGACACACTGTTTACAATCAGAAAGGAATTATTAAACATAAATAATGCTTACTCAGCTGCATCCAAAGGTTTAGCATCGACCAATTTGGGGTGTTCGGGTTTTTCCACGTTCTTTCTAGGTCTTCCTGGCCTAAGTTTAAGAGGACTCGACGGTGGTTTATCCCTTTGATTACCAGACATGAAATGTGAGAATATTTCAGTTTGTTGTAGAAGATAGTCAAAACGCTTACTACGGTCCGTTTCCTGTAAATCAGAAACAAATTCACATCAACATCTTTGCTACACGACGTAATGATGAGACAATACCTCAAATATCTATAGCTGACATTGTTGAATACAATTATCTTACCAGCTTTGTTTCAAAATCATCCATTTTTCCTCTGGAGGAAAGAGTATCTCCAGAGGATGCATTCTGAAACATAAAATATAAAATCTTAGTTAAAACTAAATCAATTGACAACCTTGGATATACCGATTGTCAATATGTATACAACATCCTTATATTATCCGAAACAAAGGTAATATTTAATCATAATATAGAAAGGTTTCACTTACAGAGTTCTCACCCGTATCGGCAGTATCCATACTGTCTTCTACTTTAGCCATGTTATCAATTAATGCTTAAAGCGGCATAAAACAACAAAATACTGTTATATATCCAAATAACACAGTAACCCAATCAGTTGTTATGGCGGCACTGCGGTTAGACTGGCGGGGATCATAAGGACTACTTTGATCAAGCCGGTTGAAATAATTTCTGGAGGGAATTTGAAATTTTTAGGTATGTATGACGTCATATCCGGTTACTACATTCATCAGTAATGAAAGGAAAGGGCGGCTATTAAAACGAATAAAAGTATGTATTTATCGGATAACACGTCAAAATCGTCTATAAAAGGGGTTTTCCTTAGATTGTATACAGTAAGTTCGGATGAAGTAGTATATGTGCGGCAGCTTTAGTTAAAAATAAAAGTTATAAATTTTGCATAGTATTATTATGTGTGGTCTACAGTCGTAGACCACACATATCTTTATTAGTATATTTCTTGTACGGACTTGTTTACGCATGCGTCACTCTCAGTAGCTGATTACTAGTGTTATTTTTCCGTGGTTTATGTTAATGTTTTCAGCAAGTGGTCTACAAGTGTGGACCACGCGCCTAAATACGAAACAGGCTTTTTTCATAAGGCAATCCCTCGCATTACGACGTTAATTCGTTCCATGAAAAAGAAAGAAAAGAATTTATTGAAAAGTTTTCATGGGAGCTTATTAGGCCGCAAATCGAGTACAGGTCAACCATTCAACAACTTCCGGTAGAAATAAAGCGAGCAAAAGTACTTTTGGGAATCACAGAGCAAGTGCCCCCCCCCCCCCCCTTCCCCCCTTTGCAACAAAACTATGTGGGTCGTTGCTATACTTGTACAAGAAACCGCAACAAATCCACACGAAAGTTGTGCATAAAATGTCACAAATATGCATGCAACGATCATATTACACGCATTTGTATCAACTGTTCAGTTACGGATTAGGATCATTTTTCATGTTCATTCCTTTCGCTTATATCGAGTAGAATGGACGTCTTCAGTGTTTTTCACATCAATCGGTGTTTGTTTGTCAATAATTTACACAAAAAACTTTATAATATGTTTTAAAAAGTAACTTTTTTGTTATATAAAAAATATTGTCAAATATATGGTTTTATGTACACAAAATTGGTTTCATCTCTCCCATCACTAAAAAAACCTTTTTATAAAAATCAATTGTTTTTAGGTTTTCATAATGTATTTTAATAAATCTCAGGTTCATGCATTTAAAAAGTTCAAAAATAAATTGTAAAATAAATTAACAAAATGGTCTACAATAGTAGTCCACGCACCCAAACTCGGGGCCTAATAACTCGTCATCTGGTTGGAGTTGGTGGGATTCTCTTAAGGGAGACATAATAACTCGTCGACCAGTGAGAGTAGGTTCGATTCTCTTAAGGGTGGCTTAACATCTCGTCATCCGGCGAGGGAATAGTCCACTTTATATATTTTTATTGCTTACCGTCATGGATCGTGTATGGCGGGGTGAATGGTTTTCCGAGAATATTTTTATTTATAATTTACAGGAATAGTAAATGGAATGTAGTAGATGGGCTTTATTAATTAGTACATCTAGCCAACCTCGTTGGCGTATGGCAGGGGATGTATAATTTTCCAGCCGAATATGTTTTCGATCGCTTTAGCTATTTGTGTAATATAATCCAATAACCTTTTCTCTATTAATCCTGCGATCCAACATATTAAGTGTATTCGAAGGGTTGATTATGATTTACCGAATGAATCATGCAACGACTGTGCGTAGTGCCTATAACAAGAAGGGTGAAGAATAAGAGGGAGACAGGGATGGAGAATGGATAGGACGAGAGAGGAAAAATACGAGGGAGAGAGAGAATAGGGGGAGAGGGAGGGAAGAGAATGAGAGGAAGGGACAGAGTAAGGGAGGAAGAATGGGAAGTGCCTTAATTTCAATAAATAAACTGCGCATACTCGTCATATTTGACGGGCAATTACGCTAGTCTCCCCTTATAATAAAAAGCTATGTTGGACCGTTGGTCCATGCCACGCTCTTAAAACGCGAATAACTCTATTAAATATTAAGATATAAACTTGAAATTTAACAGAGATACTCGTATATGAAAATGCCGCGATGAAAGAAAATTTGCGAAATGGATCCAGGGTTGGACTCCTGGGGATGATTTTCATTTCCCATAAGATAACACGTAAAAATCTACTTTTTGACGTGCAGACTTTTCTTCTTTTTGAGATTAAAATTTGAAATAACTAACCCACGATCTTTGGATTTACCCCATTTTAAAGAAATCATTATAAGGTTTCTTATTCTGTTCTTCTTTTCCTACATACAATTCGAAATTACTAATGTTAAACGTTTAATTCACATAGATTAGGGAAATATTGCCATTTTAACGAGATGTCTCCTTGCCTAACAATTACATTGTTAAACCTCGAAATCCTATTGTTATCACAACTCTTATATGTTTAAGCGCGCATTAAAGGAGAGAAAGATGGAAGGAGGGGGAAAGGATATTTTGCAAACAACATTCGTTGCGTTATTTACAAGAAGGAACACCTCAAGAACTAAAATACTATTCAAAAAGATTTAAAATCATAATAATGAGCTAAATTCAATATGAATGAAATAAAAACGGTATGAAAATCTGAGGAAGGTGATGAACGTTTAAATAAACAAACCGAGCATGCAAAAAATTTATGGAGTGAAGCATTGGACGACAGGTCACGGGAGTTACGTAGAAGAATGGAGATCTTGAGGACGGTTTGGAAAATAAGGAGAGAAAGAGAGGTTTAAAAGAAACACAAAAATAATAATAAAAGGCTAAGTTTTTAGTCAATTGGTCTGAGTGTAAAATTAGTAAAACGCGAATAACTCGATCAAGGATAAAGATAGAAAATTGAAATTTGGCAGAGATTTATATAATCAGGTAATCAGAACTTCCTTTATTTAGGGTTGACATGGCAATTTAAGAAATAACTGTCCGTTTGTGGCGTTATTTTGAGTGGGTAGGGATATATTGCACTTCCTTCGAATAAAACTAATTAATTTTGATTTAATGAAATAATATTTTATGTAGACTGAAAATTTAAAAAGTATATAATTCACGTTGTAGTATGTTCCAGAAAGTTGAATTCTATTCTTGGCCTCTTATTAATACTTAATACGTAAAACTCGTTTATAACGAACACGTAAATAACGAAATCTCGTCTGTAACGAAAAAATTTCTCGGTCCCTTGGACTTCTCCATAACTGCAGTAATTACATTTCACGGGTGTAACGAACACGAATGTTACGAAATCTCGACTATAAGGAAGTATTTCTTGGTCCCTCGACCAAAAAATGTCCAATTTATAACAAATTTGGTAAGCTCAGATACAAAAGTAAAATATTGAGAGACCCTGTTACATTGCGCTCATATATGGTTTCATAGCCCCGTAAATCGCCCCTCCACTCCCCTCCCCTCTTCTGTAGCCGTCGCACACGCTTGCTCAAGCTGCCCCCTTCACCCACGGCCGGCAGCCCAACGAGTACGGCCACGGCCGTACCGAAGCTGTTCCATCCCATTCCCCGTGTGAGACTCATTTTTATAGGTTTTATTAATAACTACATATTTTAATTTATGCTATAAATAAACTTAATTTGCATGATATCATAAAATATGTTATAAAATCATAGCAATTGTTAAATCCAACTGAAAGAAACAAAAAAGGTCTTACGCGGTGAATAAGCAAGAAAATTGAGAATGCTACGTATTATAAAGCACTTTTAGTACAACTAAAATCTTTAAAATCTTATTAGGTACATAATATTAAACAACAAATATTTAAAGTTTTTAAAGGATGTTGTTGATTGACGAGCGGCTGTCTTTGATGCTGCATGGGCTGCGTTTTCAAGGCGGTGAATCATTCTAAACATTTGGTCATCTACGTTCAGCTAGCTTATATACCCCCGGAATGTTTCCAAAGCTTCCATTCCCTCAGCTCGAGTCACTGGCTGACATTCCTCGTCGTGGTCATCCTCGTCTTCACCCTCCGAGTCCCCTTCAGAGCCGTGAACCGTGAGAATTGAGTATCTCCTCGACGGTCTCTTTGGCTGCGACGGGAGTGAAATCGTCCTCCGACACGTACTCATCAAAATTTAAAGATGACTCATAAAGTGACAGGATGTTATCCCACCTATCAGTGGCATCTGGGCTATTTTCTACTTCTGAAAGGGAGTCTGTATCAGGGATAACCTCTTCGGCATCGTTGAGTTCCCCGAACCCAGCCTTTCGGAAGCAGTTCTGCACTGTTTGAGGATTAACTTGGTCCCATGCCTCCTACAGCAAGGAAAGGGAAGACGGATAAGTAAATGCCATATTTTCACATGGATGATAGTATAACAAACTTAATGGAGAAAATAACGATACTCACAGCGAGAAAATGCATGGCTTGGTAGATGTTTCATGGCTTCCTTGTATTTCTTCTGGTCAATTAAATTCAATAGCCGCCGAACCACCATTTTTCTGAAGTAATGTTTCACTGCTCTGATAATTCCCATATCGAGAGGCTGAAGCATTGATGTTGCATTAAATGGAAAGAATTCCACGCGCACATTTTTCAGGAATTCCAAATCTGTCGGGGGTGCAGGGCAGCGATCGATGAATAGAAGAATTTTGCGGTTTTTCGCGCCCATCTGTCGATCTAGCTTCTTTATCCACTCAATAAAAATAGATCCCGTCATCCAGGCCTTTTTTTGGTGCTTATATTCACAGGCAAGTGTTTTTGTGTTCTTGAAGCGCCTTGGTTTCGCAAATTTCCCAATTACAAAGGGCTGAAGTTTCTCTGAGCCATCCATATTACAGCATAGCAGCACAGTGACTCGCTCTTTGCTGCGCTTGCCGCCGTGGCAAGACTCCGTACGCGACACCATGCTCTTGTCTGGTAGGAGATTGAAGAATAGCCCCAATTCATCAGCATTGAAGGTGTTCTTGGGTGCGTATCCCTGGCGTTTGGTCTGAAGAATCTCAGTAATCCATAGATCAACTGATGTTTGGTTGACAGCATGAGATTCGCCGCTAATTTGACGGTATACTATTCCTTTCCTTTTCCTAAAGCGATCTAGCCATCCGTTATTAGGAGAGAACCCTTCGATACTTAGTCTCGTAGCGATTTTTGCTGCTTCTTATTTAATGTGCTCCCCACTCAGAGGGATATCTTGGGCCCTCGCTTGATGTAACCACTCTGCAAGCACGTTCTCTAGGTCCTCATTCTTCGCAGTTTTCAGTTTCTTCCTCTTTGCGCTGCCCTCAACAGCTGCCTTTTCAATGGCTTCTCGCTGGGCCAAAATAGTGGAAAGGGTTGACGGAGAGATTTCATATTTATGAGCAATATCCTTTTTGGTAATATTGCACGGATTCCTACTCACGTCATTTAAAAATTTTAATTTTTCTTCTGTGGTAAGGGATTTTCTCTTTAGCTTTGCTCTCTTCTCTCCTGCTGGCTGAATGGAAGACATGTCACTGTCACTTGAGCACACGAAAAGTCCAAATGCTCACCTCACTTCAATACGCACGAAGAGATCTGGATGACTTTCCAGTGCTCTAAAGTCTCCACAGGCTTGTGTGCCTATCAGCGACAAGCGTTTCTCCATATCCCTTGTTGCTTCAGTTTGCCTATTTTTCCTTCTCCCTCCCCTCGAAATTAAACCCGATAGCGAATGGCTCATTGTAAAGTTGCCAATAACATCGGGTTTCACGAATTAGGTTCTGTCCCTTAAGTACATTGTAGGCCAAAAGTGCTGATCTGGTGTGATGTGAGACAACTGCCTCCTGGGGAGTAGCGGCGTCTAAAATTGCGTAATAAGAGCGGTGGCTGGTACACACGTCACGGCATGAGTAAACGCAATCAGCACAAAATAATGATATAGGCACGAAAAATGAAAACGTACGTGAAAAAATGTATTGAAAGTCCTTAAAACAATCGAATTAGTAGTTCATCAGACGTACGTGAAATACTTTTACGTCTATAACCATCTGTAAAATGTTGAACAATTGTTTACGTATGTACCATACATTATTCTTCGAAAAACACGAACGTAGCTTGCTTGGAAGTTGACAAAGATTCCATAAAATACATAGTAATGCATTGTGGCCAGTTAACATTAAGCAAAAATCTACCCTCGCGTTACAGACGGCAGAAATAGCATTTTTCGGATGTAACGAAGTCACGCTTATAACGAAAAAAACAGTCGGCCCCCAAAAATTTGTTATAAACGAGTTTTACGTAATTGCAATATTTTAGTGCTTTCATACGGATCAGACTTTTATACAATGGTATAACACTACTACAACTACATTGTTTAAGTTTAAAAATAAATAACGGTAATTGAATAATAAATAAAAATTACTAATAACCTGTTAATAAACGATAAGCCATTTCGATTAAAGTTGAACTCTTTTGAATACACGATCTCTTGAAAAATGTTAACACTATACGAGCAGAGACGAAAGTGTTATAGTGGTTTCACATTCGCTTTAATCCCGTGTCCACAGTACAGGCGACGCGAGTGAGCAATACTATTTCGTCTTCAGATAAAAAAAATGTAATAATTTATTAGTGTTTCACGTAGGCAAGACTAGAGGCGTTCTGAAAGCAAGTAAATATTCAAGATGATTATGGAATTCCGTGGTGATGTTTCTATTTAAATTTAGGCCGCCTACTGCGCAGAACGTGAGCGATTGAAAAAGAACGGCGTAATTTTTCGACATCCAAACACGTTGTTTTCAAATGCGGTGCGACACACTGAACAGAAATTCTGACTAACATAAAAAATGACCCAACATGTCGCGCTTTCATTGTGCCCAAAACCAAAACTCAGAATACATTGTAATCAATGGTGAGTGACACAATGAGAAGAATTTGAACGCGCAGAAAAAACGATCACTTCACTGATGCAAAGAGGAATAGACGCTTAGTGTCTCACATTACTTTGTGGTAGAATAGAAACGCCGCGTTTTTTTAGATCGCTCACCGATATTCAAGTCATAACAAATCATTGTTTTCCCGATATTTTGTCTTTCAGTTAGCTCTTCGTAGAATAAGACCGAACAGGAATCGCAACTTGAGAGAATAGAGAGGAAGCGTCAAGCCTCCTGTTCTTTTTTTTTAATTTCGAATTTTTTAAAGGGGGCATATGCCCCCCCCCCCCTGAATACGCCACTGCTCCAAACTACGGCCCGCGAGCCACATCCGGCCCGCTAAGTGATTTGATCCGGCCCGCCTTATCAGCAAGAGTATTCATTTGATATCATTTATGATATCTAAACGACATTTTCCGGGTACTTGGGTGAAATCCACTTTTAATATAAGCGAATTACATATTACAGAATCGAAAAAATTCTCAAAACTTGCTCGTTGAAGTTTTCACACGGCCCGATCAGACATTTGAAATGCCGCATGTGGCCCGAACAATGGATAATGAAGCCTCATGTGGCCCTTTCAGTAAAAAGTTTAGTAACCCCTGCTCTAGGTTATGGACATCCCGAAACCAACAGGTGCTGTCGATATTTTCCATCCAACTCGAAAAAGGAACTTAGGACTTCGTGGGGCACGCCTTGCGTCGTGAGCGTGTTGTTGCAATGTAATCGGATCGATTTTTCGTGCATTGACGCGTGCAGTTCCCTCTCGCAATGTACGAAGTCTTCGTTCCCGCCATGTACCATTCAGACTTTACGCCGCAAGGTCCCGAAATGCGCCCCTTTCGGGCGTCGCGGGCGTTTCGTTCGAAGTTCTCGTAGTTGCCGCTCGAAGCGCTGATTGCTTCGTACAGCGTCTCGCGATCCGTTATCCTTTTCGATGTGCTGTATCTCCCATATAACACGCGATGCAGCCGCCCCGCTTTCCCGAATCGATTCGTACTGTCGTCTGGGTTAGGAAAATAAAATGTTTCTCAAATCGTCGCATAATTTCGCGACTTCCGAATCGCGGTAACCTAACGAGAGAATGGAGAAGGTGAATATCGAAAACAAACATGAAAGACTCATTGCGTTAGGCGGTTTCATGTCAAAGAAATTGAAAAACAGTTTCGCGGAATAAGGATGTAATGCGAGAACACAGCTATGTTACTTGATCTTATGGTTGCAACAGAGCCCCAAATATTGTCGCGGGCTCTCGCGCTGGGCGGAGGCTGGCTACTGTCAGAAAGTGGAACCTTCATCCGTCTCATATAATCGCAAAACTTACCACCATTTTTCTGCTCTTTCATTCGCTGAAGGAAATGAAATCACGAGCTATTCGGATGTTTAAAAAAACGTTTCGGAATCATAAGCGAATTTGCGAAGGGAATGAGAGCATTACACATAGCTATGTTCTATGATTGAGTTTCCAGTGATAGAAAATGAACTTTATCTCACAATCAGTGTAGAAATTATTGAATATGAAAAAGCATAAATGATATGCAGTTAGGTGGGCTCACTCAAATCCTGGACTCGGAAAACCGGTGATTTACACATCTGAAATCATCGTTCTTATCTCTCTGTTGGCCCCTTTGCCTTGTATTTCCGCAAAAAATTAATTGTAGCGCTTTAAAACGAGTCAATAAGTTTGCGATGTCTTTTATTTTTCGCAAATACTATCTATTAAAACTTTTGTTTAAATTATATTTAGCGAATGAAATCAATCTTGTTCCCATGAAGACGGCGCCCTTAAGCACGTTCGTATTGCGTCTAATTGGAAATCCACCATGTGCATAAGCGCTAATTTTGAGGGAAAATGTTTATTTATAATAACCGGAACATAGGGAATTCCGACAACTTCTGGGTCCCGAGAGTCCCTAATTCGTGAGAGTGCTGCTATGTTCGGAAAATTTTCTTCCGCTACATTTACCTCTCAAATGAAATTCATGATGGATTAGCCTTGGTTTAGATCAGAGGTACTTACTTAGCTTCGGGGCCGCATACGATAATCTTCAGAAGTTCAAAAGCTGCATGACACATTATGTGCTCATAAATTTACGGACAGTAAAACAACCTGTATCCGAAGCAATTCAGATATAATGGATGTTCCAACAGGTCTAAAGTCACACTACGTCATTGTTTTCTGTAGTGAAATACGTTGACACGCCTCTGAATGAAAATTTAAAAGAACCGCATGCAAAGTTAAAAGAGGCGCATGATGCCCACGAGCCGCGGTTTGACCACCCGATGATATCCTCACGCAATTTTGGAAATATCAATCCGCACAGCTTGCGAAGAAATTGTAAGAACAGTTTGTTTGTTTCAGAAGATAAGGATATCAGGTCTCGAACTCCTCGAGGGCCATTATAATCTCCAACCTCTTTCCTGCCACAACCCAGAACAAGGAAACTTCTCCTACGAGGAAGTAATACAAAATACCATCTGTGCCTAATCGCTCAAGGTTCTTTTCTCTCTTTTGAATTCATTATCACCAGAGACGTAACTAACCTCCCAACTGTGGGGGAAGGGAGGGAGTGCATGGACTGTAGGATGTGACAGCATGAGAGTCAAAATATGTATTTGGAGGGGAACACCAAAATTTAAAAAAACGCAATAAGTATAATAATATGAAAACTAATTTTTACTGAAGTTGTCAAACAAATGGATGGTGATTATATATTTAGAACAGAATCATGAAATACTTCATTCATTCATTTTTTAAGTGCAGTATTCAGCAGAGGGGCCAAGGGGGGCCGAGGACTTATCAGGGGGATCCAGGGCCCTCCCAGGCCCTTCCTCAGTCACATTCCTGATTATCACATAAAGCAGTGGTGCGCAAACCTTTTGGCTTGAGAGCCACATTAGTAACTTCAGCACCCATCACGGGCCACGCACAGCAGAAAATACAGTTGTAGACAGGGCAGGCATGATGGGGTATGCAGTATATGCTGTGCATATGGGGTTCCAAAAAGAAAAGGTCTTAAATATGGGATTCGCCATGTACCCTCATCATTTTTGATAACAGAAATACATAACGTAATGACCCGCGTATAGGACGCACTCATGTATAGGACGCAGGGAGGTTTTTGGCTCAAATTCTGAGAATTTTCCATGTTCCCGTGTATAGGACGCAAGAAGGTTTTCTCTTAAAATTCTAGGAATAAACAATAAGTCGCAATAAAAGATTCATCTGAAAGGTGAATTTATGAAGTATTTGTATTACGAGATTTCCCTATGTCGAAACTACTTATTACAGGATATAGTAAAACACTTTGAAAAGCAATGTAGAAGATAAAATGTAGCAGATTTTTGTGACTAATACCCATTTGAAATAAAAAACCTGGTAAAAATTTCTGCGATCGTCTGTGAAACTTTCAGTTAAAATTATTTTGAATTTTTAAAAGTTATTTATTTCAATTATTGATAAAGATTTCTTCTAAGACTCATCCTTAAATATTGACTATAATTTTCATGGTGCTTCCAAACGACGCTTCAGGCGAAATAGAAGGTTGAGAGCCATCTGGAAACAAAATGTTGAACTGTAGGCAGGTATGATTACTCCTCATTTGAGTTCCCGCAATTACCTATTTGACGTTTTTAAGATTAAAAATTACATTGATTCTACTTTTGCGATACTCAGCTAATTCGCAGGTAAATTTCTTAAAGTATTACTACGCACGTAAAACGAACTTATATTCCCACTTTACAAATGACAGCAATGATTTTATTTTTACTCTTATCTTTGATAGAAAAAATGAAAGCCAAGAGACAAAGTTATGACGCTAATTATAAATTAAGAGTGTGTCAGTATGCTAAAGAACATGGTAATAGAGCGGATGAACGTGAATTTGGTACCAGTGAATGTCTTACAAGAAAATGGAGAAAGACTGAAGAAACGATAAAGAATATGGGGAAGACCAAAAAAGGCGAACCGCGGTAGTAAAGCAAATCATCCTGAAATGGAAGAATGCTTGCTGAAATGGATAAGAGATATAAGAGGGGACTGCTTGGGTGTTAGCATATCAGCTGTTCATGCGCAAGCTTTGAAATTATCCAAAGAATTAACCATTAAAGACCTCAAAGCGTCTATGCATTGGTGTCGTCGTTTCTACAAAAGATACAATTTATCAATCCGACGACGTACTACGATAATTCAACGTTTACCCAAAGATCAAGAGGAGAAATTAATTACATACCAGTCCTATATAATACAATTAAGAAAGAAATTCAATTTTCCACTTAGTCAAATAGGCAACGCCGACCAAACACCATTAACATTTGATATGCCGTCTGATACAATGGTAAATGAGAGAGGTGCAAGAACCGTCAATATGAGAGGAAGGGGAAATGAAAAAAATTGTTTCACTGTCATGTTTGCCTGTATGGCTGATGGGATGAAACTGCCTCCGTATGTAATTTTTAAAAGAAAAACAATGCCGAAATGCGAATTTCCCCGTGGAAACAGTCCGAGTGCAACAGCAAGGTTGGTTTGATGAAAACATCACCAGTGCAGCGACTGTATCGAGACTGTTTGGAAAAGGTCTGGTGGAATGCGTCAAAGATCTCTCTTGGTCTTAGATGCATTTCGATGTCACACACGTCCCGAAGTAAAAAAGAAACTCCTTGAAATGAAGACATATTTGGTGATTATCCCAGGGGAATCACATCGATCCTGCAGCCTATAGACGTTGCTGTTAACAAGCCGTTTAAATCGGCACTGAAGAAGAAGTGGGCCGATTGGATGGTGAATGGCACACACACATTCACCAAAGGTGGACTCATTCGTAAAGTAGATACAAAAACAATCTGTCAGTGGATCGTGGAAGCATGGAATGACCCCCCCTCAGAAACGATAATTAAGGGATTCAAAAAATGTTGCATAAGTAATACTTTAGATGGAAGCGAAGACGACATATTATGGGAAGATGATGACAACAATGGCACGACGACCGCAAAATTAGAATCAGTTGAATTTGATGCTTCAGAAACAAATGAAGTTAGCGACGAGTTCCATATTACCGATGAAGACTCCGTTGATAGCGAATTTCTAGGATTTTAGGGAAATTGTTTGAAAAGTTTGATTTGATTTCTTGATTGAAGATTTTTTTCAATGAGCAGACGCTTGATTTTGTAAATTTTAGTTATCAGGTATTTCATTTTAACTGAAGACTCCGTACAGGAAGAATGAAAAATGTTTAGTATCCATGTATGAGTATGAGTAGCTAATGAAGCCAAAATATCTTTTATTTACAATTATTGTTTGCAAAAGTGCAAGCTTTTTTCATATTAAAAAGTTTTATTTTAATTAAAACACTTTGATGTTTAATAAATATTAGTGTGCAGCTGTTTATTTTTCATTTTTCATTGAACATTTCGTAGAGAGACAAACATGAAATATTATGTAACCGTATATAAAAATGCAACCTAATTTTAGCTTCGAAAATTTGTAAAAAAAAGTGTGTCCTATACGCGGGTCTTTACGGTATGTAAAATGTCCATCTTACAATAAAAAGCTAAATTTTACCTTGATCTAGAAATAATAGTGCTATTTCTCCCCTGCTGGGGAGGGGGGGAAGAGAGGGCAGCTGCCCCCCTTTTGGATCAGGCCTGTGTCAAGGGTCATTGATGTCTAGTTAGGTCAGGGGATTAATGTGGTTAAGGAGGAATATGTTCCTTTATTAACTATGACATATTCTAAGCATAATTGAAAAATTAGTAGAAATATTTTTAAAGTTCTCATTTCATTATTTTTACATAATTCAGAAATAAAAAGCAACTTTTCTTTCACTACATTACTTCAATGACTAAATGTAATGACTAAAAATTAGCATTTCGCTTTTCTTATGAAAAAACTCAATGATGAATATCGTTAATCAAGTTGGTAAATAGCATTTAATTAAGATAATATATTCTTATAACATTATTTCATTTTACACATTTTGCATTATTGTGCTTATCTTGAATTGAAATGTGCTTTAAGCACACTGATTACTACTAGATGACTTCTTGTCACCATAGTTTGTCCATGTGTAACCCCACAATGCTGGGTCAGCATTAGGGTCAGACTCTGTATTACTTGGTGGAATAGCAGTAGAATTATACCTCCCCAGTGCTGCCAATAGCTCTTCCAGCTTTTCTGGGTATAATTCAGCCAAGTTTCGTTTCTCACAAGGATCTAATTTTATATTGAACAAGCATGGTTTAATGACTGCATTACAAGGTATTGGTGGCCCCAGAAGACCATTGGTGATGTAATTTGGATCATCAAGTGATGCATTATCTGCCTTGCAGCTCACTTTAGAGCTCTCTCTCAGAGATTGAATTTGATCCACATTAAGAAAATATCCAAGAGAGTCCATTGCCTTGCTTACTTCGCTGTTCAAAATGAGATCCATACTGTGTTCATAACCTAAACCTGATGGGCCATACCAATCATTCCTCAGGCTATTAGCGATAGTACCTGAAGGAATAATCAATTTTCAAGTTCAGCACATACATCTGTTACATACTTGAGAATAAAAATTATATTTTTATAACATATGCTTTAGAAATTCAAAGTAAAATTTGATTTATAATACACTGAGAGTTCTTTCACTATTAAATCATTATCATCATCTCAATGAGAGATTTACCATTAGAATAAAAATTTAACATATGTCATATTATTCTTGACATTGTTTGAATATCAGGACTTACCAATAACAACTTTCCAATCCCCTACTCTGATTGCTGCATGATTTTCTATATCATCAATGTTTAATAATACTTCTGTTCTATTTGTTGGGATGTCTTCTGACAAAGCTCTCCATGAATCAAAGCCATCAATATCAGGAAGCCCATCAGCAGTGCCATTTACAGCAGATAAAAGAGTGGGCAGCCAATCTGTGATGTGCAGGAACTGTTGTGATACACGTCCCCTTTTCTTTAGCAGAGGGCTCCATATAGATGCAGCTCCCCTAGTACCGCCTTCCCAAAGAGTAACCTTAGCCTGAAAATTCACAATTTTAAGTGTTACATTAACTTGTTAAAATAAGTTATAAATTTATCTTTAAAATATACTGATTATAACAAATAATTGGACTAATAATCCAACATCTCTAATATTCTGGTAATATCAAAAAATGAAGGTTTTTGGTTATGTAAAGATGGTGACTGTCATAATAAAAACTTAAAAATTCTATTCCATGTAACATTTCCACCACCCTTGATCCATAAGCAATTCATGAATTGCAATGAAATTTTTAAAAATATGGTGATTATAATAAAAATAAAACTCTCAGCAAAACTTACCAAAGTGAGAGATAGATATTTGTTTATTTGTGCTTGTGTTTCATTAGTTTATTAAGCCAATGAATTAAGGATGCAAAGCTAAAAAAAATTCAAATTCTATGGAACAAAACATTACATTGAAAGGGTTAAAATGGGATTTGTTTTTGTACGCACCCCTCTCAGAGGCCAGTTAGATCCAGAATTCTGTCTATAACCTGAAGGAGATCCTCCATTATCTGTTGCGAATATTATGATAGAATTGTCAAGCATTTCATTATCTGCCAATGCCTTCACCACATTTCCAACAGATTCATCTAACCAGTGAAGTATTGCTGAAATAGAAAAATGCATATATGTATATTGCAATCATGAAGAAAAAAGATTTGTAATTTATGAAATTTTTATCCATTTCAGATGTTTAATATTACAGCAGTTGACTTTTTTATCCATTTACAAATATGTACACGCAATTACACATACAGTAAAACCTCTTTAGTTTGACATTAGTAGCTCAAAACATAGGTAACCGAATTTGAAGTCATGATCATACCTTAAGTTTAGGGTTCTGTATGATTTTCAATGCAGATAAAACCAATATACATCTACTATAAAATTCGAAGTTGGGGCCACATCAGGTAACTTAGAAACAGTTTGTTTACTTTGAAAATATTATCTGGTAGGTTTTTCAGCAAAAGTTTGCTGCTTGTTGCTGTAAGCACTGAAAATTAAATAAAATCTTTTGTGCTTCTACTGATTTGTATCGTTATGTTCTATACAATGTCTGTTCCTATCAAAAAAAGAAAAAGTTTGCATGTGATGAAAAATGACTTCATTCATAATAAATGTGACTACTGTAGCCACTCCTATTATTTCCATCCGTATATTTTTTCAACTTAGCACTTCTATAAGGAGAGAATTTCAAGAAAAAACCAAAGGTTGTGGCTCCTATGAAATTCTGCCTGCTACCATAACACAATACCTTCTTATGGTCCTCCATATTATATTCCAATTTTATCTTTTATCTATATATAATTATACTTGTAATTTGAGAAGAATAGCAGGGACAGCTATGACATCTTCAGATTGGTTACACATGTAACATGATCTCTTAACACGTTGCATGCTGCCGATATTTCGAGGAACCACCCTAGTGACTGAGACGATTTTTTAAATTTTTAAGCTTTGTATGACTCCTTAAGTGTATTTCATAAACAAAATAAGGTAAATATAATGAAACAAAGTAAATTATTTGCATATTAATTAATGATGTAATGTCTACGTCATCAGTCACTGGCAATGATTTTGGGGTATACTACCCTGCAATACACTGGAGAAAATTAACTGTAATATTATATTTGATCAGTAATAATAAAAAATAAACAATATTTGGAAGTCATAGTTATATTTATACTTTGACATGTTCAATTTTATAATATGTATAATTTACATAAGAAACATTTCTATTTTCACTGGTGAAAAGCAAAAACTTCGTAAAAATGAGAATGTGACAAAAACTCGAACTGATGCTCACACCAGGAGGCAGGGATCGGTCTGACAACTGAATCATTGTGAGAGGTGCTCACAGCTGGCTAATCCACACCCAACCCTTCAAACATTAGGCAGACCCATTACATAGATGTTACGTCTCTAGTCACTTGGTAGGAACTACCATGATATAGATGTTAGGACATGAGCACATGTTAATGTTATAGTGAAAGTGCCCATAGTAAATATGTTTCCAACTGAAAATTTTATTATGTATGTTGTCATGACCACACAAACCCAAGAGGGTCTCAGAGGCTTCAAGGGGATAGGCTGCTCCCCCCTCTCCCATTTCTGCCACTGTCCTCATCCCTTGCTAGGTTCAAGATCAGTTGGTGGTAAATAGTAGTTAAGTTTCTTTTGAAAAGTGTAGAGATAGATATGGCAAAAAAATAAATTACAACCTTTTGGAAAAAATTAAAGTGATTTATGAGGTTGATAAAGGTGAAGAGGAATGGAGAGAAATAAGAGAGAAAACCCAAGTTTAATCATGTTACTTTGAGGTATGGGTATTTGAGATAGTGAATGGGTGAAAGGAGGGTTAGCAGGATTGGCCAGTTTTTCCCATATATGTACATATAAAGCATTATAATCTGCATCATCATAAATGCACAAGGCTCTCAAAGATTGTGAATGGCAGAGATAAAAGACAACAAATACTCTCATAGAGGGGGGTTCTTTCACTTTTTCTAACAGAGAGAAATTTGAAATAAATCTGAGATTTAACCTTATTTTCAGTTATCAGTTAGGTTATTAGGCTTTTAATTTTGTTTAGAGTTTGTTTAGACATTTGAATTTTGATTGGAGGCTTGGTTCTTATGGCTACTCATTCAAGGTCTAAAACACTCCTTCAGCCATAAATTAATTGAAAGAGCCAATGCATTTCATCCACTATGTGGGCATCATCAGGGTGAACCTGCTGCAACAGTGACATGAGGCTGACTGTCACTGTCGCAGCAGGTTTGCCCTGATGATGCCCATATAGTGGGTGAAATTCATTGGCTCTTCCAATTAATTTATGGCTGAAGGAGTGTTTTAGACCTTGAATAGACATTTGAAGTTTTAATTGCAGATAGTAAACAAGATTGATATAATTTGTCAGTTGATAGCTCAAATCTGAATAACTTGAGACATTTTTTGGTCCCTTCAAACTAATGAGGTTTCATTATATATGTATTTATTAGAAACTTCCAATAAACACCCCTAAAAAGTATAAAATAAATATTCAAGTAACATTTTTATCGATGGTATAATTGGAGCTTAAAGTTATAAAATACCATTACAGTGGTAACAATATGTTAAAAACTTATAACTAATATTGTATTATTAACTTAATATGGTTTTTATTTTATTGTCTGATGGAGTTTTAATATTAATTGCAGCCACTGACCAGCATATCTTCTCCTTTTATAATCTTCTATGTATGAAAATTTATCTACTGTTGCATCTGGAGCAGGAAGGGGATTATAATCATTGCCAGAATGCACTGCAGCATGAGACAGATATAGAAATAGAGGTTTTTTCGAATTATTTTCTCTGTTATATTCTTCCTTAGACCTTTCCGATTTTCCATGGGAATTAATTATTTTCACTGCCTCTTCTGTGTACAGTTCTGTCAAATACCTTCCATGAACATCCCAGACAGTCTCCAAGCCTCTGTGCAAATCCAATCCCCAGAAACCCTGTAAAGGAGAATTTGAGTTTGTATTCAGTTGTACTATAGAAAGCAAGTGGAACCATAATATTTCAAAATCCAATTGTTATGACTGCATCACTAATTATACTATGGAAACATGAAGTAAGCAGTGCTGTTTAAATTAAATGATAAAAGCATTGAATCTCTTAACACATTCGCTGCAGATGTCCTCTTATGAGGCAATGGAATCCTTCCCAAAAATGGGGGTGGCCTCTTACGAGGCCATGTGTGCTCTTACAGTTCTTTTGCTAGATGTGGGCCTATGTGGCCTGGGATCGTCCTTCTTTCACTTGAAATTCATCAGTTGACATTGAGAGGTCAACGTGTGTGCAGCCATTTCTTGTTCCTGTGTTTTAACTTTTTCTGTGCAGATTTTAATTTTTCTAATCAAATTAATCAACTAATAAAAAAAGTCGTCAGTCACCAGAGATGCATGCAAATTTTCCTAATGCAGTGAATGTGTTAAGCTGAATTAAGCCATTCATAGCCACATATTCTCATATCAAAAGATTGCAAGGTTTTATGGCACAAGGAGTCTCTGTTATGCATTGGGTTTAGGGACCACAAAAGTGCAACGTATATCGAAACCACTTATAATGGGGACTTTTCCCCCATTAGAATAATGTAAAATAGAGGGGTTTGGGACCATAAGAACATAGACTTCACCTATGCAACATAATGCTCAAGGGTTATCAATAACACTATCAGGGGATGGAAGAATGAACCTTAAAGATTTTAGCATTATTTTCTTCTTCATTTGTTTTCTGATCTCCAAACTGTGTTAGTTGACTACAAGTATTTTCATGGGTGAGAACCTTGATATTCTAATAATTACTTCAACTTTTCCTTAAATTTTTATCTTTATACTATATACATCCCTTCTTATTTATACAAATGGCACTGAAGCATAAAATGTGTAATTTTGAGAGGGAGGAGAAAATTGTTATCAATTCTGACATGGATGCTTATGAGACAAAAAGCGATATTGCCAAGAAGCAACATAGGCTATGTTATAAGGATGTTGTAAGGGGGAAAGGAAGGCAAATAACTATAAGGTAGTCACCTAACTACTGGAAAGAATTTATCCAAAGATCACTATGCTGATAGGGTTAGGAGTAATTTGGAAACAGGAGAAAATTTTTGCCATGACCGGAAATCAAACCCAGATCCTCCACTTGCCGGGCTGATATTCTACCACTGAACTATCGTAGCAGACTAATTTTCCATTTTCTGAACATGGATGTTTTCTTAGATGGGGTCTAGCTAGCCAAGATAGTATCAACCAGCCCCAACGGATGTCCTCCAAGAGATACATCAAAGAAATACCCCTCCTTCTCAAATGGTAAGATTGATGTAATTGATGGAAAAATTGATCCAAAGATAACTATGCTGATTGGTATAAGCTGTAAGGTTGGGAGTATTTTGGAAACAGGAGAAAAGTTCTGCCCATGACAAGGACCCAGGATGGTTGCTACTATATGGCTTGGATATCCGAGGCCCAAATGAGAAAACTCTCTGCTCTGAAATGGGAGAATTAATCTGCTATGATAGTTTAGTGGTAGAATATCCAACAGTAAGTGGAAGACCCAGGTTCAGTTTTTCTAACATTCAGGGAGTAGAGAGATTTTACAAAGCTTGCCATTTAAATGTAATAATAAGTAAATTATATGACCTCCATTCTGTACATGACTGAGGTTCATGGAAACCAAAGTTTGACCATCTTCAGTAGATGTGCACCTCAGAATGTTTCTGTAAACAATCTATCATTAACAAATCTTTCTATGTGATAATTATAGGTATAATATTTGAGGATAAATCAACAGTATTATAATGAAAATGTAATGGAATATGCCATGGTTCTTATCCCTTATCGTACAGCATTTAAATTCCCTCCACTCTGTCTCACAGATATTTAAGTACTATTATATGTTTATACTAACATAAATTAGCATACCTTAGAAAATAACATAATTCCACAGAGTCTGGAGCATATCATGGGCCTATGAATTTGTTTAAGCAGACTCAGTGCCATGGGCATCTGCTGGAACTTTTCTGGGAGGAGGGATGGGCAAGGGAATAGGCAAGCTCCCGCAGTCGGTTGTTTTCCCTTGACAGAGGCCTAATCCAGAGGGCAACTGACCTCTCCCCCAGCAGATGCCCATCCTCAGTGCATAGCATACATTTAAGCACCTACCTTGGGTGTACATTTAAGTGTATGCACAGATGATAAGGATTAATAAATTACAATTACCTGTCCCACACTAGAGTGGTCATAATAATCTACCACACCTGTCCAATGACCAATGTAAGAATCAAAACCACGATATTCTGGTGTATATTCTTTCTTGTAAAATCCAATATGCCATTTGCCTATACCATGAGTTGAATACCCCAGATTCTTCAAGTATTCTGGCAATAGTTTCTCAGATAAAGGTAGACCTCGTGGTTCTATATTTCCAATTAAGAAGTGTTGCATTCCTGTTTTGCAATCATTATATTTATTTTAGTATTTTAATTATAGAGGACTAGATTCTATATTATATTGTAATTATTCAAAGATTTATAATATCCTCAAGTTCATTACATAAAAATTTTTGCAGTCAATTTATTCCCTTACCTGTATGAATTGGGTACTTTCCTGTCAATAAGGCACACCTGGATGGTGTGCACATTGGCTGAACATAGTAATTATTAAGAATAATCCCTCTATATGCCAATGCATCTATGTTAGGAGTTGGTATTTGATTTGAGCCATGGAAACCAACATCATTCCATCCCTTAAAATGAATCAAAGTGATAAGAAAATTTGAGGTAATATTCTCCATGAGTTTATTATTTGAGAAATTGAATTTAGATCCTTTCTTAGGGTATTAATATTGACAACAGAGCTGACTTGGAATATTGCAGGGGCCCAGTGAAAAGTGTATGAGAATTTGCAAATTTTTTATAATAAATTTTAATAAATATAGCAATTTTTCTTACACTAAAAAATGTTCATATTTTTTCTGATTTTTAAATATTTATCTAAATATGTCACATGTACGATAAATATTTTTCATGCATGAATAATTATTGTTCCTTAATTTCCATATTTAAATATTAACAATGGTAAATTTCACATAATGATCTTTCAAACTTTAATTGTAGTAAGAAACATTAAGATTCTTTTATGATATTACACCTACCAGATCATCAGCCATTATGTATATGATATGTGGATTTTTTCTGTAATTCTCTGCTTCATTTCCATAAACCAATGCATAAAAATATAAATAAAGTTGAAAAAGTATCTTTATAATCATTTGTGATCTCTCAAAATTTTTTTGACTTGTAATTAATAGATAATGGAATGAAATACCTGTAATTAATATTGATAAACATCAGCTTATATTTTAATTTTGAAATCTGTCTTTTAGTGAAGATATTGTATTATTCAATTCATAGCAAAAATACTACATGAATTATTTCATCCAAATAGAGAAAAAAAATAATTAAAACACTAAATGCACAATATTACTTAATGATAATAATGCTTTAAAAAGAAGACAAAATTTTTAAATATATTCTCTTAACAAAGATCCCAGCAGAGAAGTAAGCTAAAGTAATAGATATTTTTAAATTTACAAATATGAATAAATAATCATTATAAATAGCTGCTTCTTACATAGTATCTAATATATTATAACCGCTATGTCTCTGCGTCCATGTCTGCGTCTGAAGCCTTCCGGCATGAACGCAAATAAACCGGGAACGGTCGGCTCGATTTCGACAAATCTTTCACCTGAATAATCGGCGCGAACTCCTACAGGTTTGAAGTGGGTAGTCGTCCCCCAGAAAGGCACGGGTTCGATACCAGGATAGTTTTAGTTTTTGTGTTTGATTAACACGTAATCGGCTAGAATACGATGTGTAGACCTTTATTCGCTAACATTTTAAAATATCTTATGATCAAGACTCTGACTCGAGATTATGAAGATTCTTATTCTTACCGCCGATTCTGTTGTTTAATTCGTGTTTTCTCATATTTTAAGTTTATATTTTATTTTCTCCGGTTTTTCGACATTTCAAAAAGGAGGTTGCTAGGGTAGCCGGCATTGTTCATCTCGGATTTTTGCATTGTTAGATTCGGGCTTCAAGTGCATTTGCACTAAACTTGCTATAAAACGCGTGAATTACAAAAACAGATTAAGTCTCGAGTGACGTCACTCCCAGTATAAACACAAATAAATCAAGAACGGTCGGCTCGATTTCGAAAAATCTTTCGCCTGGATACTCGGCGCAAATTCTTGCAGGTTTTAAGTGGGAAGTCGTCTCCCGAAAAGGCATGAATGGTGTGAGCTATATAATTATCATAAGAGGGGCAATAAAAGTGATTCAACTAATAACACTCTTTGTACCAATTTTTTGTCATAGGAACTATCGCATTGGGTCACTTCACGCAAGGCTCTCTAGATGTTAGCAGGAAGTACCGCAGCAGGCCCCTAGTATATACCTATGTAGGATATATGATAAAAAAACCTCAAGTACTTCTAGAAGTGCTACAGAGCTGTAATTTGGCAAAGATTAGTCTTTGGGTACAACCTTGAGATAAAATCTGAAATTTCAGATAAAGTTATATTTAAGGGATATTTTTGGCCCCAATTTCCAATTTTAAACACCCATAAGAAAAGCATTGAAAAATATAAAATTGCTTTTTTAAATTGTTTACAATTAAGATACCAAGTTAGGACATGCACCGTACTATGGATGAAAGAATGAAGTTTATTTTTGTTGAAGACAAAGTTCAAATCCAGGTTGAATTTCCGTAAAAAATTGATTTTAATCATAAAAGTACGAAAAGTTTTTCGCTTTTCAAAAATGAAAAATATTAACTGCCATAGAAACGACTCCAATGCCTTTCAATAAGAATTGATTTTCCATATTTAAAGAGCATTGATTTACTGCTTATTGTTAGACTGCATTATGATATATTTGATTTCACCCAACGACATACATATGATGACGTGATAGTTTTAAATGAATTTTGTTATCCGGATACGTACCTACAAAAAGGTATGGATGATGACTCCATAATCCTAACAAACAAAATATCTTAATTTTTACATAAATTTTAGTGTAACATATAGTCTATTGTCTTAATGATCATTATAGCTTTTGCTGAAACAGGACGATATAAACCATGAGAGCTGAAATTCGAAAACTTGGACCCAAGCCGATTGCCAGAGAATTTAGAAATTCCGGATGCCTTTATTTCGCAGAAAATGAAAATTATTGTCTTATTTATATATTATTATGCCATAGATTTTAAAACATGACGTAAACTTATGATGACGTCATTATACTAACACACGAAATTTAGTAAAACGTGAAAAGTATTTTAATGTTGTGTTTCGTAGTTTTTCGAGAAATTTTAACTTTTCAATTGTTAAATATAATGACGTCATACCTATTTCGCGATATTTTACCCAAATACGTGCTAAAGGCACGGATGATGATGTCATAGTCTCCACACAAAAGATCCTAATTTTTCCATAATTTTAGTGTATAGGGTATGGTCTTAATGATGATTATTCTTATTGTTCATGCAAGGTGATCTGAATCACAAAACTTAAAATATGAAAACTTGGACAAGAGCCGATTGCCAGAGAATTTGGAAATTACGGATAGTTGCCTTAATTACGCGAAAAATTATTAATATTCTGCTTGAACTCGTGGAATTTATTATCTAATACATATTGGCTCCACGTGACTGAAGTGCTGTTGACCTGAAGATCGCGTGGGTTTATTTACGAGTTTAGATCTAGGTATATGGTGATTTTTTTAACGCTTGCAGTACTTGTATCATTAAATAATTAATTGGTTGGCTACTGTTTATTTAGTCGAATCAGTCCTGCAGGCACTTCCAAATAATGTGCAGAGATATTCCCTAATCTCTTGGCAATACTTCGGTTGGAAAATCAGGAACATACCTCCATGCAAATCTTTGCGTGCGATAGGGGAAAGGGACAGAAGGGGCGAAATTTTGCCTGGTTTTAAAGCATAAAAACGCCATTTTTCTGGGCTCCCTCTACCTTCTCAATATAACCAATTTTTAACACACTCGAATTATCTCGAAGAGAATGAAAACTTGGTAAGACTAAATTTAATGATTGTGTGGGCTTCATTTAATTTATGCGTCAATTCTAGTTGTGAGGTGAACTTATGGTTGGCATAATATTACTTATCGTCACCAGAATGAAAATAATAGTAGCTTTTTAAAGCATCGTAAGAACAGGAAATTCTGTACTTAACGAGCTTTTTGCTATTTTTGTACAAAGGGTGAGAAATTCCGTTAGATCGCGCTGTTTTCAACGCAGCAACAAATGGAATGAATTAAATGGTTTTTTAAAAAGCCGTTAGGAGTACATACCCGCTGAAGCGATTGGCGCAACCCTCCAATCGACCGTGTTTCAGCTAGCTCGCTTGTTAGCTCCAACGAATGTGATTTTTCTCGCCAGAGATGCTGCTGCCCGTTTTTGCGTCTTCCTTTAATTTATATAGCATCTCGGGCGGAAACGGAAACTTCTCAGAGGAGGGGAGACACTTCCGTGAGCCTATGGACAAAATGTAAGATATCGTATTAAAAGGTTTATAACAAGTAGGGTCCTATGACGGGTCTGTGAAGGGGAGGGGGAGGGCTCTCCAGTCAACATAAACGATTATTATATAAATCAACGATTACCAAATATATTGTGATCCATCTAGCTATTTTCTCTCCACATCTATCCAATTCGAGGAGTTATCTCGTATGTTGTACGAAACGTTTCCCGTAATTGCTGTTTATTCAACCGATAAAGCAATAATCTTATGAAAGGCCATTCTAAGACAGTGGCGTAGCTAGGGTGTTCGACGCCCGAGCACAAGACCTCTTCTTGGCGCCGCTGGGGGAGGGGAAGGGGGGGAGGGGAAGGGCCATATGACCTTTTTTCTTGTCACCAAGTTCCAGGGGAGAGGGGTGTAAGGGGTATTCTGTACTCAATTTAGCGTGTTGGCATCCTTAAGTAATTACCTGTTTTCCTATCCCATTACGGTGCCTCTCGAGAACTCAACATGCAGCAAACATATTTATTATACTAGTAAAAGGTGCTTGCATTCTGCGAGCATTTCAGCCCATACCGAAGGTAATACCGTAAGATTGAAAATATTTAAAAAAATAAAAGTTCGCACCTCTGCGATTTTCGTTCTTTCCTTATGGGACAATATTGGACTAAAAACAATCCATAAAGTATGCAATTTTAAGAATAGTATTCTTTTTCCATTGTTTTCCACTAATGCCACACATTTATGTCAAATTTTAATGTTGTAGCATATCAAGAAGTGAAGGGATATTTATCTGATTGTTTAAAATAAAATAAAAATTAACGGTCGCAATAACAACTTCATGAAGAGATTCAAATATTTATTTGAGCATTTGCACTAGCCTCTAAATAACTTTAACATTTCAGCTCCCTAGCTCGCCCCGTAGTATTTATCCATTTATTTAAACTTTAAGGATTTTTAACAGCCAAAACAATTCAAATAGAACGTTCCCTCATTTTACGAACTTAATTCGTTCCACAAAAACTGTTCGTTAGGCGAAAACTCCTAAAACGAAAATTATTTTCCCATTACTTCGTATGTAAAACCTTTTGCTTGGTTCCGAAGGTCAAAATAAAAAAAATATCAGTTCACTTAAAAACAACACAGAACGATATAAAATTCAGAAAAAACATCAATAATGATATATTAATGTATTTAAAAGACATTATTAGTCATTAGCCTATAATGTCTTACTCTATATATTAGAGGTACTAGTTTATGAAAGCCTAGCCTATGAATTAACTTATGGATATCATTAACACACCAAGATTTGGAAAATGCTTACAATAAAATACTCAGCGATCCGAATTTTACAAAGAACGTCAACGCGCGTACTGAGACCGAGATGGTAGTTCTTCGGAAGAGCGTGATGCAATCTGACGAACTTTACCGAGTTTTCCCGAACTTCCCCGAAGCGGACAGAGCACGTATAAGCAAAAATTTATTCGATATTTGAAAAATAGGATTTTCATGCGAACATAACGAACTCGCATATGCGAAAATTTATTCGCAAATTAAAAAATAGTTATGAAATTGTTCAATTCGTATAAGCAAAAATTCGTAAAACGGAAGTTCGTATAAAGAGGGATGGCTGTATCAAAATTTATATAATCCCTATTTCGTTTTTTTTTATTCTACCTTTAAAATTTTTTAGCTTGGTAGCACATTCAGAAATACATAAACGTTAAAAATTTGTTCAAACATTTGCGAATATTTAGCGGCCGCATTTTTTCACTTTCTTGAGATTTTCGAATTTTCTAGTCGGTTTTGCACATAGTCCTACCCACATAAACATTTTCGAGAATCCAGCTCATCTGGAAGTGCCTAAACATTAGTATCCTTGCATTCTGCAAGCATGTCAAATCACCTTGAAAAAACACTAATTTTTCAGAGAGATATTTCATTATTAGAAATATTATTTTAATACAAAAGATTTCACCTCTACACCGATTTTCGTTTTTTCCTTATGGAACAATATTGGAGGAAAACAATCCCTAAAATTTGCAATTTTAAGAATATTATACTTTATCCGTAGTGGGGTATTAATGCCACACATTTCTGCCAAATTTTAAAGTTGTTGCACATCTAGAAGTAAAATAATATTTATCTAATTGTTTAAATTTAAAAAAATCTAACGGCCGCAATAACAACTTCGTTAAGATTTTCAAATGCTTATTTGAGCATTTGCATTAAGCTCTAAATAACTGAAAATATACAGCTTCCCAGCTCATCTCTAAGTATCTTAACATTTATCTGTTTTTTTAATTAAAGAATTATTAACAGTCAAAAAAATTAAATATCAAAATTTCTGTGATCCTTATTTAGTTTTTTTTACGAATTCTAGGTTTAAAAAAAATCAGCTTCGTAGCACATTCAAAAATACATTAACGTTCAAAATTTGTTTAAACAATGGCGAATTTTTATCGGCCGCATTTTTATTGAGATTTTCGAATTTTCTTGGTTATATCATAAGTTAGAAGCGTCTATATATCATAGATACAGGTATCCCCCGATTTATGCGAGAGTTGCGTTCCTAGAAATCATCGCGTTAATCGAAAATATTTTTTTCTATTCAAAATGATGAAATAGGCGTGATTACGTTCCCGAGAAGAGGTATTCTACTTATAGAAACGTCTTTAAATTTGATTTTATGATCGTTTAAGCCTCTCAAGCGTGTACGATGATATATGGCGTCCTGTGCAGCATCCACTTTTACAATTCTTTAATTTTTTGAGTCTTGAGTTTCTGCCATAAATCACAGATGTCTCAAAGCAAGGACGTACACAGCGGCGGAGGGTTCGGGGGGTCCGGACCACCCCTCCGGTGTACAGACATTTGTGGAATCTGCGATAAACTTGCTAAAAACTTGTTACGTTGCCTCTTGCTACGCTGCCACGTACTGCGTTGAATTATGAGAACAACAAGATTGGAAAGGTGTACTCCATGTCTGAGTACACAGAGTTTCCAAATGCGTTCTTTGATACTATTTCACAATGTTCTCAATATGTTTCGCTCAGATCAGTATTTAACGAGAAGCTAGCGAGGAACATTGTAAAATACATGTAGGTCTTTACGTAAAGTAGTCGTAATTATTATCCGATTTTAACCAAAATTGGAATCGGTCTACCAATTTTAGTAAAACTCATAAATGCCGAATTTAATCAAAATACGTCAAGCGGTTCCCGAGTTGACACAAAGGAACATTGTAAACTAGATGTAGGTCATGTAAGTGGTCGTAATTTTTGCCCGTTTTTAAATAAAATTGGAATCGGTCTACCAATTTTAGTAAAACTCACAAATGCCGAATTTCATCAAAATAGGTCAAGCGGTTCCCGAGATGAAACGAAGGAACATTGGAAACTACTTTTTAAATTTTCAGTCTACATAAAATATTATTTCATTAAATCAAAATTAATTAGTTTTATCCGAAGGAAGTGCAATATATCCCTACCCACTCAAAATAACGCCACAAACGGACAGTTATTTCTTAAATTGCCATGTCAACCCTAAATAAAGGAAGTTCTGATTACCTGATTATATAAATCTCTGCCAAATTTCAATTTTCTATCTTTATCCTTGATCGAGTTATTCGCGTTTTACTAATTTTACACTCAGACCAATTGACTAAAAACTTAGCCTTTTATTATTATTTTTGTGTTTCTTTTAAACCTCTTTTTCTCTCCCTATTTTCCAAACCGTCCTCAAGATCTCCATTCTTCTACGTAACTCCCGTGACCTGTCGTCCAATGCTTCACTCCATAAATTTTTTGCATGCTCGGTTTGTTTATTTAAACGTTCATCACCTTCCTCAGATTTTCATACCGTTTTTATTTCATTCATATTGAATTTAGCTCATTATTATGATTTAAATCTTTTTGAATAGTATTTCAGTTCTTGAGGTATTCCTTCTTGTAAATAACGCAACGAATGTTGTTTGCAGAATATCCTTACCCTCTCCTTCGATCTTTCTCTCCTTTAATGCGCGCTTAAGCATAAAATATGATGTGGCCACCACATGAATTTCTCCATATCTGTAATTAAGAAAAGAAAAAGGAGGGTTACTAACAGTAAGACGCAACTAAGCGTCAATAGTTAACAATAGTCGTCGGTAGGTGGCGTGGTGGTGGCAGCTAGATCGGCGAATTCTACTTCGATATTCCTTGTACCTTCTTGTTCTTTGATTTTGATTTCTGCTTCTTTAGATCTAGCTATTTTTGCACCTGAACTGGATGGTTTCAAACATGCAGTCATTGAATTTCTTTGTTTTTCTGCCAATTTCTCTTTCTTTCTGTAGTTTTTGCTTCTTTGCTCCTGAATCGAGTGACCGCTTCAATTTCTATGTGGGTAACAATAAGAAAGATATTAAAACAATTGTTTTAAAAATGTGTTTTGGAAAAACAAATCGTTCGAATTACACAAATATAGGGTGTCGGGCGAATTTATGTCATAACTTCTGTATCTTATTCCTTAGGTGATTTTGAGTAAAAAGTGTCATATGAACATGTGTCCGATTCTCGTTTGTTACAGAGCTACGGGCAATTGAAATTTTCTCGTACTTTCATTTGTACAACTTAATGGCTGAAAAAATGCATTGTTTAAATAATTATTCGCATACATTGTTAATTCTTGAAAAATGTATTATTTAAATAATCATTCGTTTACATTGATACTTAATACACTGTTACAACAATTGTTCAAAATGGCCGCCTTCAGCTTGGATGCACAATCTGACCCGTTTGAGTAGGGACCGTGAAACAGCACGAAGAACTGCAGCGTTATTAACGTGCCTCACAGCATCGAAAATTCGCCGTGCTCACTTTTGCTTCATACAGAATGTTTTTCATTTGTCCCCACGCATGGAAATCCAACGGAGTGAGATCCGGAGACCTCGGTGGCCAATCCTGCGCACCGCCACGACCGATCCATCGGTTAGGGAACTTCCCGTTAAGATACAGCGTAGCGTTCCTACTAAAATGCGGAGGGGGGGGGTGCCCCGTCATGCTGGTAGTACATCTGAAGTCGTGTTTGCAGAGGAATGTCTTCTAAGAGACCCGGCATTTCATTTTGCATAAAATCAGCATAAATGTCACCTGTCAGAAGTGGCGGGAAGAAGTACGGTTCAACCAGATGGTTTCCAATGACACCACACCACACGTTCACAGAAAAAAGGAGTTGGAAGTTGCTTTCAACTGTTCCGTGAGGATTTTCGCAAGCCCATAAATAGTAATTTCTCGTGTTGTTTATTCCATCGCGAGTAAACTGTGCCTCGTCCGTGAACCAGACTCGCATTCGCGGAACGTTGAGGCGGGCGGACATTCTTCGTGTACTAAGACGTGGACTTCGCCGAACCATATGTATAATGTTTTCCTCCTCATCCACATTAACTTGTACTGGACGTTCAGTTCTCAAAGACACACGAAAATGAGTCATTTTATCGTAAATGTCGGTGAACTTGAATAAAAGTACGTCGATCTGGTGTTCTTCTTTGTGGAAATAGTCGTCGGTATTCGAAAAAGGCAGCAACGGAGTTTCCATCGCAAAACCAGTAAACGAAGTACATATCCGCATACTCTTCATTTGAAAATATAAACGGTATTATTGAAAGTGAATGATACCACACGTGTCACAGCGCACTACACTGAACGCTAGCTTACGTTCTACTGACATGCTGTCTGCGAGCTTGCAAATTACAAGCGTCATACTTCTCATTGTTGTAACAATGGATTAAGTATCAATGTAACGGATGATCATTTAAATAATACATTTTTCAACAATTTGCAATGTATACGAATAATTATTTAAACAACGCATTTTTCAGCCATTAAGTTGTACAAATCAAAGTACGAGATAATTTCGAATGCCCGTAGATCTGTAACAAATAAGAATCGGATCAATGTTCATATGACATTTTTTACTCAAAATCACTTAAGAAATAAGATCCCGAAGCTATGACACATAGTCACCGGACACACTGTATAATATACGTAGGTACTTACAATCGTTATATTTTAACAAATTGATAAATTGCGTACAATTTTAAATTATAGTACACAATCTTAACTTATCATACACTGCAAACGCTAAAAACAAAAACTATCTTCTCAATACTGTTCTATAATCAATGCAAGTAGTAGGGCCGCTGGGCGCAAGGTGTATGCACGGATAGTCACGTAAGCAGAATACTCGTACATGCGCAGTCTCTTTCTTACTTGATGATCTTATGAACCTGTTTGCGTCTTATGCACTACCCGTGTGTCCGTGTCTATTATAATTTCGCCTGAAATTTGATTATCACGTGTATTATTTATTAATTTTCTATTCTTATATTTCATTTTGAGGCCCCTAGTATATGTGAGGCCCTAGGCGCGCGCCTTTTGCGCCCAGTGGGTAATCCGCCACTGCTTAAGTGCTTATCCTATAATTTTATGCTTGATGGAGGTGTCTATATAGCACTACATCCTCGGGTAGTATTTTTCTCCCTCTCTGTTCGCATGGTTTTAATTATCAATAGTTTTCACTTACGCTCAATGCGGTGATTAAACTGTGGCTCCAAAACGCAAATAAGTCAAATGAGTGGTGAGAATCGCGTGTGAAGAGCGAAAGAAAAGCTCATTCCCCTGACTCCATTTTCTCCCATGAGCTTTTAGCCTTCATAATAGCGGTTAAATGCACTGATGGTGTAGTGGTTAGTGTGTCGGCTTTCTATTGCAAAGTTCGGGGATTCAAACCCCTCGATTGGAGGTTTTATAAAAAAACTATCATCAGTGCCTGGCAGTAGGCAGCAGTACTGTCAGTATGGTATAGAGCCGAAAACAAATGATGTTGGTTGGGTCTATATCCAATACAGCTGTAGGCGTGATCAGGACGATTTGAACGGCCACAGTACTGCGATGTGGAAAGCAAGAGGGAAACTACCACATTACAATCCCTAGTAATAATTATATGGTTGGACAATATGAGTTCTCTCGAGGTAAAACAATCCGGAGGTAAAATAGTCCCCCAATCGGATCTCCGGGTGGGGACTGCCTTGAGGAAAACATTTGTCGAAAGTAAATTACGAATAGGGACTTGGAACGTAAGAACTATGAGAAAGGCAGGAAAGCTAGAGAACTTGAAAGAAGAAATGAGAAGAAATAGAGTTGACATTATAGGGCTAAGCGAAACTAGATGGGAGGGAGAAGGACAGTTCGACTCGGAAGAATTCACGGTAGTTTATTCTGGAGGAAATAGTGGGGAAAGGGGAGTAGCTCTGGTACTTAGGAAAGATATGATGAAAAGCGTGACAAAGATAATAGCAACGAACGATAGACTGATGGCAATAAAGCTAAAAGCAGTCCCAGTGGACATGCTGATAATCCAGGTATATATGCCAACGGCAGCTCATGACGATGAAGAAATAGATGAGATCTATGAGCAAATTAATGAAATTTACGAAGAAGACGGAAGAGGAAAGTAAACTGCATAATAATGGGAGATTGGAACAGCATAGTCGGAGAAGGACAGGAAGAAAATGTTGTCGGGCAATACGGACTTGGGAAGAGAAATCGAGGAGGGGAGAAACTCGTAGAATTCTGCATCAATAATGACCTTGTAGTGACTAATACATGGTTCAAAAACCATAAACGAAGGTTATACACATGGAAAAGCCCAGGAGATAGAATGAGATGCCAAATAGATTACATCCTTGTAAAACAAAGATTCAGGAACAGCATAAAGAACGCCAAGGCATTTCAAGGAGCGGACATTGATTCAGATCACAGCCTTCTAATACTTGACGAGAGTACAAAGCTCAAACAAATAAGAAAAACGAGAAGAGAAAGACAGACCTGGGACCTAGAAAAACTGAAAGAAAGACAAGATGTAGTCAGCATGAAGTTGGAAGATAACATAAGAAAGTTGGAAAACAAACCGAAGACCGTTGATATAGAATGGGATGAAATTAAAACCAGTATCAAGGATACCTTGGATAAAGAAATTGGAAAACAAGAGAAGAAAATCAGAAAACCATGGATCACGAAGGAAATGCTGGAAAAAATGAATGAGAGACGAAAATGGAAAAACGTTAACACTGAAGAAGGTAGAGCCAACTATAGGCGTATAAACAATGAGTTGAGAAGGGTAACAGATAAAGCTAGAGAAAATTGGATAAAAGGAAAATGTGATGAAATAGAACAAATGGAGAAGTTAGGACGGTACGATATGATGTACACAAGAGCACTCGAGTTAGAAGATAAGAAATCTAATGGAATTCATGGTATGGGAATTATGAATACGGATGGGAAGATAGTCTCAGAAACAAAGGATGTAGCACAGGTATGGGAATAATACATTAAGGAATTATACAGCAAACAGGCAGGAGCGGCAAAAATAGAACTGGAAGATGAGGAAAACATTGAAAAAGACAACTTAGGACCAAGTATTATGGACAGCGAAGTAGAAAAAGCGATAGTGGAACTAAAGAAGGGGAAAGCCACGGGCAGCGATGGAATACCGGCTGAGATACTTAAAGTCATGGGATCAGAAGGACTAAAAGCGATCACGAAATTAATTAATAAGATTTACGACACGGGAGAGTGGCCTCGAGATTTCCTAGAAGTAACAATGATCCCTCTAAAGAAGAAGCCAAAGGCAATGCAGTGTAAGGATTACAGAACGATAAGCCTTCTGTCACACACATCGAAGATCATCACGAGGATTCTTAATAAAAGGCTGGAGAAAAAGGCAGAAGAAATAATAGGGGAAGATCAATTCGGTTTCAGAAAAGGACGGGGAACTAGAGATGCGATAGGGGTAGTTAGAATCATATCAGAAAGGGCAATAGAGTGCAGTCAAGATATCTGCGCATGTTTCGTAGACTGGCAGAAGGCCTTTGATAGAGTAAATTGGGTCAAGTTGATGAAGATATTAAAGGATATAGGTGTAGACTGGAAAGACAGGAGACTGATTAGGAATCTATATGTGAATAAAGTTGTAAAGGTCAGGTTTGAGAATGTGTACACCTGCGGAATAAGTATCGGTAGAGGAGTAAGACAAGGCTGCTGCCTATCGCCAACCCTATTCAATATATGTATATGGAGAAAGTTTAATGCAAGAAGATTTAGAAGGCACAGGAGATTTCAAAATTGGAGGAAGAATTATAAGAACAGTAAAATACGCAGATGATCAAGTACTTCTAGCAAGAAAGGAAGAGAAGCTACAAAAAATGATAAATAGACTAGTGATAACCGGTAGAAAATACGGTATGGAAATAAATACAGAAAAATCCAAGGTCATTCGGATATCGGGTAAAGAAGAGAATCTGAACATAAGTATTGGGAGAAAGCCTTTAGAACAAGTTTCAGAATATAAATACCTTGGAAGCATCATAACACGAGAAGCAAAATGTACGGATGAGATCAGAACTAGAATAGGAAAAGCAAAAGCGGCTTTCAGGAGAAAGAAACAACTACTTACAGGGAATATAAGGGAAGATATCCGCAAGAAGTTGATAAAATGCTACGTATGGAGTATAGCATTGTATGGGGCAGAAACATGGACGCTAAGGAAAAATGACATCAAATTCTTGGAAAGCTTTGAAATGTGGACTTGGAGGAGAATGCAGAAGATAAAATGGACAGATAGGATGAAAAACGATGAAGTGCTACGAAGAATAGGAGAGAAGCGAATGATTATACAGACTATCAGAAAGAGGAAGGCAAACTGGGTTGGACATTACCTGAGGAGAGAGAGTATGATTAAAGATGTGATAGAAGGAAAACTAGATGGGAAAAGGGAAAGAGGTAGGAAAAGGTTTCAGCTGATAGACGATTTGAAAGGGAAAGAGAGTTATCAAGATATGAAGAGGACAGCGGAAAATAGGAGTATATGGAGAACCAGGTTTAACCAAGAATAATCACGGACCTGTCTACGGACAGACTACCTATAAAAAAATAGCGGTTTCTATGGTCGCGCTGTTTTCCAGAAACGTAACCCCCTCGAATACAAAGGGACTACTATATATATTTTTTTTATGAAACACCAACACGTTTTCATTTGCAGGGACCCAGCCTCGGATCCCGGAAAGAAATCGACGGAGCCGAAAGAATGACGTCACTGCCCCTTACCGGCGTTTCTATGAGAAGTAGCACCCTCCCCCCTCTCTGCAAAAATAAAAAGTCGGGCCCTGTGGTGCACATCCTCATGGCCCCATTCGTAAGTATACCAAGTTTAAAGTCTCGAAGTTTCTTGGTTTTCGAGAAATGCTTTCCATACACACACACACGCACGCGCACTCGCGCACACCGCCTTTTAATAATGAAAAAGATAGAAAAATATATAAATTTAAGCAACATTTCGAAAGGCATTTCTTGTTTTCCTATCGATGAAATCAAGGTCTACTTTTTGGAATTAACTCCATAACCACAGAACAAATTGCCTACTCTGTAACTTCCACGAAAAGATTTCATTAAAAGCTTAACCGGTTTCGCTTCAATCGCAGCATCATCAGGTGATACAGTGATATCAACACTCTGGTACCGTTTTGTTCGTCATTTCGAACTGAAGGTCAACGAGGCATTACTGTTTCTCATTAGTGTCAGGGTTCGAGTCCAGGTGGATAGTTCCTCCTATTTGGGGTTTTCCGTGTAAAACAGTCACGAAAGTTTGGGCGAGACTTTCTCAAATTTTTATCTCCGAAACTATACGTCTTATATATTTGCCCTTGCAGACTAATATGTGGCAAATGTTGTCCTCTATTCGAAGTTTTTAATCGGTACCTTAGAGATCATATAAGAGTTATGGAGGAGAAAATATGGCGTTTTAATTGTTGCGCACGAAAACAATCTTCGTGGAAACCGATATAAACAAATGTTGGCGAAAATTCCTAAATTCAACCTTCACATTTATAAGAATCGTGATACATTGATGAACAGTGACACTGACTTTAACAAGACACTTTACAGACTTATTGACCAGAGATAATACACATGCGCCTCTGTTGTTTCGTTTTTCTTTTGTTCTCACTCCACCCGTGCTTTTTGTCTTTCTTTTGCCTTTCGTTCTTTCTCCACCCTTGGTCTCTCCACTCCGGCACAGTCGACTTTGGTCGCTGTCGAAGGAACGTCGCCTTTGAAGATGCCCACTTAGTGGGCGAAATGCATCAGGCTATTATTACTTGTTTTTTGGCTGGAGTTTTTAACTTTCATTCTATTTAAAAACCTAGCAAAAATCAAATAAATGCATCAAATACCCCATCATTTTTGATGGGCATTTACGCTAGTTGTCTTACATTTAAGTAAGCACTATTCGTATTTACAGACGATTTTAAGTGTGTAATTCTTAGATTTAACTTAAATTCTTCACGCAACTGGAGAATCAGTAGCAACCTATGTCCCTTATCCTTTAAAAGATTCGGAATTACCCCAATTGGGATAATTATCCACAGTTTGATAGCCACCTTTCTAGATGACTGTCAAACGCGTGGACTTGTTTTCAAAGAAATTTCCGAGAATCGTTTAAAACAGTTTCTTCGTCATTGGTAGTAATTACCAACCTTATCGCCCATGACGACTATTTGGGTCGAGTAGCTTAGCGCGGAGACGTTCGCAGAGGTATCGTTGACCTTGGAATGACTAGAGGGTTTGTCTTACACGCAGCGGTCCCGGGTTCAAATCCGGCAGAGGTCGAAATTTTCAACCTGATCATCGCGTCCTCGACTTGTGTGGTTTGAGGAGATCGCCCAAGCCAGCGCTCCGTCCTTCGCCTCCCTTGTTGCCCTTCGTCCCCCTTGGTGCCCTCCGTCAAGATTAGCCTCATGCCGGCACCGCGTTCCCTCATTTCTTTGTGTGCCCGCCGGTGTGGATGGAGCAATGACTATAATAGGACAAGAGACTGATTATCCATAAAAACAAACAAAGCAATGTCTCATTGACCTTAGAATGAGAACATCGGTATTGACAGGGGGGTCCTTTTTACTTTCTACATACGTAGTAAAGATAAAAGTAGTTTTCGTGGAAAAAAATCGAATTCGAGATTTAAACGGAAATGCACGTCTCAAGGTCTCCTGAGTATGTTTTCACTATTTTCTCGATGATGCCCGTATGTGTAGTAGGAATTTTGTCCGCGCTTTAATTTGAAAACTACTAATCAAATCAACAAAATTAAGATTTTTATTTAAAAATCAAGGTTTGAGTAGATTTTGGCTCGAATTGGTCAAACGAAAGTGAAAGTTTACTCTTGTCATGTTTCCGTTTTCTCCGAATATTTCCTTTAGGGCTTAATTTATGTAAATATTTGCTGTTATTAAAGTTGCAGGCAATATAATTCTCTACAAGTTTTTTCGAAATATTTTTCATAGAACGGGTTGTTTCCGAGACATTTCGATCATTTCTCTGAATTTGTACGTGTACGTGCTACCTTTGATTCTGTTTCTATGATCAAAATTTCCAATTGCTGATATCCAAAGGGTAATTTTGATTGCGATAAAAAATATTCCCATTGCGTCATACCCTGCAAACAAATCTTCTTGTCAATATTAGTACTTTTCACTGTAAAAATTATTCTCGAATATAATTGCCGATAATTATTCTTGAGGACGGTGATGTGAGCCCCTTCTCGTTACTAATTCATTCATATTCGTCACTAATTATGGGGAAAGTCATGTGCTGGACACATCAGATTTTCTTATTGCAATTTAATTTTCTACAACCTTTGTTTGAAACACTTTTCCATATGCATTGTTTAAGAGATATCCTATATTTTTAGCTGCCACCACCACGCCACCTACCGACGACTATTGTTAACAATTAACGCTTAGTTACGTCTTAGTAACGCTCCTTTTTCTTTTCTTAATTGTTGGAGCTTTGGACTATCTCCAATATCAGAAGGCTATGGTTTGAGTTTATTTCTGGTCATTGTAGTCTAAAATTTTCTCGCAGTTTCTTAAAATATTTATTATTATGTAACCTATTTGGAATTTTTAGAAATATTACAGATATGTAGAAAGTCATGTGGTGGCCATATCAGATTTTAAAAAATATATTTGCTTTAATATTTGATAAATATAAAAACATACTGGAATAGAAGTTGTAGGAAATTTAATTTTATACAATGTTTGTTCGAAACATTTTCCCATATACGATATACAGATTTTTTAAAATGGGCTTATAGTTTCACTTTTGCGTCTGTTGGTGCACTTGCTTAAATTGAAATTGTGACGAAACCGTAAACGATAGAGAGCTGAAACATGGAGCGTACATTTATGTTCCGCTGTAATTTGTTTTTCTTTATATTTGAGTTTTGAAAAATGTCGGAGAGGAGCCCATTAAAAAATAATATCCACGAAGGTATAAAAGACGGAAATCTGAAATTTAAGCGTACATTTCCATATTGATGCCACTTACAGATGAGGCTCTAGTGATCGAATAGGTGGCAGTATAACCACATAAAAATAAAATTAACTAAACTTAAGCTTATAGTAGGTGATAGAAATCCAAATTCTATTCTCAGTTCGTCAATTGGGTTTATGGAAGAAGTATAAAAATAAAACAAAATACATATTACCGAATTTAATAACAAGAGAAAAAAATCTGATGTGGCCACCACATGACTTTCTCCATATCTGTAATTTTTCTAAAAATTCCAAATAGGTTGCATAATAATAAATATTTTAAGAAACCGAAAAAATGTTAGACTTGACAAAGAACAGAAATAAACTCAAACCATAGCCTTCTGTTATTGGATATAGCCACAAAGCTCCAACAATTAAGAAAAGAAAAAGGAGCGTTACTAAGACGTAACTAAGCGTCAATTGTTAACAATATTCGTCGGTAGGTGGCGTGGTGGCGGCAGCTAAGAATATAAGATATCTCTTAAACAATGCATTCTATGGAAAAATCTTTCAAACAAAGATTGTAGGAAATTAAAGTTCCTACAACTTTTATTCCAGTATGTTTTTATATTTATCAAATATTTAAGCAAATATTTAAAAATAACGGATAAGTGACAAGAGTAAACACCCACTACCTAATCAGATCTTTTCACTTTTATAAAAATGTTAAATATAAAATTTTGCGTTGATCTGATTAATATTTTTTGAGTTAGACAGTGGCGGATCCAAGGGAGGGGCGATGGGGCGATCGCCCTCCCCTTGGAGGACCCCATTGCCCTCCACTAGGTGCATTCTTACATTCATTCCGCGCAACATCCATTGTTTCTACACCGAAGATTAAGTCTGTATGACAAGGGAAAAAAGATTCTGATAGGGGTAGGGATTTTCAAAATGTATGGTTGTCGTCAGAGGAGGAATCAAGACGGGGGAGGGGTAATTGGGGCGATCGCCCCCTCCTTGGGAAGGTTCTGGATCCGCCCCTGGAGTTAGAGCACCCACAAAAAGCTATCACATACACACGCACGCACACACACACAGACATCATCGAGAAAATGGTCAAAACGTGTTCAGGGGACCTCAAAACGTGTATTTCCTTTGAAATCTCGAAGTCGATTTTTTTATGAATACAATACTTTCTCCTAAACTGCATATATGGAGAAAGTAAAAATCATACGCGATACGAATCACAGAGTTTTTAATGAGAAGAATTAATAAATTTGAACGCGTGTTTGACGGAAGCACATTTAAAACTCACAAATAAAAATTCGAGAAAATTCTTTGCGCATAATGAGTGGCAAATTCGACCCTACAGGTTTTTAGAACGCATATACGTCCTATACACGGTTACATTGTATTTTCCTTGAAATTTATACCAAAGTTCCTCAGCGTCTTGTACGCGGATGCGCCCCATAAACGGGTCCGTCCTATACACGGGTATTTACGATAAATTGGCTCTTATTTACTCGAAACTTATTTTGTTTTAACTGATAACTAGGGAGCGGATACGGTGCAAAAGACGCACTTGACAAACAAAGCCATTAGAAGACTGATAAAACCAGATGCGCGAACCAGCCATCATCAATGGCGATTCATCTGTGGTTTTATTATAAGATCTAATATCGGTAACTAGCAGGGTAAGAGTTTCAGTTCTAACCAACGCGTGATAAATGAGATTTCATCCTTAGGCAATTCTCTATCAAAATTCTTTATATTGGTGAGTGGCAGGTGATGCAACGCAAACAAGCACTAATTACTTTGCTTATCCTATCTTAGTCCACTACATTCACAGCAGAAACGAGCATGTATATCGCTCTGCCCTGAAATCGACTTTTAACTTCATGGTCGTGAAGGGCCGTGGCGTGCAGTGCTCGAGAGGCCTGTGTGCGTGTGTTAGATGGCGAATCAGCCTCTTGGACTATTATCGTGCTTTTCCAAGGACGGATCTGAACCTATATGTCTTGATGTGGTTGCGGCATTTTGTCTTTTTGTCTAAATGCGGTAAATTTCCACACTCGCACGACCCTGTGGTGATGCCTTCCGATATATGTGGGAGAGCATTTATATGTCCTAAAAACACGCGAGATAATCATTCCGACCTTATCTTCTCTAGTAGTGACATTCTATCGCCATAGTTAGTTTGTTTTAGCTTGGCGAACTAACCGCATCTATATGCGAGCTGTCTCTGGGGAAATATTTCCCTCTTAATACACTTCGTATTGACTTTGGATGGCGAGAAAAGCCTTAATTCACACTCAAAGGTCAGTAATCTTTCGATAGAAAATAATTATACACATTTAAATGTTCTCCGTAGGTGTTTGCGAGTAGTTTTTATTATTTTTGTAGCCATTACTTCTTGAGAAAAGAAAACGGATATTACTTAGGTCCATGGTACTTTATTTAGTCCCTCGCGCTTTGCGAAGGGAATTGCTTCCTCAGAAATTAATATTGTCCATTCTAATTTTTAAATTGAAATATTTCCATTAGTAAAATTCTTATTATTTGATATATTTCGCATGTACCTGTTCTCTTTGAATAAATAATTTATGGGTCCGCGTAATATATTAACAAATAAAAATATTTAAAACCGAAAATGTATACTTATTTTTATCCATATTAATTACAGGTGTCTCCATCTACCGTAACTTGTAAGCTTATTTGCCAACAAAATATAAGATTTTCAGAGGCTAAAAATGATTGGAAAGATTTTTTTATTTCTTCATTTATATTTTTATGCATTCATTTGTGGAGTTGACTCTCAGAACCACACCAAAAATCCACATATAATATACATCTTAGCCGACGATCTGGTAGGTGCAATATAACTGAAATATTTTTCAGATACAAACATATATGCAGCTACATTTAAATCGTTCAATTTTTGAGATAAACATTATATCCCAATGGGCTTAATTTTATCATGAACAAAATATACACTTTTAGCAGCTTTTAGAAAAATGACTCTTTCCTTCCTCAAAACAGGCTATACGCTGTTTATAGTCTACTTTCCAGAGTGGAAATAGCCTTATAGTTTCGTCGTTGCGTCTGTCTGCCTGTCCCCCTCCATTAACTTTTGAACCAATAGTCCGATTTTCATGACACTTGGTGGAAATCTCTTGCTACTGGGGCCGAGCTCCTGAAGATAGTATTTGTTGCGAAGATCGTAAGTCCCGGGTTCGATTCCAGGAGCATTCCTTCCCATTTGAATTACATGGGAAATCTGAAATCCACCGTGCAGAGTAATTTTCTCTTGCACGTTAAAATATCTTAGAATTGTGATATCTGTGCGGGATTTGTATTATGCTGTCTCTCTCCCTTCCTCCAATTCTCTCCCTCTCTCTCCCTTCCTCCCATTCTCTCTCCCTTCCTCCCATTCTCTCTCCCTTCCTCCCAGTCTCTCTTCCTTCCTCCCATTCTCTCTCCCTTCCTCCCATTCTCTCTTCCTTCCTCCCATTCTCTCTCATCTTCCTCCCATTCACTCTCCCTTCCTCCCATTCTCTCTCTCCTCCTTTCTCCCATTCTCCATCCCTATCTCTCTTCCTTCCCCTTGATAGTCTTTTAATATTTGAAACTGAAGAAATGGCTTGTTATGCCATCTCTTATTTACATGGATTATTAAATGACCTTGAATTCATTTCAATGTCATAGGCTTACGATATTGTGTTTGGCAATAATATCGGTCGCTATGGAAAGTAAAACGTTTCCATTTTAAAAAAATCGAGATTTTGTAGTTTAAAGCTAAATTTTTGAAAACTTCGATCCATATTTGAAATTTCACCGTAGGAAAATGAAATGTCATTATTTTATTCGTCCTCGAGTTCGAGTCCTGACCTTATACGACGTTATTTAGTAATTTTAATGTACAAATGAAAAATAGTGTACGCTCATCTCCATGTTTTTAAATGGGGAAAATGAAAACAGAAAATACTAAAAAATAAATAAATTGGTCGAATTAATCGGTTTAAAAACCAATTTACCGCCCTATACTCTTTATTGCGGTTAAAATGACACATTCCACTTGTCTCTACGTTATGTAGTTTTTGAGTTATAGATACGAACTTATACTTGAACGGACACCACCTCAGACACTAAATTATTTTTATATATAGAATGATTAAGTGGAAAACAGGCATCATAAATAAGCTCAGTGTGGATCATTCTGTTTCTTCATCAGAAACTGGTTACCCTTAATGTAATGTCAATTTAATACAGATTTGAATCGATAAAAGCAAACAATGATGCCTAATTCAAGATATATATGCAACATTAAAGTAATATACAGGAACCGTTGTTACTGTTATTTATAAAAACAATAACTTTGCTGAGAAAATTATTTTAGTTTTTCTGACCTCTTTTATCTATTTTAAGGGATGGAATGACGTTGGTTTCCATGGCTCAAATCAAATACCAACTCCCAATATTGATGCATTAGCATATAGGGGGATCATTCTTAATAATTATTATGTTCAGCCTATATGTACGCCATCCAGATGTGCCTTATTGACAGGAAAATACCCAATTCACACAGGTAAGGAAAATAAACCACTAAAATCTTAATATGTATTATCAGTTTCTTGGAAAATTAAAATATGAAAATTTTTATTGGCCATGCAAGTTAATAAACCTTTTTTTGGCACATAAAATAAAATAATAAATTTAACCACTGTCAAGCAGGAATGCAACATTCTTTAATTATGAATGCAGAGCCACGAGGTCTTCCTTTAACTGAGAAGCTTTTGCCCGAGTACTTGAAGGATATGGAATACTCAACTCATGCTGTAGGCAAATGGCACATTGGGTTTTATAAGAAAGAATATACACCAGAATATCGAGGTTTTGATTCATATGTTGGCCATTGGACTGGTGGTGTCGATTATTACGATCACTCTAGTGCCAAATTGGTAATTATATTTCATTAAGAACCATGATATCCCATTCTTATTTTATGATATTATAACTTAATTTTAAGTGTAACTAGCATATAGATTGTCAAGAATCGGTTCCTGCTCCAAAAAAATTAAAATTAATATTTTAAATTTAATTTATTCATTTAACTTATAACTATAAAATTTCCTTATATACTATGTTTTGCATGAAAACATTGTTATTATTTTTATATTCCCTTGAACGTCTGTTTTAAGACTTTTTATTTTCAAACTTTACATCGATATAGAATGTAAGAGTGTGACATAAAGTTTTCCATGGCTAAACAGGGGTTCTGGCAAAAATAACCCAATCTCATTGAAAGTCTGTCCTTGGCTCTTATTAATTGTAATGACAAATGCTGGATTGAATAGATAAATATTTAGATATTTTTTTAAATTTTGACTTCAGTTTTAATTTTTCTGATTGATTTCTTTGTCTCCATCTATTCTTCTTTGTCTTTTTCTCACAGTCGATCGACCTGCCATCTTACAGCAGAACATTGAACTCATAGTCAACAGTGTTCCCACCAACCAACAACACTTGTGTATTATTACATAGATTATTATTTGTAAAGTTCAGGAACAAGCACTTAAAAATACTTGTCTCAGTTATCCCCAACAGCCAACACAAGGTTATAAAAAACATTTTGGCTACAAAGCAGCCATTTTCAGTGGTAAGTCAGTAAAATTAAATTCTAAAATTATTTCTTCTTTTAGAATCTACTTTCCATGAAATACTACTGAAGATGGCTGCTTTATTGCCAAATTGGGCATCTGTTTTTTATAACCTTCTTGTGGCTATTGGAGATATCAGAGAAAAGTGCTTGTTCTTGAATTTTTTCAGCCAAAAGACAAGCTCAGTAATTCCCTGTTTAGAAAATTAAATTTCGTACAACTTTTATTCTAGTATATTTTTACATTTATCAAATATTAAAGCAAACACTTCAAAATAATGGATTAGTGACAATAGTAAACACTTATTTCCGGTTGACCAATTTTTACCAAAAACTAACCAGCTCTTGTGACTTTTATAAAAATGATAAATATAAAATTTCAGGGTGACCTGATTAATATTTTTTGAGTTAGAGCACCCACAAAAAAGCTATCAATTATGCACACACACACACTGACACATCATCAAGAAAATGGTCAAAATGTGTTCAGGGGACCTCAAAACATGTATTTCCGTTGAAATCTCAAACTCAATTTTTTTCATGAAAACAATACTTTCCCATACACTACGTATGGAGAAAGTAAAAACAATAAGAATGTCCAATGTTAGTACATAAATAAGTTTCATTAACATACAGAATATGACACAATGTTCATGGTTTTAAATTATATGCTGAAAGGTATGAAATCCAATTATATTATACTCAAAAACTCCTAATACCCATAGTCATATGTTGTAGAACTTTGAAAACTTGGCACTATTCATGTTTGATATTTATACATTTCATGTCAGCTTCCTTCAAAGGCAAAATGGGGTTTGGATTTGCATAGAGGTTTGGAACCTTTGTGGGATATGCATGGGAAGTATATAACAGAATATTATACAGAAGAGGCAGTGAAAATAATTAATTCCCATGCAGAAAGCTTTGAAAACTCTGAAGAGGGAGATAAAAATGGAGATAAGTCAGTAAAACCTCTTTTTCTATATCTGTCCCATGCTGCAGTGCATTTTGGCAGTGACTATAATCCTCTCCAAGCTCCAGAAGAAACAGTGGAAAAATTTTCCTACATAGAAGATTATAGAAGGAGGAAATATGCTGGTCTGTGATTTAGGTTAATTTAATTGACTGTAGAAATAGATGTATATCTCGCTTAACAATGAGTTTCATTGCTTAATAAAGAGTTGCTGAGAAAATGCCAATTTCTCATGAAAACTTAAATTCCAAGAATAAAAATGCAGGGTTTCACTAAAATTATTTTTTATGCACCAGCAATGGTTCACTGGCTTGATGAATCTGTCGGAAATGTGGTGAAGGCTTTAGCAGATAATGGAATGCTTGACAATTCTATCATCGTGTTCACAACAGATAATGGCGGTGCTCCTTCTGGGTTGGAAAGTTCTGCTTCTAACTGGCCATTGAGAGGGGTATGTATGGATATTATCTCATAGCTACTCTATCAATTTAATCTTTTGAATAATATTTTTGTGTTGGATTATCTTTTCATCCATATCTTACAAAAATTTTGTGTTTATGCCGGTATATTTAAGTATTTAAATAACAAGTAGAACAGAACATAGATTAAGTTAGCATGTTCTATCCTACTATTGAATACTGTAACATTTTGTGTTTAATCTTGCTATGATGATTTCTCCCAATGACCTAATTGATGAAATGAGGGGAATTTGGAATTTGATCACCTGTTATATGTGAAAATTTAAATTATCTATCTTATTTTTTATGAGGTTATACCATCATATATTTGGGTATAATAGTCTCGTTTGTAAGTTGCATCAATGTGGAAATGCACACTCTAAATTCCAGTATTCCATCTTTTATACCTTTGGACCTATAAAAATTAATTCATAAGCCTCTATCCAACAATGGATTTTTTATCAAAAGTCGAATCTAAAAATATGAAATGGTAGCAGTACAGAATTGTACACTTCATAAGTAATATAAATATAAATAGAAAATACGCTGCCTCCATTCTCATGTTATTCAAGTCAAAGAATGAAATGCTCCGGAAACCAAACTCTTGGCTGATATACTAGTACAAATGATGATCCAAAAGTCCACAGGTATTTTCATTATGTAAACACAGGTGTTTGTGATCAGTGCAGTTCATTGAATAAGAAAGGATGTTTTCTATATTCTACGGTTTCTCTACCATATTTTCTTATTGCAGAAAAAATAATTACACCTGATATAACTGAGAATAAACAAATCTGAGGAAGAAAACATCCTTTATTTTTTGATGAACTGCTTGGCTAAAAAACTAACTGCATGGAGTGCAAACACCTGTATTCATATAGCAAAAAATCTTGGGAATGACGGTCCCACCCACTCTGAATTGGCTTTTGGGAATGATAGATCAACAAACCAACCAACCAACATAGTCATTTATTATATTAGGAAGATTCCTATAAATTACGTGAAATAGTATTATGACACTTGAAAGTTTTTTGAAATTTTAGGGCAAATATTCCATCTGGGAAGGTGGTACTAGGGGAGCTGCATCTATATGGAGCCCTTTGCTGAAGAAAAGTGGTCGTGTATCACAACAGTTGATGCACATCTCAGATTGGCTGCCCACTCTTTTATCTGCTGCCAATGGCACTGCTGAAGGCCTTCCTGATATTGATGGCTTTGATTCATGGATAGCTTTGTCAGAAGACATCCCAACAAACAGAACAGAAGTATTATTAAATATTGATGACATAGAAAACTATTCAGCACTCAGAATAAAGGATTGGAAGGTTGTTATTGGTAGGTATAAATATTCAGTCCAAGTTGTCTTCTTTTATTTGTATTTTTACTTTCTCCATAATCAGCATAGTAGAAAAAATACAACTCAAGATTTCAATGGAAATACACGTTTCAAGATTCCATTAGTACATTTTCACTATTTTCTTGATGATGTCTGTATGTGTGATAGGAATTTTGCCTTTGCTCTAACTCAAAAACTACTGATCAAATCAACACAAAACTGTATAATTAAGACTTTTACTTAAAAAATGAAGTTCTGATTACATTTTGGCTAAAATTGGTCAATGAAAAGTGGTTTACTCTTGTCATGTTTCAATTTTTTCCAAATATCTCCTTTAGGACTTAATTTATGTAAATATTTGTTCTTACTAAATTTGTAGATAATATAATTTTCTAAAAGTTTTGTCCGAAATATTTGTCATAGAACAGATTCTTTCAGAGGTATTTTGATTATTTGTATGGATTTCCTAAGTATGTGATATCTTTGCTTCTGTTGCTATGATAAAATTTTGCAATTGTTGATAGTAATGCCTTTGCTGTCAAGGGCAATTTTAATTGCGATAAATATTATTCAAATGCCATCTAGCATCATATTTTGTTGACAAATTTTCTTGAAAATATTGGAAGTGATCCCAGCACTGCCAATGATAATTTTAATCACTTGTGAGTTCATTCAGAAAAGTTTCAATAGATAACTTTATAAAATACCAACTTATTTGGAACATTTCTAGAAAAAGAAATTTCAGAAGCCATATTGAACCAAACAGTTAACCCTGTGCCAAAAATAGGTCTGCGATATATAAGAAATATAATATAACTTGTTGTCATATGATGAAACTCTCTGTGTTTATAAAATTCAGGTAATTAATTCTATTTTATATAGTCCTCCTGATATATACCAATTAAATAATAGAACCTGCCCCTTTCTCTGGGAATTCTTTTGGTTAGCAGTAGCTAAGATGAAGTTTTATCATTAAATGTGAAGTAAGTTGTTTAAAATTAGTGTTTCAAGCTGCTTTTATATTGAATTTTGATGATAATTCTATGGTTTTCTCTTTATAAATCTCATATGCCTATGATGTTAAATTCGCTTATCAATAAACTGAAAATTTTTCCTCCAAACCGTGCAATTCAAAACTTGGAGAACACATGAGAAAAGACATCAAAGAAAAAGCAGACAGTAGGGGCAGTAGCAGATTTGTAATAAGGCCAAAATAGGCAATGGCCTAGGGGTGGTGAGATTATGTGGTGGCAATAAAAACAGAATTTTGGGGTGGGAATAACAAAAATATTAATGAATTTAACTACCATATATGCCAGCATATAAGTCGACCTCAATTTATTGGGTTGCAAATACACGACTAGACATATATTCGCCGTATAAGTCGACCCCCACTTTTTCACTTTTTAATTGCAAATAGATTGTTTATATTTTTGAGATTCAGTAATAAGAACAAAAGTTAAATTTTTTATTTTTATTAACTATTAAAAATATTTAAACAATGGAGCAGCTGATCCATAATGGCAATCACCTATGCCGTAACATCAAATGTTTTCATAAATATCAATGCTTTTATCTGATATTTAAGGGCTACATTTTTATTCGGCATATAAGTCGATCTTAAGTTTTCGGAATTTTTTTTGAGTGATTTTTTTAGAAATAAAGTGCCAGAAAGGGAGTTGAAAAATAATTTGTCTTAGGGGCATCAAATTTACAAATCCACTACTGATTAGGGAGAAATACATATTTTTTAATACAGAAAGAAAAACAAAATAAAAAAGATTTGCAGATTTACAGGACCTGTTTTTAAGGTTATTGGCCATCTTCACCATAGTCTCCTCTATTATTATGTTATATATTAACATGCTAATCATTCACTATTTCAGGTAATAACGATTATGGTTGTAACAGTGGATGGTATGGTCCATCAGGCACGAGTTACAAGCACAATGTGAATCTCATTTTGAACAGCAAAGTAAGCAAGGCAATGGACTCTCTTGGATATTTTCTTAATGTGGAACAAATTCAATCTCTGAGAGAGAGCTCTAAAGTGAGCTGCAAGGCAGATAATGCATCACTTGATGATCCTAATTACACCACCAATGGTCTCCTGGGGCCACCAATACCTTGTAATGCAGCCATTAAACCGTGCTTGTTCAATATAAAATTAGATCCGTGTGAGAAACGAAACTTGGCTGAGTTATACCCAGAAAAGCTGGAAGAGCTATTGGCAGCACTGGGGAGGTATAATTCTACTGCTATTCCACCAAGTAATACAGAGTCTGACCCTAATTCTGAACCAGCATTGTGGGGTTACACATGGACAAACTATGGTGACAAAGAAGCACTATTAGAATCTAGTAGTAATAGTTGTAATTAGATACTTAAAGCACATTTCAATCCAATAAAAATCTTTTAAAATGTTGGTTTTGAGGAAATTGTATTATTAAAATAAATCAATTAATTAAATAATCATTAGTATGTAACTTGATTAGTGACATTATTCTCAGTTTTTTAAGATTCTTAAAATTATCTAATACATGCAGGGCATTCAAAATAAAGATAAAAGGCTCAAAATTCAATAATGCAGATACCTTCCTTTCTGAAACATGGTACAGAATGAGAAAATTATGTCCTATAGCTATGGTAATTATAAATGATGAAATTTTGCAATGCCTTTCAATATTGTCAATTCGTGGGAATAGTATCATCATCATCAACAGTAGTGTTAATCTTTCAATTGGTATTGCTGACTAGGGAACACTCATATGGTTTGGTAGTTCCCCGTTGCCTTCCACACTGGACGTGCACAGAAGGGAGGATGGAAACCTGGTGCCAGTATTAGCCTACTCTTACAAAGAGCACCAAGAGAGCCAACTGTTTAATGTCCCTTCTGAAAAATGGAGTGCTGACTTTCATGTTCTTCTCATACTCACAAGTAGAAGACAAGGAAATCCCAAGTTTATAAATCTGACCTCTGCCGGATTTGAACCAACGACTGCCATGTAGAAGGCTAGCACTCTAGCCATTCCTCCGCTGTAACCCCTAAAATAATATATTTTACATTAAATCAGCATGTACTAATGGATTGCTTTTGATATTTTAATATATTTTAAAATCACTGAAATTCAGCATTAAGTTAACCACATTCTCCTATAAACTGGCTTTTTTCAAAAATGGGTTTGAAAACAATTACTTCCAGTCAAAGCCATCTTCTACTCTAAAAATATTCTCTACCCTTAATTCCTACCTTCCACAACAATATGCTCCATCACTAAAAGCTCAACAGTAAGTAAATAACTTTTATGAACAAATAATAAAATTCAAAGGAAGTGTAAAAGTTACTTAAAATGTGAGAAATTTTCAACACTTTAACAATGAAAAATTACTGTTGCTATGACCATTGAAGGGGTCCAAAACATACATATATAAAACTTTTGAAGTAAACAGAAGTTATTAAAAAAGAAGAGGAATGATTTGATTGGTTTTTAAAGACATACTAAGTATGTTCTTCATAAATAAAAGGCAGTAACTGACACTATTTATCCTGCTATATTCTGATAATAGTCACAAAAATTATGATGAAGAAATTACATATTAAGTACCATCTTAATATTTTTTCAAATGGTCGATAAAGTACATTTGATTGATTACATTTTTATAATATTTCTAATGTAACAGTAAGTAGCAGCTATGTTCTCAGTCTTTTCTTTTAGCGTCCACTCCATGAGAGATTGTATTCCCAGAAAAATGGCCATGGTCTATTTTTATTGCAATGTAAATCATTTAGGCCTAGAGTTCTATGAATTGAGCCACAATCTTCATTGCCTCCCCCATTGCTTGGCTCACCTGGTCACCACATTGTGAAACCAGTTGTATAAAGAGGATCTCCTATAAGTAACGAAAGTGAAATAATGAGTCTTATCATATAATTTTCCAAAGGATGATGTAATTAAGGATAATTTCTTTTACATAATTAAATGGAAGAATTTCAAAACCTTGTACATCCAAAGACTTAAAAATATTATTAGAAATCATATTTAAATGACCTACCTGTAATATTTTAAAATTCAACAATAACATCAGTAAAGATCGAATTAAAACTATATCTTCCACAATTTTAATAAAACATGGCCGGTTTTGCTATGATCAAAGCATAACCAGTCATATTTTATTAAAATTGTGGAAGATACATAGTTTAATTTTATTTCTTTCACGAGTAAATTCCACAAAGTGAAGCCTGAACTTATTAATGGTATGTGTAATCCTAGCTTTTTAAGAACAAAATATAATAAAACAAAAGAATATATCTGAATTAATATTTTATATTTAACCTTATAATATGTTGATTCACTAGAAATCATAATCTATAAGTTTTTGATACATAATTATGCAAGTTCATTTTAGCAAATTTCTTATTTTAATGAAGTTGCATTATTAAGTTATTTAATGAAGCATAGGACATTTGATTCTTTAAATAAATATTGGAAAAATAAAATTTGCTGCCTTCTAAAATCATGTTAAATACACACCAAAAATTGTCACATAATTTCCTTCTTCATTCAAATCATTAAATCCTACATATGCATCATCCTTAGCTCTGGGATATCTGGCATATATAGATTTCAGAACATCATATTCAACCTGTGAATTCAAGATTGCAAGATGAGCACCATCTCTTGCACAGATCCTAGATGCCCAGTCATAATTATAAGCACCTTCTGGATAGAATTTATAATAGCCGATTCCAGGAAACAATTCATAATCATCAGGTATAGGAGGAGGCACTGAATATAATAAAAACATTTTATGTACAGATTGAAAATGGAAATGGCATGATGTCTTGATCAATGATAATTTTTGGTTGTAATATAATATGCATTATAAATGTTAAAAATACCAGTCATCAATGCCCTAATCTGAAATGACTGAATGCCTTCATACATAGTGGTAATGCTTTTTAAATCTATCTTCATTCTTTCTGGTAGTTCTGGTGATTGCTTATCGACAATCCAATTTGTAATGTAGTGACCTGTTCGATTTTTTGTAGCAATGATGGATAAACCCAATGTTTTGGTGAAAGCTGTCCATCCATCATCTATCCTCATCTCTGCTTTAATGCCTAAGAGGCAAATTAGGGTTGCCAGAGAAATGAAACTTATCATTTTAGAGAAAACTGGTCTAAGAACTGCCCTTAAAACTGTGTACTGAGTGACTGTACTAAGATTTCAATGTATTTATAAAGTTCTTCAAACATTTATCTCAAGTGTGATGACTTCAGTTTATTTCCTTTGACATCTGAACCTGTTTTGATTATTGGAGATAATTATTTTTATGGCTAACACTGATGCTAGATCATGTGCTAAACATCAGCTTCACATAAATGGGGACAGATGCTATAGGGTCAGATAATGAGATCTTTGTATCATGACATCAGATGCTCACGATATCTCATCATTTTTCTAGATTCATAATTGTAGAGCTTTAAGTATAGTGGAAGGTTTTGGTACTCAATCAAATACCAGTCAACCGTATAAAATTTTTGGGGGGCAGGGCGGCCGCCCGAAACTCTCTATGATAAATCAGACCCTGGTTACAAAATAACCGTCACAACGTTGAATGAAAAGGATGATCACTTTGAAACCAAGTATCGTATCGTTAATTTTATGAGAAGACATTTAAATTGTAGAGGTTTTATGCTCGGCGTAAAGGAACAATTTACACTTGCATCTAAAATGTACACATTGCGCGGAAGAATATCACTTTCATTTGTTCCATTGGCACATTGATATAATGATATGTTGTCTGACGGGCGTTTACGTGCAACGAGGAGCACCGAGATGAATGAACTTTCTAACAATAACGATCGATTAGGATGAATTTTACGTTAGATTAATTCTTCAATTACAGAAACATAGTAATTCTGCTAAAATTGATGAGCGATAGGAAAAATATTTATATTTCATGAAGAAGGGACTTTACGAAATGGAACGATCAATAATTTCCCTCTGCCACAGCATTAAAAAAAGATCAAATTCGCCCAGTCAGCGCGATGACATGCATTTTAAAAAGTTATCGATTTTTCCACTAGGGATTCTGTGAACCCATTATGTGTGTAGGAAATCTCTCCCAAATCGCGTTACATTCCCAGTCTGAAGAATAGACGCCATGCGCGGTCCACGAATGACGAAGCAATCGGCCGAATGGGGTCTTTCGGGAGATATTCAAAGCTTTGGTTAAGCGACGGAAAATTTTCGCAGAACGCGAAAGTGTCTCCATAAAAAAAAGCGATGGATGAATCGCAAAGCAAATTACACAAAAACTATCGCAAATAAATATTATTGCGTCCTAGCTAAAAGCGACAAAAAATTTCAGAATTCGAATTTGAAACCCGATGCGCTATTCGTTACACCGTTTAATCCATGGATGTTTCTCTGCAAAAAAATCATATTTTCTTTCTAGCATGAATTATTCTCGAGTTATTAGCGAAGTTCTGAAGTAGACACTAATTAATCCCCAGGAGCTAATTCTAAATCCATCAAATTTTTACCATGTCATACATATCAACCTATCCTGACAATTTGGCTTCTCCAAGTTGCAGGGTTCCAGAGACAGACGGAATGATGGACGGATGGACAGACAAACTGAATGCATAAGCGATTTTTTTAGACAACAAGTGAGGGATGTATTACAGAGCAAATTACGTAAGGCGCTTTTTTGTTTTAGTACTATGACGTCATCATAAGATTGCATCTTTGGTTGAGATTGACGGCTTCAGCATATAGTCTGTAACAGGGGTGGCCAATCTCCGGCTCATAAGTTTCCAATTAAAGGCTTGTCGACGTTTTTCAATACAGAACAAGATGACGTAATATGACTTGAGATATTCACAGGTTTTATTGATGCAGGAGTTACCTTCATTCTATTGAGAGCAGCAATGACTTGCGACGGTACCGAGTAGTGAATCGCAAGCGGGACGAAGAAGATATCGAACATACACACCTGGCAATTCTATAACACGGATTCGGCACAACATGGTTTTTAAAAAAAAAATTCATGAAGCCTGGATTATGGTTAGCATTAACGAGAATTGGTTGAGCTTGGGATGCTGAGCGAGGAAGAGACTTGACGGAGGACCAGAGTGCTATATTTGTAAGATTAGGGAACCGACAAAAACACTATTTGTAGTATACGTATGTGCATCAAAGGGAGGTTTGGGAATTCTTGTAGAAAATTATATTATTTACAAATTTAGTAAGAACAAATATTTACATAAATTAAGTCCTAAAAACCAGAAACATGACAAAAGTAAACCTATATTTTAGTTTGACGAATTATAGCCAAAATCTAATCAGACCTTGATTTATAATTAAACTCTTAATTATAAAGTTTTGTGGTGATTTTATAAGTAGTTTTTGAATTAGAGCGCGCACAAAATTTCTATCATACACACGGACATTATCAATAAAATAGTGAAAACGTACTCATGGAACCTTAAAACGTTTATTACCGTTGAAATCTCGAATTCGATTTTTTTTCACGAAAATAATACTTCCTTCTATTTTGCATATGGAGAAGGTAAGAATTGGTTTACATTTCGATAAAGTAGAACAATAAGAATGAGGCAAGAATTTCACCCGAGGAATCGGTTAAAATGCCAGTGAAAAAGAAACAATTTTTAAAGAGAAATTCGGGAATATTTATTATTCTTGTTCGCACGCGTTTTCCCAAAAAATCAAGTAATTCTTAAAACGTCCTTAATAAGAACGAAATTGTGAAGGTTTCTGTAAAGCACGAGGGAAGACGCAATTAACCCTTCAAGCAAACAACGAGGTTAAACAAATGGTTTGGATTAAATTCAAATGCGTTTATCTACTAGGGAAATTACACTTAATTTTTAGCCGAACAGACCAATTCGGATGGAGTAATCCATCGCTCAAATGTGTTTATTTGTTATCTATATTTTTAATAAGTAATAAACAATTCATCGCGAAAAAATAAGAATGAAAGTAAAAATTCCTCCGCATCAAAGAGCTGTCGGTGTTCGTTTTCTCCGAAAACTTTAAGAAACATTCAACGATAGGGAGAGAGCCTTTTCCTTTTCGGTCTTCCTATTAGTTTAAATCTAACGTCAATGATGTAATGACTCGAATTAAACTTGACTAGCAGGCCTCCTGTTCTCGTTGATTGAGTCGCATAGCGCGCGAGACCCGGAGCAGTAGTCCTGTTTTTTATCAAAAAAGATTGGCGGTTTGCTTGCTTTATCTCCGGAGTTAAGGAAATTTTTCCCTTTTTTATGGGATGGGGTCGACCGTTTCCGGATGAAAGTGCAAAAAAGAAGTGGAAAAAATTTGTGAAGTGAAACAACATCATCAATCTGATTAAAACCACCGCCATGTATTAGGGAAGAAGACAATCATTATTCTGATAAAGAGATCTATGATAGAAAATCAAAGTTAAGTTACTCAATCTCAAGTGCTTTGAATTGAAAACCGTGCGTGTGGCATTTTTATTTAAATGGTTTTCGAGGCAAGGGAAAGTTATCTAGGAATTTCTAGATCACCTTTCGGCGATGCACCTGAAGAGTGTTACACCAAAGGTTGCTCTTCGACGATGAAGATAATTACGAATCGAACATGTGAGTAGAATAAAATACGATGTGACTTACCGTTCTTATTAGCGGCTGTTGATTATATATTTTACTGTTAGGAATAACTTTGGTCCTATCCGTGGTCCAATAACTTTACTAAAACTATAAATACTGATATCAGTTGAGGATTTATGGCTGGAAATCTTTTGTTCAGTCGGGACTACACGTCCGTTTATCCGTATCATAGTCGAAAATACCGTCTTAAAATCGTGTGGCGAAAAATACTACATTCAAAAGCACGAAATGATTGTGCGAAATATAAGTGACCCACGACTAGTACAAAAAAATTACGTTTGATTCGATTGTTAATTCTGCATTTTAAATTCATTAGCGACATAAGATATTGACTGCACTGACTGCTTTCCTCGCCTATATCGTTGCGTAGGTTGGGGCAAGATACGTACTGCTTCTTTACCTATGATGCCTCCTCAGTAGCAGAATCAGATTAACCCACAGGCTACAGGCTACATAGGCTACATCCTTCGTCCCTCCCATTTTTGGCCTTACTTTAAGGATTCTATTCCACATTGAAGTGATAGCTGAGCGGTGGTAGCGCATATTAGCATGCTTGACTTCATATTTTTTCGTAATACACGCTTGAGCCCTTTCCTTACGTTGGCCTTGGCCACCCCCCCCTCCCCATAACCTTGACCCTGCCCTGATCAGCAACATCTCGGATGAAAAAGGGCCATACAATAAAACGATTTGTAGACAAAATCATTGACCAATTACATCATCTTGTGTGTAAGTTATAATTTGAAATTTTGTCCGAATGAATACATTTTCACAGTAACTGCATCTAATTAAAAACGAATTCATTGTAATTCATTTCTCTTCCGTTTTATATTTCAATATTTCTACTACGCAGCGTTAGTAAAAATGGCAATGCTGATATTACACAATTAACATTGTTGGTGGATCCGATACTCTGGTATATATCGATCGAGTGCGTAGTAAATCGGTCTACAGGCTAAATGAACCCTCAATCATGCCATGCGTACGAAACTGGTACATTCTCCTAATTTGGTGGTTGTGAAATAAAAATTAGAATCAATTAATTAATAACTTAGGAAAGTATTCGCACAACTTCAGAGATTCCCAAAACGCAGCTAGCGGGCCACACCTAGCCCGCGCAGTGATTTCTTCCGTATATTTTTTCGTATATTATCCAGGAAGAGGTAACATTAGATATTTACGAAATACAAACGATATATTTTAGTACGTGGGTGCAATACACTATTAGTATAGGCGCAAGACGCGTCAAACAGTCAAATGAATCACAAAAATAGTTCTTTTAAATATTCCCACGGTCCGATCGCTCATTTGAAAGATGGCATGTGGCCCGTGCGGCTGTATATAAAAATCCTCATGTGGCCCTTTCAGTCAAAGGCTTGGTGGACCCTTGCACGACGTGAGCATACCCCATATCTGTCTGCCGGAGCGATTTCAGTTCATACTTTCGCCTGTATAGTCTTATTAGCTAGAGATTTTCCCGAAGACGCCGGTACACATCTTAAAAGCCTATATGTTTTTTAAAACCAAATTAAACGAATATGGTTCCGAGAACAAACTCCCTTCTTTTATACTTGTTATAAATTTCGATCGAGATCTTCACGTGACTTCGGCTGTGCTTCTGATGACCATCCGCCCTCCCCCCCATTATCTTTGGCATCTAAAAATAAAATTCCTCCCCAATTCTCCTTCCTCCCCCATGAGAAGGAATTCGACCGGGTACTTAAAAGTTTCCTACTGTCAGAGACGAATTTTCAGTCCAACCAATTTTCCCATTACACAATTTTACGTAACCGTAACACGACCGCATCAAAAAGGGTTTTTAATCATGTCATCCGCAAGAGCTTAATGGAGGTGGACGTTCGTTTTCCTTTTACGAGCCGATTCTTACAGGGAGGAAACTAAAAACGAATCTCTTCATGACGGGACGAAATATCAATCGCCGTGGGGTACGATGAAATTCACCCTGGCGTAAAAAAAAACTTTAAAGCTCTTTAAAAGTCGAAACGAAAGAAGTTAACATAAGTATGTGTCCCGAAAATCTCTGAAAAAATAAAGACGCAATAATGGTGATTATTTGCGACCACGTGACATCAATTGAGGAAAAAATCCAGAATTACTTTCCAGATACGGGCAGCATCCGCTTAACGTACGCCCGCTTAACATACATCCGACGATACATACGTTGTGTAATTATACCGTGCGTACGTACATACTGTCCACTGATACGTACATCATACTCATGCAAACTATATTGTCTGGCGTGTCGCCACATGTCCGCTGTTGTCGTACGATGTACGGTCAGCAACTTGACTTCTTGGACTTTTGATTATGTTTTATATTTAAATAATGTGAATGAAGATTTTATACATAATGACTGATAATATATCACATAACGGCAACTCCTCAAACAGCTCCAGAACCACCCTCCAAAAATAACTCCAAAGTTTCCTCCTGAATCTCCAGCTCAAAGTCCTCTGATAAAAGCCCCCCTTCCTACTTCCATTAATTATTCTTCAACCCTATATCAACCCGAAAATCGTGAATTGGGCGAGAAACTTCCTCAGGAATAAAGAACATATGGTGGCCATCGATGAAATGCATTCGTCTCTCGTTCAAGTCGCGTCGGGTGTTCCTCAGGGTATTGGTCTCTCTACTATTCCTAATTTATGTAAATGATATTTTTTCGGTAGTAAATAGTAAAATTAGACTTTTCGCAGATAGTCATATAGGGAGATACTCAACCGAGATGACCATCAGTCGCTGCAGGAAAATTTAAAAGCCATTTCCGGATGGTGTAAGGAATGGAAAATTGAAATTAATTACAGTAAATGTGCCGCAGTATCGTTCTGGAGAAGTATGAACAGAAAAATAGATTTCGAGTGCGAAATCGATACAAGCAATATTCAAGGAGCTGAGCATGTAAAATATTTAGGAGTTACCATTTGTCGTGACCTTTCGTGGGACATGTACATTCGTCGTGTTATAGGCGCAGCTAACACGAAACTGACGTTCATAGGCTCTATACCGCTCTGGTATAGTACAAAGACATTACGCAAAGTGTGTAATTTCTCACTAGCTAAACCGCAGTTGGAATATACCTCCAGTAGGTATATGGGATCCGTATGAGAAGGGCCATATAATTCAGTTAGAAAGAGTAGTGCGGAATGGAGCTAGGGTGCCGGAAATATTCTCGAAAGTGTTAGATTCGGAAACCAATGACTTACGACTCTTTGGTGAACGATTTTCATCATCGCCAAACAGCTCGAGGTCCATTATGAACTCTAATCTCTTTCCTGCTACCATCCAAACCAGGATATTCTCCCACGAGGAAATAACACGAAATTCTATTATGTAGTACCAAATCGCTCTAAGTTTCCCTTCAAAATCTCTTTTCAATTCATTGTCACGTAATGCCGTTGTGCACACACTTGACGACTCAAGAGCCACATAGCCCACATCCGCAATCATCGCTGGCCACACAGCTGTAGAACATCCTCCGTAGATGGTGTAACTTTGTAGAATTCCATAATCATAAGTAATATCGTATGTTAAACAGTGGTGGATTAGTTCATTTGTCGCCTCAAAGTCAATTAATTACCCCCTCCCTATTTATATTAAAAATTCATGAAATTTTTGTTTACAACGATAATTTTTATTTAGATTGAGGTTACATTAAACTATTAGACTCGAAATAGAAGAAATGTAATGAAATTTTTCATAAAAACTAAAAATTTGCAAATTTTTCCGCGCCTGAAAATCAGGCTACCCTCAAGTCATGGTCTTATTTGGCCATATTGCAGATCCGCCACTGCCGTTAAATGTTAATAGAACACACATAATTGAAAAATTACCGAACCCACATACAGATCTGAATAATGTAGAATCAGAAATTTTTATGCTGTGCATTTCATTATTATTTAACATACAATACTATCTATGATACAATTGTACAGAAATTTAAGGTAACTAAAGCGTTAAGTTTGGGATCAATGTTACCTGGTTTGCTTTAAATGCCAGAGAAAATCCCTTCTTGCAGCGAAAAGAATGATAACAATATTATTGTAAATGTAATAATAATTATTATTATAATCCGCCCTTATTTGATGGAAAAAGTTTTAACAATTTAGACGATGAAAAGATTCGGTATGTATGTCCGAAATGTATTTTCGGTATAAAATGTAATAAAATTCGAGATATAACGAACGAGGCTGCCTTCCGAATACTTTGTGTAAACACATGGTAGTAGTAATTGTTTGGAATTTGATGCATGTTTTGTATTATGTATATTGAGTGACTCGGTTGTGTATTTACCAACTTGCAACTTATTTTATTAAATAAATAAATAAATATAAAACAAAGGATCGAATATGTTGTTTTAATGGCTTTCAAATTTAATTTTACTCTACCTTGTAAATAAAATTGTTTAACTTATTCGGGGCCGCATGAAAGTGTTCGGCGGGCAGAATGGGGCCCGCTTGCCCTAGTTAGTTAGCGCGCGCGCGTGATTTAAATTGAGTACGTACGGCCCAACCGGCTGGGAACGAGGATATTACCAGGCGGGACAACCTAATTTTATAGTAAACTATTACCAAACAATGAAGAGTGACAGACGCGGGACAGATCTCGTGTTCAAGGGTAGTTTTGATCTAGGCAGTCGAAACAATTTTTAAGTTCCCTTCTTATTTCATCAATGCTCAAGACGGAATCAACCTTATGATTAGGAGAAACTATGCTCCCAAAGAAAGAAAAGTACTATAAAAATAATACGCTCGGAAACGGCGAAAGTCGACATTCTTGAAAGTACGGATAGGAGGCGTTGCTTTGTCCTGGTAACGTGGACGCGAGCTAAATAATGAGAAAAGTATATTTTAAAAATGTCTTTGCAGGTGTGAATCCGCGGAGCGGCGTGGTCGAGATACCAGCATGAGAAGTCTTCCGACTGTATTGGGAGAAAAAGGAAACGTAACGTATTTCTTCCAATATTTACTCAACTGCCTGGTTTCTTAGGGGTGTGTGGAGCCTGAATGCCTTCATCCTATTGAGAACATTCCCTAGAAAAATTATCGATCTAGTCTTATGGCTGAAAATAAATTCCATAATAAGCACTAACAAGATTATATGACTATCGGAGATTTTTAAGCTGTTAAGTGGCCTGTTTTTCGAAGCTTGTCTCACTCACTGTGGCCAATTTTTTTGCGTCCCCACCATGTGGCGCATTCTTCCGCGACTAGCACAACCATTTTTTAGGGAATACGATCAAGAAACATCCTAATACCACGCGAAAGAATAAAAAGAAAAGCCTCGGTTAGAGATGAGTGAGACACAGAGCCGAAAGGTATATGGACTCGAGTGGAACTGTTGGGTAAGCATCGAATCACGATCGGGCCTCCGCTTAGTAATCCTTTCAAGTGGAAAGCACTCTATCTCTAAGACAACTGGATATTTACATGGTTTTATTATGCATCTGGAGCGATGTTATCACGCCATAAAAAATCACATCATTCCGCAAAGTCTGGACGATATCATGGGCCTACGAATTCATGTAAGCAGACTCAGCGCTCAGGACGCATGCAAATGTACGCACAGGCATCAGCGCCTATATTTGATGTACATGGTGACCTATCATCTTGTATCAAAGTCGTAAAATTACGTCATGGCCACTTTACAGGTTAGGACAAGAGCTTAATTTTGCAATTTTTGATACTTGAGTGCAGGGCTGGTTTTCACCCGGACCCAGGAGGGTACTGATAGGACCCGCAATCTCTGCAATTTGGGTGGGCTCCGAGGTTTAGGAGGCCCCTAATCATTAAAACCGTACTGAAGAAGGCGTCTGACGCCCGCTTTAAGAACCCGAAAAAGGGAATTGCGACTTCTACAATTCGGCTTTATAACGCTGAGAAGAGGCATTTCACGGCAAGAAAATCAGTGCAAGATATAAGCTACGATTACTATATGCTTTCTGAAGTCTCTCGCTCTTAGGCCAATATACTTTCTCAAGTGTCAGCACTTAATGAGTGATACATATAGCTAGTGAAGATTCAAGGACGTACCCAGGGGGAGGGTCCGGGAGGTCCGGACCACCCCCCTCGGTGCACCGACATTTGTGGAATCTGCGATAACCACGCTACAAACTTGCTACGTTGCCGCTTGATACGCTGCCACTTTTTGCGTTGAGTTATGAGAACTAAAAACGTTATAGAGGTTTATATTATTTGAATAGGACTTTTATTTAATCAATTGCTAGAAATTGGTTTTCGGCCTCAGACCCCCCTCCCCCGAAATAAAGGGAGGGGAGGGGGAGGAGGGGAGGGGTGAGGGGAGGGACCAGATTTTCTGGTACGCCACTGCCAGGACCTCCTACTCGTAGAAGCCCCAAAGGCAGTGCATTCAAAAAACATATCTATTACTAATAGAATATTTATAAATTGTAATATAATTTGTTTGAGAAGTGATTACAAGTCCTGTAATATGTTAACTATAAGAATAAATGAATACCCATCTCTGAACTTGAACGCAGCTATGTTTATTGTATCTAAATCTAAAGAGGACCCTATTTGTAGATCTTGCACTCGAGCATCAAGTGAGAGAAGACTGAACCTGCTTGAATGGCCATTCTGAAATCCATTGAGAATACGATAAAAAATCCCTTCGAGAGCGTGGGAATATCCGGTTGCGCCTTTAGAAGAACGCCTTTTTTGTTCAAACAACTCATCGGGATGCAACAAAACCACCAAGTTCATCTATTTGCCCAGATCATGAGAATTTATTTCCTTGATATATTGTGTCATAATAAATATTTGTTGCTGTTTATTCTTTTTTTCAAACTTGAGATGTCACTCGTAGAATGGTGAGATTTCGCTATAAGAAAACTGCGAAGTTTCCTTTTCGATTCCCGCGCAATACGACGGAAAAATAATGGAACCTTGATGACCCGAACTTCTATAATTCACGTAAATAAGAATCAATGCCGCAGTTTCGATACCTATAAGTTCCGATAGCACGAAGTTTCGATAACTTTTTGACTCCTTTCGAGTTATCAAGGCTCGACTACATTGTCGAATCGAAAGAGAGGAACTAAACTGGTGGAGCGACGATCACGTAGGGGTTTTATTAATGACTCCCTCTCCATCACACTATTGGGACCAGGACTCATGGACCTCACGCACAGCCCCACCTAAATCGTAAATGTGTAACAAGTAACAGATTATTTCAACATTGATGAAATTTTCTCATTTGAAAATTATTCCCAGGTTATCATTATGATCTGTGAGGCAAAACTTGGAAAGGATTTCGATGAGACGAGACAGGGTCGGTCCACTGTGGGCCCCACGCATTTACGGACCCCCTTTTCCTCTGGGCCCCATGCATTTACGTGTTTTGTGCACTGCTTAAACCGGCCCCGGTTGGGACCGTCGATTATAATCCCGATGCAGTCGTAGATATCCGGTTTCATCACTGTTGCCGTCATCAAGTCCATTGCCATTGTCCTTGATCGCTTTTAATGAGGCGACGAAATAAGTCAATCAATAAGCGAGGAGAAAGGTAGGCGAGGCGATATAAGGAGACACGGAAGAAGGAAGGGAAATAAGACGAAAGAGATTAGGGAGATTAGGACATGAATGAATGGAAAAGACCGACAAAGGGAGCAAGCCGTGCGCGGAAGGACGCGGGGCGTTGTTCACAAGGTCAGGGAAGGACGAGGGACGATTGGATACACCAAAGCGGTAGATGCTGCACGAAAACGTTCCTTCGGAATTTCACTTTGTCGATTCCGATAAAAAAATCTCGTCGCGTGAAATGTTTTCGACACCGCCCATCGTTTCGTGGGAACGATCATATGGAAAACGTCACATCATTATTGAAGGACTTAAAAATGGAGATCCCTGGAAGATCACAGAAAGTGCTCAATTTTAACGCTCCTAGAGAAATACAGACCAGAATGTCTGGCAGAGGATGCATTTGGAATAATTGCGGCTCCAACATACAAAGGTAGAAACGATCATGGCGATAAGATACGTGAGATCGAGTGTAGGACGAAGCGCTATAGAGGCTTATTCTTTCCGAGAACAATACGGGATCATAACAGGAAAAACAAATCTGCGAGTAATAACTGTTAAGTAGGTTTCGGTGCGTTGCAACCCCTGCCACCCACCAGTTTGGTGAATTGCAAGGCAATATGTAGCTGTAGATCTGAAACGTGCCAAATCGTGCCTTTACTTCGTTTTCCGCGACGATTTCGAAAAAATAACAATGGGTTGTTTTAATGGAAGTGACCTCTTCAAGGTGACTGAAACGTGTGCAGCAACTGAGTTCCGATATTTATCGACACAAAATGAAACTTTCGACTGAATTGTATTTTATAAGTGTACGGTTAAGTCTGAGGGTCTCTAAAAAACTAAAAAAGACATATAATATTAAAAGATTAATTGTAGGCATATCTTCAACTAAATGAAAAAATCCAAAATATAATTGCCCCTAAAGAGGTTATAGGGTTACGATGAATAAAAAAGTTCATTTTTTAATACCTATCATTACAACGCACTTCTGAGATAATGGATGTTAACATTTATCTTAACTTATTTAAAAATCAAGTGAAATTCATTTGGCTTAAAAAGTGCATACCTAAAGAGAGATTCCAAATTCCACGATACTTGGTTTTCTTAATTACGGATTAAAGGAGAACTGTACGATGACAATAAATTGATTGCACACACATTCATATTTTTTTTATTTCCAAGGAAACATTTTGTTAAAGTCAGAGGACCGATGAATTGGAATTTTTTCTCCAAACCGTGAAATTTAGATAAGCTCCTTATGAAGAGAAGCTCTAGCAAAGCAAATCGAAGATATCGCGTTCGTTTTTTTTAATTAACGAGCGAACCTCTCGCGTCGCGTATAATAGAAAGGAACTTACTCGACAATATACGGTTTGTCCTTGATTATGTCAAGTCGATGACTGGCGATATGGAGATTGGCTTGTTTTGCTCGAGGGCCACTCCGGCGTTTCTACCCTTGAACGGAGTGAAATCGTTTTCATTTCCCGGTCCTTCGCTTCTCTGCGTGTGTTCGCGCATTCCATTTGTATTTCCAATAGTTTTTTAAAAACGTTTTCTCTTAAAACAAACGAAAAAATAAAAACCATAGAATGGCACAGTGACCCGGTTTTTATTCGAGTAAAATTAACGGCATAATTTGACGAGATGCTGAGGGGCCAGACTTGGTCAATAACTTTAGGAAAAACATGCTGCTTTTGTAAACTGCGGAATGAGAGTTCTTTTTTGGGGGTTGGATGAACCAAGACATATATTTTATATTCGTATTATTCACACATTTCGGAGGAATTAAATGAAAATCGATGGTTTTCTCCTTAGCCAAGGATAATTGATATTCGCTCGCAGATTCTTGCGTGGTCTTGGCATCTAACATGATAGAGGTCGTTGCTCTCCTATAAGCGCTGGTGGAAATGGATTCGCACGTACCATCTGGAGTGCTTAGAAATACAAAAATTGGTGCAGGCATCCATTGCACAAACTTGTTCACATACACACAAACATCGGTACAATATACATTGCACAAACTTTCTCGGATACTAAGTTGCATTTAGTCTTCCTCAGGGGCGTAGCCACCGGGTATTTTTGATGTGCAAATGCCACGGACGCTGCCAAATATAGGGCACAGAAAAGTATGTTTTTTTTCTCCCGTAAACATAATTTTTTTCCTGTTATGGAGTTGGTTTTTTATTTATATTTTCTCATGTTTTGAGTTTTTGAGCATGAGCCCCGATTTCAATTTTTTTAAATCGCCCTCGAGTCCTAGAGAAGTTCCGCCGCGTCAGACGTTAGCGTCAGCGAAAAATTCCAGCTCAGACGCGTCAGCGAAACCGCTTTCATTGTTGTCACACACAAGTAGTAGTACAGTCAATCTAATTGAAATCTAAGCGAAATAAAATATTATTGTTTTATTAAAACATTAATGAAATAATTATCGTGTATTTATTTTAATTGAAAGAACGTGTAAGTTGAAAAATAATTTATTAAATATATTTAATTTCTGTATGTGTTATAATTATCGTTTTAATCATTATTCACTTGTAATAAAAATTAATAAAATGAACAGTGTTAATTTCAAAACTTTTTCCTGAATATTTTTTAAAGGAAGAATCCAAAGTTCATCTCGAACGATATGCTGGGGGGAGAGGGGGAGGGGCGCACACGAACACGGACGGCCATGGGCGTTGCTATGCCACTGCACAGGTCTCACTACACTCTTTCCTGACTCGAAGGAACTCTTACCGCTACAAAAACAGTAAAACCGCGGAAAAATGTCGTCTGCATGTAGATGGTATCAATATATTGATAACTCTACATATGTGATGTATTATAATGTCAATGAATACTATATAGTTATTTTCTGAGAAATGTCTTATGCAGTATTATTCATGTGTTCAGTACCTATAATTGCGTGAATTTGAATCAAAATCGGTATTGCCATATTTGAATAATTCGATATTTTTCGAAAATCAACGAGAATAAACTATCTTTCATTGTTGAGCTAGATCGCTAATTCTCTTGGTCATGTGGCCATTCTGTCCGTAACGCTCAATATCTCAGCCGTTTCTTCAGCCAGTTCAACCAAATTTGGTAGGATTGCTATGATCACGTACCAATATCGGATGACATTTTTCAAAAAAGGTCCCGGGTTCGACTCCAGAGGGTGATTTCAATCTCCCGTAAGGCGCTCAATATCACAGCCGTTTGTTTGATTACAATGCCCGTTTTAAACGGGCTAATTCATTTAGTCTCATCATAATTTCTAGTCTGGATGGACGAGATTCTGTGAAAATTAAATACGAAATATAATTTGATTTCTTAGAGTCGTCTAGGCTCTAGGGCAGGGGTGGGAAAACTACGGCCCGCGGGTCACATGTGGCTCGCGAGGGCATTTTATGTGGCCCGCGATGCCATTATGAAAGCGAACCGTAATATAAAATACAGATAATTTCATTTTTGTAGCTTAAAATTATGGCCGGAAAATCTTTCCAGTGATGTTATGGGGATAACATATTATTTATTATTGATTTTAACTAACAGGATCCTTTGCATTATCTCAAATAACTTCCGATGTAAACCCTAACTTGGCCCGCCAAAGCATTTTCATCTGTTATTTATCTGTTATTTAATGGAATTAAACTCTACAACGTGATGAATTTTATTGGAAATCCATGCAACAGTTTTCGAGTAAAGTGATATTTTGTGAAAATCGACAGGAATAAATCCCTCTCTGTTGCTGCGTCATTTGGTACTTTTAAGCGATGTTTTCATTCCGCTTGATAAACTACACAAATACGAAAATTCATGGAAATATTTCAAACCGTTTATCTTCTAGAGTCGGGCACAGACGACAGACAGCCGCAATAAAAAAAAACAATTTTTTCTTGCTCAAGGGAGGCCTCAACAAAATCCCGAATTCGTTCAAAGTACTCACCCTATAACAGCGTATCACAAATGGGCGCGTTTCGTGCAATGGAGCGTTCGAAGTTTTATTTTATTTGAAGTTTACTTATGTTAGCAACAATGACAAAGTAACCATGCAAGACATTTTCTAAGTTAAATTCAAATAAAGACTTTCTTGTTTGATTTTCTTTATAACGGCTACTCCTACGATAAAAAAGTATAGGGAAATAAATACTCTACGTGTTCACAAGTTTTATTTGAAAACTATTTTGTTATGACCAATACTTGACGAGATGTGACGGAAAGTACATTTTTTGTTGCCAGTAAAGTGGTACCCCTGATTGGCTTGCGTGATTCATTTATGTGATTTTCTTGTTGTCTTTGACTGTGAGTCCTTAATAACAAATTTCATAAAAATCCGTTCAGTAGAAGCCGAGAACGAATATGCGGACGGACGAACAAACAGACCGAAGCCAATAGGCGCTCACGCTGGAAGCGAAACGCGCCTATATAAAGGACCGCGGCCCAAATCGCATGAAAATTCGCCTAGCCGATTAGATCACGCACCAGTCCCGGAAATTTCGCTTCGATTATCATATCGATAGTCCCTTCAAAAGGGAATAACTCGATCAGCGGAGCGAGGCCGCCTTGGTCCCGGGAAAAGCCGCGCGTTGTAGTCACCATGAAGAGCAAGTGAAAGGCGGACAACGTCGGTTCTCCCAGTCAGCCTCCTTCCTTCCGCCGGTACGTACAGCACTTGCTACGCGCTCCCGTCGACCATTTTCCCCTCGGAGTTTCAACACGATATTCCCAGCCGTTTCCCTCTAATGCGTGTCTGTGATTTGAAGCGACCATCTTCGCGTTTCCCTGGGGTTTCTCGCGTCCAAACGGTTTAAACCAGGGGTTCCCAACCTGGTGCTCGCGAATACCACTGTGCTCTTTGGCAGCTTGATTGTGCTCTTCGGCAGCCTGGTTGTGCACTTCTACTTTTCTTTAATCTCGTTTCCTAACATCATTAATTTTCCTTTCTAAACGTATGTAAGAACATTACTAATAATAATGACGTTGGTTTGATTTTATAGTATTTATGACCATTTTTTTCGCAATAGTATAGTGGTGCTCGCTTGATATTCTAGGTGCTCACTCCATTTATACCAGAATACAACACAGTGTTCGCTACATGGAAAAGGTTGGGTATCCCTGTTTTAAACGAACGTAGCGTATACAATTTGTTTGGAGCGCCGAACGACTTCGGATTTTTTGGAACGGAACATTTTTATTTTATTACGTTATAAAGTACGACGTACACAGAGAAAGTATTGAAATCGTGAAAAAAGGTATAAGTCGCAATTTCGATGAAAATGTACTATTTTTTAAGGTGTCCGTGTCCAAAGAGTGTTTTTTTTGCAATTCCGTCTGTCTTTAGCCTGCCGTATGTGCACGGCTCTAGGGGCTAAACGGCTAGACAAAACCTAATTAAATCTCTTATTTACATATGTAGCACATCATCCGGAATAGAAGCCTCATTGAAACAAACATCATCGCGCAGCAATGGCGGATGGTTTATTCTTGTCGATTTTCACAATATCAGTTTTTTAGAAAATGGCAGCATGGATTTCGGTTTTAATCGCTCCGATCACAGAACATGATGTCATGAACAATACTGCATAATCTATATATCTAAAAAATAAGTAAATAGTGTACAGTAACGTTGTAATAGGTCGGGTTTTACACAAAGATACCGCCGCGCTCTACCCGGTCCATCAGTAACATCAGTGTTAATAGAAGACCAACTGCGAGAAAATATTTTTCGCGCGTAATTGCGTATTACTTTTAGCGGTGACATTGTAGCATAGATTAGAAGTGAATGGAAAATGAGAAAGTCTGCGCAATGCATGCCTCCAACGATTGTTTTTTTCTGGAGACGCAACGTCGAAGCTGACAGATTAAAAAACAAAACGCCGTCGCGATTTATGGGGTAAACTTTTTACATTGGAACAAAGATTAAATAATAAGGAAATCAAGATGCAGCCATTTCACGTGATGGAGGAGCGACGACATTACCGATAAGGAGGGAGAATTTTATGGAAATACCGTTATTCGTTTCGAGAGGATCGCGTGGGGATATCGATGATTAATTAACTGGTAATTCGTGCAAAACTTCTTCTGGGGGCGGCGTCATGTGGTAATTTAGACTTCTACGCCTCTGTAAATACAATTTCATAAAGTCCTCAGAGACTCTGTTAGATGAAATCAGGTTTTATTTTTGTGGAATTTACTAATCATATTCAAAGAAAAAAATAACTCCGTAACTTACACGAAATGTTTTATAAGAACGACCGGTTTAGCTACAATCTTGGCATCGTCAGGTGTAGGTAAGCGGTGGTGCTTTTGAAGAAACATGAAAGTTACAGGATTATTTTTTCCTATGACTGTTTATCAGCGTAAATTAGCGCGTATGTGCATATTTTGTCCATCCCGCTGCCTCTCCGCGCTTAATTGTCGATTAATAAATATTATTTTTTATCCTCACAATCAGTTAAAATTGAAGTATTTGGAACGTTTCGAGTCTTTTGAAACTTATCCCAAGTTTCGATCGCACAATAAGCTCAACTTATCAACGAGATGTGCGGCAGAGAGCCGATTTCTGTTGCGACGTCGCATGTGCTTCGCTATACCACTCTCTTCAACCGAACTTGGTTATCTGCAATTTTTAAGTATTTTGGCGGTCGGAGAGATTGCCTTAGCGTCCCTTTTCTTTTTTTCACAATTTTTACTCGCTCATTTGCGAATTTCGGCTCAGCCCCCGCTATAACCCTCCTGTTATGCGTCGCTTTGCTCACGCGTAGTCGATGAACCGATGAACATGTTTCGGTGCAAGTCGCTTGGCATATGCGTCGTTTGTAAAGAGCCACAGGCGTGATTGGAGGTATTGGAATCGTATTAAGGATTATGTCTACGTCATCTCCTTGCGAAATTTGTGAAAGTGATGCATAGCTGAGTCGAGATTGTCAAATGAAAAACTGTTAAATCTTGCCCCCATTCGAACCGGGAGGTCTAATCAAAGCGCAGCTTTCGTCACGTCTCCACCGAAACCATTCCCATATTTAATCGCTGATATTAATGCCTTCATTGATAAATTAATTCGGTAGGTTTTAATTCATGAATGAGCATAACCCTTTATCTGACAAATTACGCCACATCGGGGCTCCTCATTCGCGCAAACCTCCATAAAAAAGCTTCAGAATAATCCCAGTTTGTTATATACGAGTTTCGGTTGAATTTTCAGTAAAACCTCGATTTTACGGACGTCTGCCAAACCGGTTTTTTCCTGTTCGATTTCCTCCACGAGGAAATTATCGTTCGAGTTTGTTATTTTCGGTGCCTTTGAGATAGATTTAAAGGACAACTTTTCCAAAGTTTCTAAAATAAATTTTTCACTCTGCACGCGACATTAATTGGAAAGGGAAAATCAATTTTCGACCTCGGTCACGATCACGCCTCAGAATCAACAAATGCTCGACCGTCGAATTTAATCCACTTTTGTAACTTGTTACTTGAAAAATCAATCGAAATGCCCTGTTACAATGTATCAAATAGATAAATATTTGAAAGAAAGCATATGCAGGGTGAGCCATGAGGAATGTGCATAACTTTAGGATGCGATTTCTGAGGTCATTCTGAGTAATACATGTTATATCAACATGGGTCCAATTCTCAATGGTCGTGGAGTTATGGCCGCTCAAAATTTAACAAACGGTGTTTAGAATGCTACAAAATAAGAAAAAAGTTGTGTACCCCGTAAAACTGGAAACACGAGATGCGTTGCTCGGTTGCATTTTGGATGCTGCAGCACTCATGAAGGACAAACATACCGTACTAAAGTAAGCTACACGACCGATTCACAAACGACTGCATTGTGTATTGAGGCCGAGGGTAGTCTGTTTGAGAACCTGTAAACTTTGAGCCCGTGTACGTCAAATATTGTAAGCAAAATTTAAAGAATAAACACTTTGCCAGATGCGCGTTGCCTTATTCTTATTTTGTAGCATCCTAAACTCAATTTGTTAAATTTTGAACAGCCGTTGAGAATCGGACCAATGTTGATATAACATGTTTAACTCGGAATGACCTCAGAAATCATATTCTGAAGTTATCCACATTCCGCATGACTCACCCTGTATATATACACAGTACAGCGTTTTAGCAACTTATGTGACCATATGCTTTTCGCCTCGATCTTACGGACTATCGCCTTCCCCCCCGTATAGTCCGTAGAATCGAGGCTCCACTTTATTTTGTCTAGTTTGCCTCTTTTTTGACACAACCTCATCTGCTTCACTATCAGGTTTTATTTGAGCTAAAATGGCACATATAAGATGCAAAAAGACCGCCAGGGACGTAATAACCCCTGCTTTTGCATATTTAAAAAATAGGTTTCGCTCTATGTCGTTTCGTCGTAGGTTGTAGGAACCCATTTACGACGTACGGCAGGGACCGTGACACCTGGAACGGTAGTTCAGTGGTAGAATATCCGACCGGCAAGTGGAAGACCCGGTTTCAAATCCCGGTCATATAAGAATTTTTTCCTATTTCAAAATTATTCCCATATGTAGAGATCTTGAAACTATCCGACATCGAGATTTTGATGAATACGGTTTAACAGAGTCTGAAGAAATCTCGTATTTATATAGCGTATCGCCCTGAATAGAAGCCTATGTGAAATGAAATATATCCAGCAACAATAGAAGAAATTTAATTAATGGATAGCCTCACAAAATGTTGATTCGCTCAAAAATGACTGCAATCCATAAAAATTTAGCCAGATATTGAACTCGATTAACAATATCACGCAAGCCATATGTATCAAAATATAATTATCGACGTTACAATACGGTGATTTTTACGCCCATCTGTGGCCATGTTGTCGGTACAAAAATTTAATCAGTTGATCAGTTTAATCAGTTTTCGAGACGTTTTCTGCGCCAATTTTTTCACTTAGTAAAAAAAGGAAACGCGACTTCCTCGTTCGATCGCACAGGTCTCCATCTCCAAGCCCCTCCCCCCTCCACTAATCGGACTCTCCGTCGAGAGAACGTAAGAATAAAAATATCCGAAACGAGAAAACGTGCGCTATTTCGCTATACGTCGGACCAGTTTTCACTGCGACACAACACCGATCTGGTTTACCCTTCACTTCCATTCCGATTCCCTCTCCCCAAAATGCCATCGTTTCTTGACCCATATAAAAGTGAACGTTTGGTCATTAATTTCGCTTAAAAAAACGCTCCTTTTACGAGGGAATCGGGCGCATACGTCCGTTACGGTCCACCGCTAAGGTTTTATTTTTTTACCCGCTTTCTATGACACCTACCCACGTGAAATAATTATTATTCTGCGCAACCTACGAGTACCTGTCCTTCAATTTTTTTGTCGTCGGTTTTAACTACGGATTCATACGCGAGGGATTTCGAAGAGTTTGTCGCAAAACCGGTTTCTAACTGGCTACCGTTTCCTCTTTTTCACCGAGTTTGCCTTGATTTAATTTTCCGCCGCGTCGAAAAATGCGTCGGGAGTTCCTTGCGTGGTATACATTACACAGCAGTTTTTAATTATTTATTTTTTAAGAAGAATATTCCGTGATTTTTCCGAATCGGAAAAAATTACGCTTCCTTCGACATGCCACCGAATGCGGTCGAGCGACCATTGTTCGATCTTAATGATAATCCACGAGGTTGATTAGCTAGAAAAACAAACATCTTTCGAACTTCTACAACTAGAGTTTTCGATAAGTCAAAATAGTTACAGTCGAACCTACATAGATCGAACGCCAAGGGAACGCATAAAAAGTTCGTGTTATCAACGATTCGAATTGGAGAACTTCATTTCGACATTTGTCAACACGCGCGTGAAAAATATCTCCTTCGATTTGTCAAAAATTCGAGGCATGAATGTTTGAATTATCTAGATTTGACTGATTTTTTAAAAGTTTTTTATACGAGAATTATAAATGTAAATGCTGCAATTAGAGGTTTCGACAGCCGGATTTTCTTACGTTTTCCCTCGGGCTTCGTGTTGCAGAGGTTAGACTGAACTTATTTCGTTGCATCTAAATTGCATAGCGACGTTGCATTTCAAGATGGCGACCTGTTTTTTTGCGCTATCTTTCTCTCTTTTTCAGCCTTCATTTTCAGATAACTATAAGGGATTCCGTTGACAAACTTTTAAATGAAAACAGATCGTGTTACTACATTTTGATAAACTTTTAGTAGCAGTTTTCGCGTCGACATTCAAATTTCACCCGCAATTAGTTCCAGATCTTCCATTAGAATCTGTTGTTTACTTTCCTTCCTTCCCTAGGGACAAAATCGATGCGTACATCTATCGGAGAATTCCAAATGTTTCATCCTTCGCGGGCGATATTTCTTCGTAATCGCAGTAACGTCACAATGCCCTGCTGCGATTGGACCGCGCCCTCTGTCCACTTTATCCCTAACAATCTCCATTTGCAAATGATACGTTGGACCGGATTAACTAATAGGCTAATAAGGCTGTAGCCTTAGGCCCTCCATTACATACTGAAGTATAACAGATGAGAGTCAAGCGGCCTCCGCTACTGAACAATTAGCCTCATGCCTAGGTTTGCCAACCTTTCCGGTTTGGGCAGGAAAAATCCCAATTTGCGAGTTAAAATCCCGCATCCCGCCAATATTCCATTTTTAAGAGGCTGCGCCATATTCTGAATAAAAATTGTGGCAACACAGACGGAAATTTTCCGACCGAGTAAACAGAAGCACTGCGTTTCGGGGTCACCCGAAGGAGGACCCCAGTGTTAATTAATCCGAATATCGAACGTAACTGGGTGGCCACACTAGGTTATTCTCCACGTGAGGGCGGGACGGGATGTAAGTAAGGTAATTATTATTACACAATTTTGATTTTATATGCATTGATTTCCGAAAATATACAGATACTGCAGAAGGGGAAAAGTTACTTACTAAATCAAGAAATAAATATCAATAATGTTATAACAATAATTGTCACTTTGAATCTATCGCTAGAGTCAATCTATAGCAAGAGTAATGATTTTGCAATCGGTGAATTTGTTTTTATTTTTTGTCTTTTAAATAATATACCTTTATAAGGCTATCGCATCAAAAATAAAGGAACCGATTCTGAATTTTAGAATCAGCGATTCAAATTTACAAATTTCGTTTTCATGTTTTGATAGAATGACGTACTTGGTCAATTATGACACACGTTTAACCTTAAAAAAGTATAATGAATCAATTATTATACCAATTTTTATTGGGATAACAAAAATGAAATATGAGCATTTATTCTTGTTCGATAAAAAATAAAATATTTGTTTCTCCCCCCTCCCGAATCTCAATGTCTCGCTTTTCATGTCTGGAAAGCCTACCCAGAATCCGTCATAACCTTAATCCGATACGCAATCTTCTTTGTGTTAATTTTGGAAGTGACCCCATTACGCACATTGGCGATGAGTTTCCGGATAATGATTACCGTGCCTGTGAGCTCAGACGTTAAATTCGAGAAATTATTCCGACATTTGCCGGATTCGGGAATCTTGTAATACACCCATTCCACGTTTTGCAGGGTGCTCGCGTTGGGGCTGGTTGATGCTAGCTTGGCTAGCACGGACCCAACTAAGAATAACACCCGCGTTCAGAAATGGGAATAATAACCTGCTACGACAGTTCAGCGGTAGAATATCCGCCCGGCAAGTGAAGAACCGAGTTCGATTCCCGTTCATGGCAGAATTTTCCTGTTTCAAAATTATTCCAAAAACTTGACGCTTAGTTACGTCTCATTAGTAGCGCTCCCTTTTACTTTCTCCAAAAATAATCGATTTCGAGATTTCAACGGAAATACACGTTTTGAGGTCCCGCGAACACGTTTTGCCATTTTCTCGATGTCTGTGTGTGTATGCGACAATATTTTGTGGGTCCTCTAACTCAAAAACTATTACTCAGATCAACGCGAAATTTTAGGTCTAACATTTTTATGACAGTCACAGAACAGATTAGTTTTTGGTAAAGATCGGTCAATCGAAATTGGGTATTTACTCCAGTCACATCCGTTTTTTTTGAAGTTTTTGCTTTAATATTTGATTAATGTAAAAAAATATTGGAATAAATGTTGCAGGTAATTTATTTTTCTACGACCTTTGTTTAAAACATTTTTCTATATAATGTATTGTTTAAGAGATATTTTAAAAACTAATTTTTTATCTGCCACCACCTACCGGAAACTATTGTTAACAATTGACGCTTAGTTACGTCTTAGTAACGCTCCGTTCTATTTTCTTAATTGTTGGAGATTCCTGGCTATATCCAATATCAGAAGGCTACGGCATGCGTCTATTTCTGTTCTTTTTAAAGTCTTAAAATTTTTCTCGCAGTTCGTTAAAATATTCATTATCATTTAACCTATTTGGAATTTTTAGAAATATTACAGCTATGGAGAAAGTCATTTGGTGGCCACATCAGATTTTTATACTTAATTGCTGGAGCTTCGTGGATACATCCAATATCCGAATGCTGCGGTATGAGTTTGTCACTTCTTTTAATGTCTTTGAACTTTTCTCGCAGTTCCTTAAAATATTTATTATTATTTAACCCTGTGGAGCCCAACCTTTTTACATGGCGGGCCGCATTCGTGGTTATGTATGCTTTGGAGGGCCGCATTGGAAGTCACGAGAACTTCGGCAAGCCGGATGGATGTTTACATTAGAAGTTACAAAGAGATTCCGTGGTCGCATATTAGCGAAAATAAAGTCTAAATAAATTACTAGTGTCAAAGCTCCACCAGAAAAGGTTTTGAGACGATAATTACACTGAAAAATCTGATGTGAACACCACATGACTTTCTCCAAATCTGTAATATTTCTAAAAATTCCAAATAGGTTACATGATAATAAATATTTTAAGAACCTGCGAGAAATTTTTAGACTACAATGACCAGAAATAAACTCAAACCATAGCCTCCTGATATTGGAGATAGCCCAATTAAGAAAAGAAAAAGGAGCGTTACTAAGACGTAACTAAGCGTCAATTGTTAACAATAGTCGTCGATAGGTGGCGTTGTGGTGACAGCTAAAAGTGTAAGATATCTCTTAAACAGTGCATTATATGGGAAAATGTTTCAAACAAAGGCTGTAGAAAATTAAGTTTCCTACAACTTTTATTCCTAACATTTTTACATTTATCAAATATTAAAGCAAATATTTCAAAATAACGGATTTTCTATATCAAATTTTACAGATCACCATTTCATCATAGCTTCGCGGGCCGCATGTAGTGCTCTCGGGAGCCGCATTTGGTTCCATGGGCCGCGGGTTGGGGACCTCTTATTTAACCTATTTGGAATTTTTAGAAATATTACAGGTATGGAGAAATCACGTGACCACGTCAGATTTTTTATTGGAGATCAGTTTGGCAAGTGCTTTCTTTAGTATAAGTTTATGCGATATTTACAGCGGATACTTTAATAAATGAGACCTCCAAAATTCGGGGGCCCCCAACATTCAGGAGCCCGCATCCGCAACACCCTCCTCTTGGCAACCCTGGGAATGCATGAGGTTACATTTGAGCGGGGTCTTGAATTAAAAGTACAAATACTCAGTTACACTGTATTTAGAACAGCTTTCTTAATTCTTTCTAACAAGAAGGAAAAGTGCACTCCATATATCACGCATCTCAAACTCTCAGCTCGCGGACCGCATGAGGCCAATGTGGTGCATTTATGCTGCCCGCGAAGAAACTTCCTTTATACCAAGGACTAGCACCCCTACTGCTTTATACTATACGACCCAAACTCAAATGCAGTTCTTGCAAAACATTTCACACAAATATCTGTAAACTAAGGAGATGCCCATTGAGATTCAACGGGAGAGGTTTTTGTGAAATAAAAAATGAACATAAATATGCCTTGACTTACTTTGGATGGCAAGAAAACAAACTTTCGTTCTTTTAGGTGTTCGTTGTTTCAAGTTTCGAACACCTACGACGATTCTAAGTACCTAATTTTAATATGCGAATGATTAATATTTTACATTAAAATGTACTTCTTCTCGTAAATAACGCAACAAATGTTGTTTACATTGGTTGCTATGAAAAGAATTTCTCTCTCGTACTAATTGTAAGAGCATTCAAAGCACGCTTTCACCCATAAGGATTAAAATAACAATAGGATTTCGTGGTTTAACAATGTAATGGGTTGGCATGGCAACATCCCGTTAAAATGGCAAGATTTTCCCAAAATGGGTAAATTAAACATTTAACATGAGGAATTTCGAACTGTAGGCAGGAATAAATGAACGGAATAAGAAACTTCATAGTTTTTTCTTTAAAATGGGCTAGATCCGAAGATCATCGGTGAATTCATTCTAATTTAGATCTAAAAAAGGATAAAAGTCTGCAAGTCAAAAAGTCAATTTTTACGTGTTATCATATGGGAAATGGAATTGCCCACCTTGGAGTCGATCCTAGGTCTTTTTTCGAGAATTATTTTCGTCATCATTTTACAATATGTGAGTGGATCATTCCTGCCAAATATCAAAAATGAATCTCGTTCCATTATCGAGTTATTCGCATTTTTATAGCGTGACAGAGGGAGCCACAATGGGACAAAAGTAGCCTTTTATTATTGTTAGATACTCTTAAAAAGTAAATCGTCACTTTTAAAACGTCCGAGGTTTATTCCTTGTTCCCTTTATAACAGCCTGCACAGTTGGGTACAGAAGAATGTCAATCCTACTGCCAGTGCGTTTCTTGCGTATCCAAAGGACCTAACCCTCTACGCCGAATCTACTTATTATTTTTGTAATGAATGAGTTAAAGGCCGCGTTATAGGGCGACTCTCCCCTTGTGGAAGGAGAAAGTGAACCTCCAAAGATTACGAAAAGGTATGAGGACTGGGAAACTACGGAATGCGACCCACGGATTTGCTACGGTGCGTTAATGTGAGTTGGAGACCCCTGCTATAAATAGAATACACAGAGATTTCAAAGGCGTTCTTTATGGAATTCACGCACAAAACGGTATTGAAAAATTGGGTAGTTCTCCAATTTTGATCTCCGAAACAGTGTCGTAATTATGTGGTCTCGCGAGTTTTATTGTGAGAAACATACGAATGGATTTTGTAATATATACCTCACAGAGAAAATTAAGGATTTTTAATTGTTGTTCACCGATAGAATTGTAGCAATCAATGAAAACAAAATATTTTTTATCATGCTTGGGATTTTCTCGAATTTTTACCTCCGAAACTATAAATTATGAGGTCTTGCGGACTTTTTTTTGGTAAATGTTGTGCTTTATCCGAATAATTTTTTTAATCTTTACCTCACAGATCATATAAGAGCATGGAAGAGAAAAATATGATATTTAATTGTTGCTTGACGATTTCATTTAACGAGTATAAGTTTATTTAAGTGCTTATATAAAGTGAAAGTACTAATTGACGGATTCAATTCAAAATCATAATTCGGCGATAAAGTTCACTAATACTTAATTTAATTAATATCCGCCCAGTAGTTTGGGAAATTAAACATGCCTCTATCCAGAATAGAAATAATGAAGAGATGGCCGATATAGCTCTACAATGGAGGGTAGTTTATTCTTGTTGTTTTTCACAAAATGTCGATTTATTCAAAAATGGCTATAATGATTTTGATTTAAATTCACACAGATATAGGTATTGAACACATGAATAATACTGCATAAGACATTTCTCAGAAAATAACTATATAGCGTCTATTAACATTATAATATATCGATTTTTATGCCCAGCTCCCGCCTAGCTTTCCATAGTTCTCCCGTCAATCTTCGTCCAGCAATTGTTTCAGCGCCTACGTGGCTTCGCCAATCAATATAATATTTGGTAATTATGTATGATCAATTATTTATCATGTTTGATTTTTCACATATAGGTATGGGGTTATCAATATATTGATACCATTTACTCGCAGACGACAATTTTCCGCGGTTTTACTGTTTTTGTAGCGGTAAGAGTTCCTTCCAGTCAGGAAAGAGTATAGTGAGACCATTCACATACGTATGTGAGAAAGTTTATGCAGTGTATATTGTACCAATGTACCAAAACATTGTACCAATGTTTTTTGGCGATATGTTTCCCAACCTCGATCCGCAGACGCTTAAAAGCAACAAAAGTACCGAATCTAATTTTGGTGACTCACCACTGTAGACAGCTGTATTGTAGCCGAAATGCGAATCTGGTTTTTCGTAACCTTTAGGGTTGCCAGATGGTTCCTCCAAAAATACGGGACGCAGGCGTCGAAGGCGCGAAGCGGTCGAGAAAACATACATGCATGTCCGGTATAACCTCTAAGTTTTTTTGCAGGGCAGACTGCCCAAATACTGGACAGTCCGGTTTAATACCGGACACCTGGAAACCCTAATAACCTTGTTGCGGCTATTGGTGATACCTGAGATTAGTACTTTTTTCAATTTTACTTTCTCATATACATAGTATACCTATTAAGGTGAAAAAATTGGACTTCGAGATTTTGTTGGAAATACACGTTTTAGGTGTCCCCGAGTGGTTTTCGCCATGCCGTCTGTCAGTCGGTCTGTTCGTGGTTCTAGGGCCCAAACGCATATATAAAATCGAATGATATCTTGTATTTATGCAATATATCATCTTTTGCAGACCCTTTTTGATAAAAAATGATATATCACAAAATAAATGGTGGTTAAT